>OU426987.1:1498466-2006017 GCA_911387755.1 Chrysotoxum bicinctum
CTGGTCTGCTCCCAATCGCCAAGTACATTAAACTACCAACAGCTTCTCTATAAGGAAATTTCGGGATTTCTGGATTCGTGTCGTTTTCCTTGTAGAGTAAACTTTCTGCCGGTGTAGTCACAGGATTAGCATCTGTCATCTTGAACCGTGTTAAGATTTTGTTCACATAGCTAGTCTGCGCAAGATGAATTGACCCATCTGAACGTCGATCTAGTTCCAAACCCAGAAAACAACGCGCTTCGAAGACCTTAACATCAAAATTGTCCCTTAGGTAGTTCATAAGCTGATTGATGTCATCACTGCTCCCAGCTACAAGCCCGTCATCGATGTAAAGCGCCATTATGACATTTCTCCCAACAAAAACACAAGGGTCTGCTTCCGTTGCTTTTAGTGCAAAAGAACACAGGAACTTTGTGAACTTAATGTTCCAGCATCTCGAAGCCTGTTTAAGCCCATAAAGGCTCTTTTTGAGCTTACACACTCGACCGGTTCCATCATCAAAACCCTTTGGCTGACGCATGTACACTTCTTCCTCCAAGTCTCCATTTAGAAAGGCAGTTTTGACGTCAAATTGTTTTAACATCATATTCTTACTAGCAGCAATAGCGAGGATCGCTCTTATTGATCCAAATTTAGCAACAGGGCTAAAAGTTTCAGTATAGTCAGTACCAAACTGTTGAGAAAACCCTCTTGCGACCAATCTCGCCCTAAACCTTTCCGGTTCGTCAGTATTGAGTTGTTTTATTTTATAGACCCATCTGTTATCCACAACCTTTTTTCCTGTTGGAAGTTCAACGAGATCCCACGTCGCATTTTTATCGAAAGCCTCTATTTCTTCGCGCATAGCAACTTGCCAATTTTCCTTATCCCTAGAATTGGAAACATCATCGTAGTCTGTGGGTTCAAAAATCGAGGCAATAAACGCATCACTCTCTACATATGCTACTGCAGATTCCAAATCAACTTTGCTTCGCAAACGTGAACTGATTGGCTGACGTGGCTCTACCTGTTTGGTTACTTCATTTGAATCTTCGTTAACATTGCTTCTCAAACGCGAACTGATTGGCTGACGTGGCTCTAAATGTCCGGTTACTTCATGCGAGCCTTCTTTATCTTCAGTTAGAATAACGGGTTCCTTTTTGATCGCTTCCTCTTTACCTCTTTTGATCGGTTCCATGTCTCTTTTGTATTCTTCTTGCTGGCTAACCTCTTTACCAAATACTTGAACACATTTCTGATCTGAAGCGGACACATTTTTAAAAACTACATCTCGATTTACCTCGACTTTGTTACTTCCAGGAAAAAAGATTCGATATCCTTTCGTATTTTCTGGATAACCTACAAAAATACCTGGCCTAGATTTTGCGTTCCATTTACGTCGCTTCTGTGATGGTATGAGCGCATAACATTCTGTTCCAAACAGTTGGATATCACAAAACTTAATCTTTTGCGCCTTTCCACTCCATAAATCTGCTGGACTTTTCCCAACAACATCTGTCGGTGCCGTGGCATTCAAAACGAACACAGAAAAATTGACAGCTTCTGCCCACAATGTCAAAGATAAACCTTTTCTGTGGATGAGAGTTCTTGCTGCCTCCACGATTGTACGCATCTCCCTTTCCGCCCTGCCGTTCTGCTGCGGAGTATATGGTACCGAAGTTTGATGCTGGATATACTCCTTACTTAGCAATGACCTTACACAAGAGTTCACGAACTCAAGACCATTGTCTGTTCGCACAATCTTTAACTTTGCGTCTGCCTCCACCGTGATTTTGCTTATAAAAGCCTTGAAGCAATCTAGAACTTCTATTTTCTCTTTAATAAAAAAGACCACTCTAAAGCGGGAATAATCGTCTTTAAATAAGAGGAAATATTTGGATCCACCTATAGAAGTGTGCTGCATAGGGCCGCACAAGTCAGCATGAACGAGTTCACCTACCATGCTTGCTCTGCTTGTACTTTTCTCGAATGGCAATCTATGGAGTTTTCCTAAGGCGCAAGCATCGCAAAAGAAATTGTCTTCATCGAGAAAATCTATATCATGTTGTTTAAGAAAACTCCGAACATATTGAACATTTTGGTGGCCTAACCTTTCATGCCATTTGTGAATGGGTTCCACTTTAGCACTTACACATGCAACAGAAGGTTCTACAACCTGGAATTTCATTTTGAACAATGACACATGCCGCACTCCCACTGCAACAACACATCCATCTTGTAGAAATTCGCACCTTGTTTTGTTCGAGACCAAATTTAAATCCTTATCCATCGCAGCATTAGACGAAAATAAATTTATATGGATGTCGGGCACGTATAACACGTGAGTCATGTCTTGGCAACCAATCTTTGTCGTTAAAAGAGAGGATATTCACTGTTCCACTTCCGAACGCCCTTATAGTTTCACCGTTCCCAACTCTAACATATTGTGCATGCTCAAACTCTACATAATCACTGAACCAATCTTTCTGAAAGGTCATATGATCACTAGCCCCTGAATCTAGAAACCATTCATGAGATTTGGCTTCAGCAGTAGCAACCAAAGTACACACAAAAGCATCACGTGCGTGGCCAATTGATTCCTTTTGAGCAAAGTTTCCACTTCGAGATGGACAATCCTTCTTCCAATGCCCCCGTTTTTTGCAAACAAAGCATTTGCCCGGTTTTCCTTTCAGCTTATTAGAATTCGCATTGTGTGACCGCATGTTTCTACCCGCCATCAAAGCACTTGCTGTACTTTCCCCGCTAGATTGAGAAACTAAACGGGACTCCTCCATAATCAAACGTGCCGTTAAATTTTCAATCGTCCTATCTATCGACGCCGTTGATTCCCAAGCAGAATAAAAATGATTGAATTCGGACGGCAAAGTCATAAGAATTTTTGTGATGAGCATGTTTGACGTAATCGACTCGCCACAATCTTTCAATTGTTGAGCTATCGATTCAAGCTTCGAAATATGCGTTGCGATATCATCTGCTGGATCTTTTGTAAAGCTATAAAATTTCTGCTGGATGAGATGAATATTGGTTTGAGCCTTTTGCTCATACACCGACTCTAACTTTTTCCACATGTCATGTGATGTATTACAGTTCATTACGTGAACAAGCGCTTGTTGACCGAGGCTCATCACGATCATTTTCTGCGCTCTCCTGTCCAGTTTCTGCCACTCCAACACCTTATCAGCCTGAGCCGCTGCTGGACATGTCTTAGCACCTGTTACCATATCATAAATATCCCCAGCATTTAGCATAACTCTTATCTGGAACTTCCATGTGCTCCACTGATCGGCGCTGAGAAGTTTATCAATTTTAATTAGATCACTTTCCATAATATTACCTACTGATTTTATTTAACTAAACTAAACCCTTCTTAAAATCGATCTTTCAATTATTAAAATAATTAAAAAAATTGCAAAAGATTAAACTTTTAGCCGCAACAACAAGAATTAGTTTTACTGTTAAATACAAGATTAAAAGTACCGGTAAGCTTTGGACTTGGGTCTGGGCCCATAACCTGTTAAATAAAAATGCGACCGATCAGTAAGAAGTACAAATTAAGAGTGAGTATTTATTATGTTCATAGTTTTACATTATAATAAAGCTTGGAAAGAAACTGGAAAGCGAGAGAGAGCATTGACAATTATAATAATGTACTGTATAAGAGTTACTTTACTTTAATATTAATGAATACATTCAACAGTTCGATAAGAAACTCGAATTCACACAGCATATCAATATGGCATGTAATAAAGCCAATTCAATATTAGGTTGGATTAAAAGGGAATCACGTCAGTTTTCTGATCCTTATGTTATCAAACAACTATTTACCACATTTGTCAGACCCATTATAGAGTATGCTTGCCAGGTATGGACCCCCTACTACAGTTGTCACAAAATAAGAATTGAACAAATTCAAAAAAGATTCCTAAAATTTGCTCTTAGAGGCTTATGCTGGCAGAATCCATTGAATCTTCCTTCATATAGCAGCCGTTTAAAACTCATAGATTTACCCAGTCTGGAGCGCAGACGTTCTTATTTATGTTTTGTTTTTATTGTTAATCTTATTGATGGTAATATCGATGCTTTAAACCTTTTGTGTCGTGTTAATTTTAATGTTCCAAATCGAAATCTAAGAGGTTTTCGTGACCCAATTTACATAAAACACTATCGTACCAACTATGAGCAGAATTCACCATTGAATAACATGTTTAATTTGTATAACGTCAATCATAATTTATTAATAAATTTTTGTGATGTCTCAAATAATAGTTTTAAAAAAATGTTCTATAATATTGTATAATTTATAAATTCTTAATTCTAAGTAATATTTTTTGTACGCTAGATATTAATTAGCTTGATTCAAATAAATTAAATTAAAAAAATTAAATCAAACGGGGACGGATTTAAATACTTTTAGCTCTACCTACCATCGTCCCTGCTTCGTTATCCCGCTTTTAGTCAGCTGCAACCGCATGTTATTAGCTCTCCTAAAATCATTTTGATGTATAGGATTTCTGAAGCAGAAAAAGTCCTTAAAATATCAATGAAAGTTCCGTTAACGGCTCTCAATGTTTTTTATTTTTAAATTCCTTTTTTAATTCAAATAATGCTTTGTTCTGGTATTTGAAATTGTGATTTATGTCCTGACACACCTTAAAGTCTTCGGTATTCCTTGCCGTTCGCAGTTTCCCCTCTCGGATTCGGTGACCGAATGTCATAGGCTGAGAAATGAGCCTCGTCAAAAAATGGTCGTGGGTAAAGACTAAGTGTCAAATAAAAACATTAATATTGTCAAGCATGGGTCTAACATCCGCATTATAAAAGAACATTTATTGGTTTTTATTGAAAATTCATGTTCCTCACTGCTGGTAGATGCCGTCAGAGACGTGGACGGGCGGAAGTAGTCGTTAGGACGCGACGGCAATGTTGATATTTACGTGGGTGATTTTAAAATTAATTTATTGTCGATCATTGCTTCCTGTCCGGAGAGAATGAATGAGATTGAATGTACACTAACATCGTCATATCAATCCAAAAGCTCTCCCAAGGATATTGTGCTTAAATTATGTGGGGTCAGGCGGGGTCAGGACACGTGGAGCCAACCGAAAATTGATGGATTCGGCATCATTGCGGGTGCTATACCTGCAGCAGCTTGCTGTACAAAGATATTTCAGACTGGGAAAGCTATTACATTTATTTACATCGCTAATTAACGGTTGGAATTACTGTTAATTTATTGATTATATGCGCTTTGTGTGCAGTCCCATTAAATGTGCATAATCGCATATGTGTATGTTCCTTGCAATGAATGCTTGGCTTGCAATATTTCAAATGTCAAACTGTAGCCATGCGGAGAGTTTGTTTTCATTCCGTATTTAATTAGTTTAATGAGTATTTGCCTAAATGAACTCCCACAAAATCCCAAGGCATTGTGTTCCGGAATCCGTCCGCCCTCGATGTCAATACGTCTAACATTTTCTCATATCTAGAAGGTATTATTTATCGATGTTTCAGATGCAGCAAGATGCTGTTATGAAGCTCATTCATATCGATTGGCATCATAAAGAAATTTGAAATTTTGCCATCAATTCCAAGAACCCGAACCCTGCAAGTCTGATACAGGACGTGGACGTACATCGCCTTAAACAGCATCGGCATGGTGTGGCGCACCTATCATCGCTATTAATCCTTGTCCTTAGCGATAACGACTAAAATAAAAGGACGTGCTGCGTCCGCCGCGAAGGAGCTATACAAATTCCGCATGAATATTGCGTCACATCAGCAATTGTGTTGGGGACTTTTCACTAAATTACTCGATATCAATCTTAATTGTCCTTCAGCAGAAACATGAAAATCGATGACATCAATGGGAGCACAACAAAGACTCGTCCTTGTCCATTGATGATGCTTCCTCCTCCACTCTGCATAGCTGCGCTGCCAACCATCTATACAGTAGTTGCACAAGTCCAAAATCGCAATACAACGAGAGCGACCGGACAAAGCACAGAGCTGGGAGATTAATGCCTTTTTGCTTCCTTGCAAATGTAGATTATACACAAAACAAGGAAGGCAGGACGGTGCGGGGGCTGGCGATGATAATTTCAATCCATCATTTTGAATTATGAATGAAATGGATCTCGTTCATAGGGCTCTAATGAATTTTCGCAAGGTATTTAGCACAAGGAACAGGATCCACCTATCAGTTTGTGTCAGGGGAACGCATTACTTACAGGGATTCGTTTGTTGCCTGCCTCTGGTATTCTCGTAGAGCTAGAGGTATATTCTCTTCCCCCTTTTCGTGCTATTGTGTGGCAAGCGATTTGAAATATTAGCGTGATATTTGAGCGACAATGGTATTGTTAATTAAACAAGCCATTATGATTCTGTTGTAACATGATAAAGGTACGACAGACCTCGCTTGCTATACTATCAACGATATGGTATAGGGAGTGTAGGTTGTTAGGAAATGTGCGTAACAGGCATTTTTTCTTTCAAATAATCAAAAGTAATTGCTTTTGAAATGTTTAACGTTTCCTCAGGCGACACTTTGTTAGGGCGCCGAAGTGTGAATTTAAAGTATTTTATTCATTCCCTCGGGGAGAGTCGCGTAGAGTGTGAAATGCTCCCTCATAATTACAATTTTCAATCATCCTGCCAAATATAAGTTTGGGTTTGAATGTCTAATTAAATGGATATCATTTTTGGATTGAGCTGGGTGGTTTTTTTTAGGACAAGAACACCTTAATTCAAACTTTAATATTTCTGTGATACTAAGGCAAAACCTAGTACGTCGAGTTCTTACGACTTGAGTTTCAAAATGATATAGAAGTTTTCCTTGGATGTTCCCAAAAAAGAACAACAATGAAAAACTTAACTACATTTTGCCTTTTAATCCAAGAAAACTAAGTTGTTAAAGCTAAATTTATATTTCTCAAAATACAAAAATAAAATATTTATTATGTGTCCTTACCAGTGTTGCCGCAAGCCAAAAAAAAGAGTTTCAGATCGACCTTAAAAATCCGCTAGATATGCTAAAATTTTGAAAAAAAAGTCACTAGAAAAAATTTTCAGTACACATATCAAAAAAACATATTCAATTATAACAAAAAATTTATTTTCTATAGTAAAGAAAAACTTATAAACATTAAGTTAACAAAAGAAATCTTAAAAAAAAAAAAAAAAATTCAGTCTAGAAAATATAGGTAACTACTTTTCATTTTTTAAATAATAAGTAAAGAAGTTTTAATAATAACTTTAAATAACTATATTATAAAAATAATCAATCACAAATAATTATAACCATTATAGCATCTTCATCAATTTCATTGACTTCAATATCTAAAGCATTATTGAAATTATTTTTTGAAAACAAGTACATACTAACAAATAAAGTAAAGTTTACTCCCGAAATCTCCACTTCGGTCGACTCGACAAAACCAAACAAAGGGATGTAACTTCACCAGGGGTGTAATATTTACAAAAAATATGTTCTTGCAAGAAGTCACTAGAAAAGTAACTAGAATTATCTAGTGACAAAAAATAATTTTTTGTCACTAAACTATTGAAAATTCCGCTAAATATAATGACAAAGTCACTAAAACGGCAGCACTGGTCCTTACTTGGAGTAGAACCTCAATCAACGAGGAATCTTTGAAGGTTTATACTTGCTTACTGTGTTGAGGTTAATTTCCAGTTCTTCCGAACTTTTTATTTGTTGATGAGTAGATACCATGTGCTTGGCTAAGCATTGAAGATGAAAGGCCTATCTATATATAAAATAGTCAATTGAAATTTGTGCGGATAGTCAAAAATTAGGTTGTGTTCAGTTGTTAATCAACAGTTTTCTTAGATAACAATAGCTTACGTGGACCTTCCGACGGACGGTTATGGTATCTTACGAAATGTTGATATAGATGCCTTCGTGATGACTTATTGGCATAATCTTATCAGAGCATTGGATGGCAAGGTTAAAAAAATATGAAAAAATAATACATGATGTCCACTGGGCTGCAAAAAACGAAAATAATAATTATTTTCTGTGGAAATTTTTATTAACACTGTTATAAACAATTTAAATTTACCCTGTTCAATCAATCAACGAAAAATTGCATATTTTTCATGCAAAAAGTCATTAAACCCAGGATAAGAATCGCGTTCTTGATTCTTAAGGTTCTTAAAATTATTGACTGCTTCATTAAATCAAAGAATGGCATTAATTGACCTTCTGACATACATTTAAAGAATAGATCCGCTAGTTCATTGTTAAATATCATTGATTTCATGTTTATTAATCTTAATAAGTGTGAGCTATTTCATATGATTTAAGTGGAAATTTATAGAATCCATGATGTTTTTCATCAATTTTTAGACATCATTCTTTGTTTTTAACGATTTTGTTAATTTCTTTTCAAACCCTGACACTTATTTTAGGATTAGTTACCTTTTTTAATGACAGAAATCATAACATATTTTTGAGGTTTATGATAATTTTCATTTATTCAATGAATTGCTTCTTTATTTTTGGTGACAATTTTTATTTATTGATGAACTCTGAAATTAATTGTAAAAAAAGATTGCTTGTTTTAATGAATAAAATCATTAATCTTATGCAATTTGTCCTAGAATTTTTTTGAACTTTTTCATTAGATTTATATACGAAATTATAGAACCTACAATATTTTTCATTGATTAAATGAATTCTTTCTTTATAAGAGGCTAAGACTAGTCGTGCACTGGCAACTGTGATCGAAATCAAATAGTTTAATCACCAGTTGATAGAGTACCGCGCACTGGCAACTCTTTACTTACGCTCACACTCTTTTTCTCTCTTGATGAACTTAAAGAAAACAGCTAAATGTTCCGAATTAATCTTAAGGCAATCGTTTAGTTTGTGTGAAAACACAAACTTTTTAGTTGTTCGAATCGAGTTGCTCTAAGTGCGCCGTGTCCCATATAAGCCCACATGTTTCATTTTAGCAACTAAACAGTTGCGAAAATAAAAATTGAATATTAGCAGGTTTTATAGATAATATTTGCGCCCATTTTTCAGTGCTGGTGGTAACTTCAAAATAAATTGAACCCAAGTTATCTCATAAATAGTTTTTCAACTTAGAATAAATTTAATTGTCATTTGCCAAATATCAATCAAAATCAAAGTGCGACACTATGGAAATGTGTTTTGACTACCGAAACAGAGATGTACATGTGGTACTATGAAAAGGATGATTTCCATATCACAACAAAACCTTAAAATCAATGTACATATAGGTATCTGTTACAAAATATATAATTTCTCTTGATGAATTGGAAAATATTTATGGAAACTGCCTCTCTGTAGATTTTGGGTGGGTGGAATTCTTAACGGAAATAAAACTTAACTGTCGCACTTTACTCGTATGCGCTTTTCAGCAAAATTAATGAAAACAGACACTTCCCGCCATATTATTCACTCGATACATCTAGATTAAAACTTAATAAATTATTTACATTGAATTTTTAAAATTTACACCCGGATTTAAGTTTTAATCTGGATAAATGCAATGAATAATATGCCCGTTAGACTCTGTTTCAATAGTGTACAGCGAGCTTCTCACGGATCTCATTGATTTTGTCTACTTGGCTGATTTATTTCAGTATATAGGTAGAGTTTGTATTATAAAAACCTTCATATAGTAATGAACAGTCACAATCTAAGCAGAGTATTAAGCAGAGTGTTAGCGCAACTTAAGTGGATGGCAAATATGAACATTGGCGCTGTTATCGTTAACATGACCGTCAAAAACAAGAATATTAAGGAAACGTAAAAACACCCAAAAATGGATTTCCTGAAATTGTTACGATTTTAATTTTATTAGTATAATACCTTACATATATAGCCCATGTTTCACTTTCAGATGGGGCTTATAACATAACAGATAAGTAAAATTTTTAATGTATGTATTTGTATTATCTTGAGTGTTTTTTGTTTGTTTGTTTATTAGTTTTTCTCTCATATATGTATAGCTTAACTGGCAAAAGAACACTTAAGAAAAATTCTATTTCCTCTAAGGTAGAAAATGCTTAGATATTCGGTTTAAATAAAATTCATCATTTTTATAATGTATGTCTTCATAGACAGAGAAAATCGTCTTGTCTAATGTTTTCGTGCTATCTATACTTTTAATGTCACTTTGTTAGAGGAATATCAAATCTTAAATTTGACGAAACGAAAAGTTAACTAAATCGTAAATAAAAAAACCGCTTCGAGTACTCTAAGCCATTACTACAAATAAATAAATGAAATCCCTAGCACTCCTATGTTATGTTTGCAATCAAATTCCTGCAGTCTTATCATCGACAGTAATATATTTCAAGTACGAATGGAATCTAAAACCTCGAATCGAATAAAAAAATTGCCTATCAAACACACCATACTCTCTAGCAATTCACGTTCGAATATTCAAATTGAATGAGCAAAATTTGTCAGCACGCCTGTCAAACCTGCATAAATTTACACTTCATAAAAAAAATCGAAATGTTTTCATCATCGCGCAGAATTCGTTCGCCACATCTCAGTCATCACCTCCCATCAAGAGTGTTGAAAAATGGCTCTCAAATTTTCCATTTCCATCAAACCTTGGACATAACATCCTCCATCCATCTCAATTCTCATCATCAGACCCTGCAGGCGCATACCGTGCTGCATAAATTTATCTCAGTCCTTGGTTGAACATTAAAATTCCCGACTTGAAGGTTATCTATATCTACATAGCACTGATGGCAATACTTTGCTATAAAATCAAAGAAAATTCGTTGCAAGCTTTATGGGGGCACATAGGACGTGAGAATTGCAGAAGCTGTTACAGCGGCGAATAAAAACACGATTTGCCAGCCAAATATGGGAAGTGTACAAAAGCGGTACTAATTAGGCCATTAAAGAGCTGCTGATGGGATCCTTGAAATGATAGCCCAATGTAATCAAAAATTAATACCCAAGGTCCTAGGAATGCTCGTAAAAATATTGTCGCATTCGAAAAGAGCCATAATATAATCTTGGAGGCATGCATGCAGAAATGTCAGTCAATAAAGTGCTCTTTGGGTCCATAAAGTGTTTCTGTATAGAGAAGGCACATACCGCAAGAAAGTAATAACTCGCTATGAAGTTCAAACACTCTCTGGCTGCCGTAATTGACACTCTCTCCCTCGGCAAAAAATGTACATTGCTTTGGATTATGCAAATGTAGCAAGAAGATGCAAAGACGTCAATACTCTACTTTAGTTGAAACTACAGTTGCCACATAGTTTTTTTTTTTTCAATTGAATCTATGTAAATTTTATTCCACTTAATAGAGTAATACAAATTCAGTTCAAAACAGGGTTGCGAATTTTTGAATTAAAAAAACCATAAGTCATAAGGCTGTAGATGATTTATGAATTAAAAAAAAATTAATTCATAAGAAATGTTTAAGCTTGTTTTGACTGCATAATTATTTAATTATTAACGAAAGTAGATTTCAAGTTTTTGTGTGTCATAAAATTATCATGCTAGCTTATAAATTTTCCAATTAATCATTTTTTAATCAAAATTTATCCATTAGCTTATAGTTAAATATTTGAACTTCTGAATTCACACGTAATAAAAATATAAGCCAATGCCTTCCTCTATGGAACTTTTGCAGTGGTCAGTTGTTTTTAGTTCAAATAAAATCACGTTGGTGATAAGTTTATAATGTAACAACATCATTGTAAGAATATCATTTGTATTGAATCAGAATCCGTTCAGCTGTTGCATTATTATTGGAAAGTAAACACATTTTCACATTTATAATATTACTAATGCTTACTTAGAATTACACGTCTGAAAATCGCCATTTTTAGAAAACATTTGACATTTGACAGTTCTGCTGTCACATGTTTTCATAAACTAAAATATTTGTCTTTTAATTCGACAGTTCTGTTGTCACAAGATTTTATAACAAAAACAAATTTTTCATTGATTGTGTCTTGTCGGTTGCGGTCAATCTTTGTTTCATTTCAATCCTTGAAATTCTTCGATATGGTGTGTTGCAAGGATTGAGTTAAATTCGTGGTTTATTTCTTTTGAAAAAATGCCATCAAAGAGGCGTCGAGAAATCAGTCAGCTTGAGCTTACGCTCAACGAATGCCAACTACATAAACACCGAGTCAATGAGACTGGTGATAAGATTGTTGACTACATTCTGGAGGCAAATCGAATAACAATTCCACAATGACTTCGGAACAACGGATCAACAATTAGAGTTCAGTACGATAAGCTTAGTTGGAGTTTAGGCCCAAATAAATTGGAATGTTGACAAAATAGATCAGATACGATCCAACAGTTCATAATGGTATTAAGACTGGTTTGCTCCATTTCATGCAAATTTTAGATAATATTCGGTTGGCTTTATCCCTTGTCCAAGAACTGACCGACCGACTGATAGACAACGCACAGCCTAAATAATCATCGGTAGATATGAAATTCACCCAGACGAAGCTGAGCACGATCAGCTAGTAAAATATCAAATATTATACATATATGTAATCTAAAATATAACGTTTGGAAAAGCTCTCACTAATGAACACATGAAATCGGCGAAACGACAATTTGTGTGGAATAAAGCCTAATAAAACCGGCTGAGTATTTTACTTGACTGATATATTTCAGTAATATATTTTAGGTACCTGGACATGTAAGTGTCTAGGGAATTGAGGAGGCAGAATCCCTACCAAAAATAGACGCCAGGACTCCTCTAATGAGGCCAGAGCTCTACTGTGGAATAGGAGAAAACAGGATTAAAAACGAAATCAAAATAGAAGAGGAGGCCAGAAGATCAAAAAAATATAAAGAATTCCAAAAACTGAGGCAGGCCCAAACAACTTCTTGGGAACTATAAGCAAGATCGTTTCAAGAACTGTATCAACTTAAGAAGAAGCAATCTACGAATAGCAACGGGACTCCTCACGCCTGTCTAAGAGTCCCACATGCAGATTCTGCAATTATAGGTAGGTGGGTAGAAATGGCGACTACCGGCAGTCTAGCCCTGTGTCCCAATTAGCCCTGAAGCGTGCCATTTTGATACAATAAATCGTATGAAACTGTGGATGGAATTGATATAGGAAATTCTCACGGGGTCATCCAATTTGGATTAAGTTGATAAATATATAGATCTAGTAGGTTTTGATGTCGCTTATTGTGTGTTTGATTTTGCACAATCATCCGGAAATTGGATCGCTCAATCAGCCGGACCACCACACTCATCCGAATCTGACTCCATCTACATTGTACCAGCTAGGCAGCTTGTTTACTGGTACTGAAAATAACCAATCCGTTTGAGTGATTATCCGGGCAAAGTCCGCTAAATCGGTATCTAAGAAGTCAAACAGAGTGCACGGTTCTAAAGTAACCGAAGTTCGTCTTAGAGCCATTTCATCGCGTTGATAAAAGAGATCAAGTCTTTGATCTTCATTTCCGCAAGTTCGTCAATGTCGTCAAAAAATGCTCTTGTTCTCTAAATTTGGCCAGAGCAGGACATTTGCAGTGAAAGTGGAGGACTGTTATGACAGCGAGTGTTGTGAGGAATACCTAGCTTCGCTGCATGCTCTTCTATTCTGCAACACTTACTAATGCATCAAAGAAACACTACAAAGAGACACTACGACGCAGAAGAGAGTTATTTATCCTCTCTGAAGGTACTCCAAATAAACTTAGAAGAAGAGCTGTAGGGTTAGCAACTCATCTAACTCTGAATGGGGCACAATAGATCTTTAGGTCACAGGGCAAACCCCCTCTCAATATTCGTTCATTCAATTATTCACATACGTATTTAAAACCTTCGTATAAAACATCACAGTTTAATTTCATTTGCATTTCATTTGTTTATTTCAATTATCATCATCATTTACAGCCTTATTCATTATTTCTCACCAATACTGGGTTCAACATCGGAATAGTTAAACCGAGCCGAAGCACCTACTTCGGGCTTACGCCACGTCAAACAAATCCTTATTTATAAAATATTTTCTTAGCCGTTTAAGCTACGCCTTCTTTATGTCAAATATACAATGAAAAAAAGTCACCAATCTAAAACTCTGGTTATTATACGTTATTAATCACTTTATTATCATTATATGCATAATGGAAATTGGATACATTTAAAATTGGATTGTATAAAGTTCAGTCAAAGCTCTTCAAATCCAGAAATCTCACCATAACTTCAAAACTGCTGCTGTACAGGACCATGGTCCTGCCAGTATTCACATATGGATCCGAGACTTGGGTGCTTAGCAAAAGGCACTCCGACCTCTTAGCTGCGTTCGAGAGAAAAGTCTTAAGAGAATTGTTGGCCCCGTATGTGAGGAAGGACGATTCCGGAGACGGTACAATCATGTGTAGGAAACGAAGTATGCCAAAACGATTTTCAGTATTTTTTTTAAATTAATTTCGAACCCAACAGTCAGTACAGTTTGAGAATACCTTCAGCCTATCCTAAACTTTTCGATCTTTCAATTTCCTATTCAGCCTTTACAATTAAATTCAAGTAAGTGGAGAAGGTGGAGATGAGGTTGCGATGGATTTGAAGAAAGAGAGACTCAAGGAAGAGAAAAGAAGATGCACACCAGCTCAGCTTTACTAGAGGAAGTTCCAGAGAAAGTCGAACATAGACGTCGTTAATACATAGACATGCACATATTAGAGTGCATGATGGTAGCACATCCGGTAAGTAATTTTGAGCTGATTTTAGACTGGAAATTCGATATTTGGTCACATATATTTTTGAAAAATTCCAAAATATTTTTTGAAACCAAATATATGATTTTTAAGTTTAAAACTCAGCCAGAATTGACTTCTTCCGGCCTCGATATCGACGCCATCTTTAAAGTGCTCTCTTCGAAATTTCCGACGTGGCAAAGATTGGCGACGGCCTATAAAAGGGGTCTCTGAGCTCGAATCACTCTCTTGTATGGTTTTAAATTTCACGGGACGACGACAAAACAATTCCGTCCCCGCGCGAAGTCAATATTTTTTTTAATTTGGACAAAGAAAATATATAAACTATCTATCTTTTTCTAAATCAAAGTAAATTAAACAATATTTTAATGACATAACAAAAGTAAAACGAAAAAAAAGCGCGCGCATAAAGTTTAAACTAAATCGAAAAAAGCGGAAAAATTTCAATCATAAAATCGTAAAAAAAAAGCGAACAATCGCGTGTACCTAGTTTTTGTATTCTTTAAAAAGCATAATCAATAAAAAAATATCTAAATATAGATACCTAGATAAAATAAATTTGCAAAGTGCGATGCAATAAAGAAAAAATGTGAAACTTATCCTAGAAAAAAACACGTGTTAGAAAATTACCTGTAAGGAAAAAACGTGTGTCTATAGAAAAGCTACATATAATATAAAAAAAAAAACCCAAAGCGCCATGTGAAAATTCGTAAAACTTATCCTAGAAAGAAAAAAGAAACATAAAACCTATACCTATATACATACATATGTCCATGCAAGTGATAAATATCTGTAAAACAAAAAAGTACATGCAAAATAATAATTACCTACCCTACCTACATACATATGTCATGCTAAAGTAAAACAAAAGAAGAAAAAAAATCTATCTACCCTATATATTGATAAAAAAATGATATAAATCCCACGCAAAAAAAAAAAAAAATAAATAACCGGTACAATAAAAATTAAAATATATATGTTTATCTAGAAAAACCCGTAAAAAAAAAAAAAAAGTTACCTCTCCTGTAAAAAAAAAAGGAGTGTGAAAAAAAATAATATTAAATTTAGAAACTACCACTGAAAAGAAAAAAAGAGAAAATTTGAAAAAAAAGAATAACGCTCTATAAAGTGAGAAAAAAAAGGTAAATGAATTACAAACTACAATACCTAAGAAGATCAACACGATAAAATTACCCCAGAGAACATAATAGAAATACCATCCATCACGATCCAATACATGCTGCTTCTTCGCATCCATCGAGCCATTCAACTTCGACAATAACCTGACGTCACCATCACCATCCACAACATCTACCAATCCACAATATTCGGAGTTAACTTAAATTTAGACTTTTGTTATTATTTTTATTTTTTTTCCAATTCTCTTATCCGCTTTCTCTCTCTCTTATCAATTTGGTTTTCATTTAAATAGTAAATAGAATTCTTTTATCTTCCGATAGTTATTTTCAGTACAAAAAACAATTTTCTACGTAAATAAATAAAAAAATTCTTTTTATAATCAGTGGTTTTGTAAATCGTTTGAATGTTTGAATATACAAAAAATCAAAATTTTATTAAACAGGTAAGAAAACAAACATTTAATTGAAATCAGTGTCTTTGGAGCGGTGCACCTCATCAAAGCAGTAATTTACAAAGCATAATAAATACAATTCATCGGTAAGTTTTATGATCATATTAATTTGAATATTTGAACGATTTTCCATTTCCTTTTTTTTGAGATAATTCAAATATATTTCTATAATTCAAATATATTCATAAAGTTCTAAATGCAAAAAAAAAACATGCAAACAAAAAAAAGGGAACCCAAAATATAAAAGATTGTAAAAATAAAAATGACCAAACACATTAACAGCACACTACAAAAGAGAAATTAAGAGAAAGAACGGAGTAACTTATAAAATTAAATTCCTATAATTTAACATAAGCAAAAAAAAAAAAAAAACTAAAGGTGATTTGAGACATTAGGGTGATGATAATCATTTATTTATTTTCAATTTTCTTTTGATACTTCGATGTATTTAATAATTTTTGCTATTTTGATTCATATTATTTTAAATATTTTCTTAATCATAATTTTCAATTTCTTTTTTTTGGAAAAAAAATAATCAAAATTTATTTTTTTAATATGTTTTTTTTAAATACACAACGGACTGTTGGTTTCGAACATTGAATTTTCGCACCCTGAGTTTGTTTTTGTTAAAATTTATTTTAGGTTATAATTTAGGAAATTTTGTTAGGTTTAAGTTTCAGAATCAATAAAATTGAATTTTGTTTGATTTCCAAAATTAAATTGTTTCGCCTTCTCAATCACAATTCCGCTCCTGGGTGAACATTTTTCTATGGGAAGTTTTGATTTTGCTCGGGATTTTAGGAGAAACACTTCGACATGAGACAGGATTAAATAAGTCATGGGTGGATGTGACACGGTAAGCTTCGAGAGCTTTGAAGACGAAATGAAGATAATGATGACGACGGTACAGTATTTTTAGTTTCGACTGTGAATATTTTGATTTTGGTTTTTTTTTAGTTTTTTTTGATTATGGTTTGAGTAAATTTTCAGTAAACCGGTTTTGGGGCTATCGTAAATAGGAGGACACAATAGCCATGGTTGTAGCCTGTTGGGATACGTGGGTGGGTATGACCTCAGAGAGGCAATTACATCTCGCTCTCTCCTCGCTATAAGAAAATGGATCATCGTGTGACCTACAAGGACGATTTTGGGCTTCATTTATTTGAACCCGTTTTTTTGTATTTTCTTCCGGCATGTAATTCGTAACGAACGTTCAGAGCTACGATAGCAAGGACCCCCCC
The DNA here is from genome assembly GCA_911387755.1 of Chrysotoxum bicinctum. Classification (NCBI taxonomy): domain Eukaryota; kingdom Metazoa; phylum Arthropoda; class Insecta; order Diptera; family Syrphidae; genus Chrysotoxum; species Chrysotoxum bicinctum. Next base: position 1,516,024 of record OU426987.1, read on the forward strand.
CACCGACGAGCTAGGACGTGCTATATGCTAGCATGCCACCGCTGTCGTTGCCTGAACACCCTTTCTCTTCTGCTGCCCGGACCAGCCCATAGTTCCTGTAAGCTATGGGTTGTATTGGTGGTAAAGGAGGGAAAGGTTTTAGGGAATTTCGATAGACGTATTCCAACCATGTGCTTGTGTTTTGGGGTTTAGCACCTCTGCTTTGAGAGATCAGGGAATAACCTATCGAGAGTCCCTGCCGACAACACCTCGGTTCCGTTACAGGTGGCGCCCAACGTGGGGCCCGAATTCGTCCTTGATTACATCTATTAGGAAGTTGAAGTTCTAGTTTTCTTAGAGAAAGTAAAATTAAAATTTTTAATCTTTAATTCTTTGTTTTGACAACTGCCGTTTAGTTTTGTCATACATTTTTTTTCATTTTTGTGAAGCATGAAGTGCAAATTTTTTTGTTTGTCCAGTAAATGAGTATGAATGTTTTCCTCGTTTAGTCTGTTGCGACAAATTTGAGCTTCAAGCTCTCACTTTAGCAATCTGATAATCCAATGGAGTTGATGAATCCGTATTTTCTAGCACAGCTGGAATTATAGCTGTTCATTAATTCCTTTGTAATTATTTATTTCATTTCTTGACCAAACTATCAATGATCGTCCGACAGTATAAGCTCTGTAAGCTCAGTACTGTGTCTGTTGCGAATTGATGCGTTATCTTCATCAAACGATATTTTAGCCAACTAAACACAAATCTAAATTTAAGTGCGTTTACGCAAAAAGAAAAACAAAGGACAACATTTCAACTCAAGCACAAATTTTTTTTAGTGAGTATATAAAAAAAAGAATCATCATTTTCTTCAAAGCCCAATCGCAGTCAGTCACATCCACCAGACAAACTTATGATTAGTTGAACTTCATTTAAATTACATTTAGATACAAAGAATAATTCGTTAAGAATTTGATTTTTCCGTATACGATTTCTTATAGTTTTCTTTTCATAATTTTTATAATTTATCTAGTTTTTGTTTTCGATAATTTTTTTTTGAAATAGTTTTGGTGTTTTGATTTTGAGTTCTTAGATACTTTAAGAAAAAATCTCTCTTGTTTTTTTTCCGATAATAGTTTCGAATTTAAGGTTTTTCAGAAATTGTTTTCACAATTTAATACTTTTTAGTTTTAGTTTCCTATTATTTTTAGTTATAATTTTTCTTATTCGGATTTATTTTTCGTAGTTCATTAGAAAGATTGTCTAGATTCAGAGTATTGGTTTTAAAGGCGTATGTCTTCATTAGATCCATCTCCATTCTTACGTTCAGGTCGAGGTCGAGGAGCGATTAAATATACTCGGCGTGCTTATAATCGACGTACAGCCATGGTTAATCAAACAGATCCACCGTCGGATCCCCCAATCAATACCACGGGAACAAATATGACATCTCAAGGAAATAACCAACCACCAGTTAATTTTAATCCTGATTTAGCTACAGGCTCCCAAGGTTTACTTAATAGTTCAGTTTTACAATTTAGAAACCAAGGTCAAGAGTCTGGGCAGAATAGCAATAATGATGAGGTAGATTTACCCACTTATATTCAAGGTCTTGTCACAGCTTCAATAGGAATGAGTAGGACTGAAGATTTACAAGCCATCCGCAAGGAGCTTGAAATAAATCGAGAAGAGTTAAAGAAACAAGTGGCAGAGATCGTTCGCGAGTCTCTAACGGCTAATACTCCTACAGCTTCAAGGGAATACGAAGTTCGTAGACGCCCACCTCAACCACCAGTTTCTGTTGCATCTCTACCTCAAAACACGTTCATACCACCATCAGCCACTCCTGTACCTAGATCCTCGCATTCAGGTAATCTTAACCCTAATGCTGAAGATTTTCTTGCCCAAATACGAAACATAAATTTTAATGACACTTCAAGTAGAACTGCATTAGATACTAACCTTCCTAATATCAATACACCCAGGAATTCGAATTACAAATACCACAGTTTTCATAAGTGGGGCTTGAAATACGATAATGTAAACATGACAGTCGACGAGTTTATCTTCAGGGTAGAAAGACTCAAAGACAGTTATGGTGCTTCGTGGGAAGAAATTGTTCTGAATTTCCATCAGCTTGTTTCAGGTCAAGTAGAAACGTGGTTCTGGGTTTATATTGGTGCCCATCCCCAAGCTGACTGGCCGGCACTACGTGTCGCTTTGATAGAACAATTTCGTTCCTTGGAAACTGACCCAGAACTTTCGAAGCAGATGTACGATCGACGACAGGGCCCTGACGAAACCTTTGACAATTTTCTTATGGTCATTCAAAAAATCAATTCCCGACTTCGTTCTCCAAAACCTAACCATGAAATCCTAACTCTTCTCAAGCAAAATGTCAATAGACGAATGGGAGAGCTGTTATTGACCTACAGAGCACAAAATCTCAACGAATTGATATACGTGTGTCGAAAGATTGAAAAATTTATCAAAGAGGAAGATAAGAAAGCAAAAGTCCCAGTAGTAACACCATTTCGCCGACATGTCAATGAAATCCTTGCACCTAATGAGTTTTCTTCTGTAGCAACAGATTCCGTAGAAGCTTTGCAAATTCCAAGAGATACCAGTAGGTACCTATGCTGGAATTGTAGGAAAGTAGGCCATAGTTTTATGGAATGTCCTATTGAACAGAGGTCTCTGTTTTGTTTCCGCTGTGGAAAGGAAGGCACCACTTCTCCTAAATGCACTAGTCCAAAATGTTCGGGAAACGTTTGGAAGAGCAACCCTTCTACCGGGATGGCTTGCTCGCAGAACCGGAATCCGGCATCACCATAGACCTAACGACTGTAAATTCGAATGTCGATTCTCCAAAAATAAATTTAATTCATCCAGTTCAAATTCTTAAAAGACCATCCAACATAATAGACAAAGTTAAATCAGAAATACCACCTTCTGTTTTCAAACCACTACCTGAACGCAAATCACTACACGAACGTATTATTGCATATAATACCGCTAGAGACAGAATTTTTAATAGACCAAAAACAAACCTATCTGCTAGAATTTCTAGGATTAGAGATATTAAAAAGAAAAAGAAAGAAACCATAAGAAGTATTGAAGCAACTACATTGTGCACCTTAGAAGATCCTCGCCCACATGCTTCTGTTAAAATCGGTGACAAATATATTTTAGGATTACTTGACAGTGGTGCAAGTATCAGTTGTTTAGGCAAAGGTGGAGAAGATTTTCTAAAGAGTCACAAGATTCCGTTTACAATATTCTCATCCAATGTAAGGACAGCAGATGGTCATGCACAACCAATTATAGGCAAATTTCTAGCGAAAATCACGTACAAAAACAAAACGAAAGAAATAGAAATGTTTATCGTCCCAACCTTGCAACAGAAATTATATCTCGGTATAAATTTCTGGAAAGCTTTCGACATTGCTCCTAATTTGATTTCAGAAATCACACCACCAACTTCTTCTTCGAATTGTGTTTCAACAGAGATGCGTGAGCTATCAAATGAAGAATCTAGGAAACTAAAAGCAGCCATCAGCATGTTCCCATCCTTTGCCACTCTTGGCCTAGGAAAAACCACGCTGGAGGAACATGAAATAGACACGGGAGATGCCGAACCAATAAAGCAGCGACACTATCCCGTTTCTCCGGCGGTTCAACAGCTTTTATATGAGGAACTGGATCGTTTACTTGCCATGGGTATTATTGAAGAAAGCAATAGTCCATGGAGCTCTCCAGTAGTCTTGGTACGAAAACCCGGAAAAAACCGGATGTGCCTTGACTACCGGAAAGTTAATGAGAAGACGAAAAAGAGTGCGTATCCTTTGACTCATGTACAGGCTGTGCTAAGTCGTATTTCAGATACACAGTACATCTCTAGTGTGGATCTGAAAGACGCCTTTCTGCAGATACCGTTAGAGAAAACATCAAGGGAAAAGACGGCCTTTACGATTCCCGGCAGACCTCTATACCAATTCAGGGTCATGCCCTTTGGCCTTTGCAATGCACCTCAACGTCTTTGCAAGTTAATGGACAAAGTGGTACCCCACGAATTAAGAGAAAAAGTTTTCGTTTACCTTGATGATCTTTTGATAGTTACAAGTACCTTTGAAGAACACATACGGTTTTTGACCATCGTTGCCAACAGACTCACTCAAGCGGGTTTGACCATAAACCTGGAAAAATCTAAATTCTGCTTTAAAGAGCTCAAATATCTAGGCTATGTGATTGGTGATGGTTGTCTGAAGACAGACTCGGCAAAAGTCTCTGCTATCCGTGATTTCCCGGTACCTCAAAATCAAAGACAAGTTAGAAGATTTCTAGGTATGTCAGGATGGTACCGCAGGTTTGTGCGTGATTATTCCACTTTAGCAGCACCCATTACGAATACCCTGAAGAAGGATAAGAAATTTGTATTTGACAGCGAAGCGTTGGAGTCGTTTAACAAGATAAAAGACATGCTTTCATCAAAACCTGTTTTGGTTAACCCTGATTACAGCAAGCCTTTCATCATTTTGTGCGATGCCTCATCAACAGGTATCGGTGGAGTTTTATGCCAGAAAGATGATGAGGGCACAGAACGTCCCATTTTTTACTACTCGCACAAATTGAATAAGGCCCAATGTAACTACAGCGTTACCGAACGGGAATGCTTAGCTGCAGTTTTGAGCATAGAACAATTCAGACCCTACGTAGAAGGATATCATTTTGTAGTTGTGACGGACCATGCAAGTCTGAAGTGGTTAATGGGACAAAAGGACCTTAGCGGAAGATTGGCTCGGTGGAGTCTTAAGCTTCAAGGATATGACTTCGATATTGAGCATCGTAAGGGTTCGCAACATGTTGTACCAGACGCTCTTTCGAGAGTGTATGCTGCGGATGAAGTGAACCTAGATGCCTTATCGAACAATTATCCTTCCGATGTGCTGCACATGGATCTAACAGATCCCAGTTTTAAATCTGCGGAATATGTTCAGATCATCGACAACATCGTAAAACAAAAAGAACAGCTGCCAGATCTTCAAGTCTCGGATAATTTCGTGTATAAGAAGATCAAGCACAGCACAGGGAATCCTCTTGAGGACGACCAAACTTGGAAGCTATGGATACCATCGCAGTTAACCAGCCGTCTGATCACTTTGGCTCACGAACCACCCAGGGCTTCGCATGGAGGTTTGGGTAAAACTTTGTACAGGCTTCGGCAGCAATTTTATTGGCCAAATATGGCATCTCAGGTGAAGACATATATAGAAAGCTGTGAGACCTGTAAAACATCGAAAGCGTCTAATCAGACCCTCCGACAACCAATGGGTAAAGCTTTTGTTGTAGAGCGTCCATTTCAGCATATATATATATCGATTTCATGGGGCCATATCCGCGGTCAAAGCACGGAAATGTTTACATTATAATCGCTCTTGATCAGCTGACGAAGTTCGTAGTAATTCAAGCTTTAAGAAAGGCAACCACCGAAACTGCCATTAAGTTTTTGAACGAACAAATCCTCTGCATGTTTGGGGTTCCAGAGTCCATTTTATCGGACAATGGAAAACAATTCACCAGTTCCGCATTTGCCAAACTTCTGACGTCATATGGCATAAAACATCTAAAAACAGGCGCGTATGCTCCTCAATCCAATGCAAGCGAACGCGTGAATCGTTCAATTCTTGCTGCGGTGAGATCATATGTTGGTAAAGACCAAAGAAATTGGGATGTAAACCTTCCCTTAATAGCATGTGCTCTTAGAACAGGATTCCATTCGGCGATTGGAATATCCCCTTACGAAGCCTTGTTTGGCCAAAAGATGGTAGAACATGGGTCAGACTTTGAGCTGTTACGAAAACTCGGATGCGTAAATAATTCTGACATTAACCTCATTTCTAAACAATCTAAAATGAACATAATTCACTCTGCTTTAAAAGATTCTCTCGAAAAAGCTCATTTAACCTACGAACACCAATATAACACCAGAAGCAAAAACATAACATACAATGTAGGCGATGTGGTTTACAAAAGAAATTTTATGTTAAGTGACAAAACAAAACGGGTAAACGCAAAGTTGTGTCCGAAATTCATTAAGGCAAAAATAGTCAGAGTCATAGGAAATAATCTTTACGAGTTAGAAGACGAAAATGGAAAAAATTTAGGCGTCTTTCACTCGAAGGATATTAAAAAGTAGCGATTGTGTATAGTGATATTCCCGGCTAGTCCAGTCTGATCATGAGACCATATTCTAGGGCGTGGGTCGATTTTTCATAAGGATACAATAATATCCTAATCGTTCGTTTCATTTCTTTTCCATTTCCTTCCCAGTGTTCGGAAATGTATAAGTGTTGTAGGAAACGAAGTATGCCAAAACGATTTTCAGTATTTTTTTTAAATTAATTTCGAACCCAACAGTCAGTACAGTTTGAGAATACCTTCAGCCTATCCTAAACTTTTCGATCTTTCAATTTCCTATTCAGCCTTTACAATTAAATTCAAGTAAGTGGAGAAGGTGGAGATGAGGTTGCGATGGATTTGAAGAAAGAGAGACTCAAGGAAGAGAAAAGAAGATGCACACCAGCTCAGCTTTACTAGAGGAAGTTCCAGAGAAAGTCGAACATAGACGTCGTTAATACATAGACATGCACATATTAGAGTGCATGATGGTAGCACATCCGGTAAGTAATTTTGAGCTGATTTTAGACTGGAAATTCGATATTTGGTCACATATATTTTTGAAAAATTCCAAAATATTTTTTGAAACCAAATATATGATTTTTAAGTTTAAAACTCAGCCAGAATTGACTTCTTCCGGCCTCGATATCGACGCCATCTTTAAAGTGCTCTCTTCGAAATTTCCGACGTGGCAAAGATTGGCGACGGCCTATAAAAGGGGTCTCTGAGCTCGAATCACTCTCTTGTATGGTTTTAAATTTCACGGGACGACGACAAAACAATTCCGTCCCCGCGCGAAGTCAATATTTTTTTAATTTGGACAAAGAAAATATATAAACTATCTATCTTTTTCTAAATCAAAGTAAATTAAACAATATTTTAATGACATAACAAAAGTAAAACGAAAAAAAAGCGCGCGCATAAAGTTTAAACTAAATCGAAAAAAGCGGAAAAATTTCAATCATAAAATCGTAAAAAAAAAGCGAACAATCGCGTGTACCTAGTTTTTGTATTCTTTAAAAAGCATAATCAATAAAAAAATATCTAAATATAGATACCTAGATAAAATAAATTTGCAAAGTGCGATGCAATAAAGAAAAAATGTGAAACTTATCCTAGAAAAAAACACGTGTTAGAAAATTACCTGTAAGGAAAAAACGTGTGTCTATAGAAAAGCTACATATAATATAAAAAAAAAAACCCAAAGCGCCATGTGAAAATTCGTAAAACTTATCCTAGAAAGAAAAAAGAAACATAAAACCTATACCTATATACATACATATGTCCATGCAAGTGATAAATATCTGTAAAACAAAAAAGTACATGCAAAATAATAATTACCTACCCTACCTACATACATATGTCATGCTAAAGTAAAACAAAAGAAGAAAAAAAATCTATCTACCCTATATATTGATAAAAAAATGATATAAATCCCACGCAAAAAAAAAAAAAAAAAATAACCGGTACAATAAAAATTAAAATATATATGTTTATCTAGAAAAACCCGTAAAAAAAAAAAAATGTTACCTCTCCTGTAAAAAAAAAAGGAGTGTGAAAAAAAATAATATTAAATTTAGAAACTACCACTGAAAAGAAAAAAAGAGAAAATTTGAAAAAAAAGAATAACGCTCTATAAAGTGAGAAAAAAAAGGTAAATGAATTACAAACTACAATACCTAAGAAGATCAACACGATAAAATTACCCCAGAGAACATAATAGAAATACCATCCATCACGATCCAATACATGCTGCTTCTTCGCATCCATCGAGCCATTCAACTTCGACAATAACCTGACGTCACCATCACCATCCACAACATCTACCAATCCACAATATTCGGAGTTAACTTAAATTTAGACTTTTGTTATTATTTTTATTTTTTTTCCAATTCTCTTATCCGCTTTCTCTCTCTCTTATCAATTTGGTTTTCATTTAAATAGTAAATAGAATTCTTTTATCTTCCGATAGTTATTTTCAGTACAAAAAACAATTTTCTACGTAAATAAATAAAAAAATTCTTTTTATAATCAGTGGTTTTGTAAATCGTTTGAATGTTTGAATATACAAAAAATCAAAATTTTATTAAACAGGTAAGAAAAAAAACATTTAATTGAAATCAGTGTCTTTGGAGCGGTGCACCTCATCAAAGCAGTAATTTACAAAAGCATAATAAATACAATTCATCGGTAAGTTTTATGATCATATTAATTTGAATATTTGAACGATTTTCCATTTCCTTTTTTTTGAGATAATTCAAATATATTTCTATAATTCAAATATATTCATAAAGTTCTAAATGCAAAAAAAAAACATGCAAACAAAAAAAAGGGAACCCAAAATATAAAAGATTGTAAAAATAAAAATGACCAAACACATTAACAGCACACTACAAAAGAGAAATTAAGAGAAAGAACGGAGTAACGTATAAAATTAAATTCCTATAATTTAACATAAGCAAAAAAAAAAAAAAAACTAAAGGAGATTTGAGACATTAGGGTGATGATAATCATTTATTTATTTTCAATTTTCTTTTGATACTTCGATGTATTTAATAATTTTTGCTATTTTGATTCATATTATTTTAAATATTTTCTTAATAATAATTTTCAATTTCTTTTTTTTGGAAAAAAAATAATCAAAATTTATTTTTTTAATATGTTTTTTTTAAATACACTACTGACTGTTGGTTTCGAACATTGAATTTTCGCACCCTGAGTTTGTTTTTGTTAAAATTTATTTTAGGTTATAATTTAGGAAATTTTGTTAGGTTTAAGTTTCAGAATCAATAAAATTGAATTTTGTTTGATTTCCAAAATTAAATTGTTTCGCCTTCTCAATCACAATTCCGCTCCTGGGTGAACATTTTTCTATGGGAAGTTTTGATTTTGCTCGGGATTTTAGGAGAAACACTTCGACATGAGACAGGATTAAATAAGTCATGGGTGGATGTGACACGGTAAGCTTCGAGAGCTTTGAAGACGAAATGAAGATAATGATGACGACGGTACAGTATTTTTAGTTTCGACTGTGAATATTTTGATTTTGGTTTTTTTTTAGTTTTTTTGATTATGGTTTGAGTAAATTTTCAGTAAACCGGTTTTGGGGCTATCGTAAATAGGAGGACACAATAGCCATGGTTGTAGCCTGTTGGGATACGTGGGTGGGTATGACCTCAGAGAGGCAATTACATCTCGCTCTCTCCTCGCTATAAGAAAATGGATCATCGTGTGACCTACAAGGACGATTTTGGGCTTCATTTATTTGAACCCGTTTTTTTGTATTTTCTTCCGGCATGTAATTCGTAACGAACGTTCAGAGCTACGATAGCAAGGACCCCCCCCACCGACGAGCTAGGACGTGCTATATGCTAGCATGCCACCGCTGTCGTTGCCTGAACACCCTTTCTCTTCTGCTGCCCGGACCAGCCCATAGTTCCTGTAAGCTATGGGTTGTATTGGTGGTAAAGGAGGGAAAGGTTTTAGGGAATTTCGATAGACGTATTCCAACCATGTGCTTGTGTTTTGGGGTTTAGCACCTCTGCTTTGAGAGATCAGGGAATAACCTATCGAGAGTCCCTGCCGACAACACCTCGGTTCCGTTACACATGAACTGTACGCAATCTACCTTGAAGCAGATATCGTGACAAAAATTAAGCTCGGTAGACTCCGGTGGGCAGGGCACCTAGCTCGCATGAGCGAAGAGGAACCTGCTCGGAAAGTTCTTTGTGGTACATTCTGTGGTAGACGACAGCGTGGTAGACCATGCTTGCGCTGGAGAGATGGCGTAGACCAGGACGCCCGAAGCCTTGGGGTGCGCAACTGGATGGCGTCGGCTAGAGACCGGGATAGGTGGAGAGACTTGTTGAAAGAGGCCAGGACCGGAACCCGGTTGTCGAGCCGATGATGATGATGATAAAGTTCAAATCCAATATATGAATGTACCAACCACTTTGCGTCCCCAAACCCCAATACCGTACAACTGTTAGAGCGTTTGGAAAATATAAATAATTTATTAATGCAAAATATCTATCCTTTTTGTTTAAGTAAGAAACGAAAAAAAATTGCTTACACTCCTTTTTGTAAATTTCACAAGATGTCATCTCAAAACGAAGATCCGAGGAAGCCTTCATGTTAAGAATACCATTTCCCAAAAAATTGAACACGACCGACTCAGTTGGTATTGCCATGTTCAAAGGAGAGATCCTGAGAACCCCGTCAAAAAGGCAATATCATACAACGTTCCAATTCGGAATAAAAAGAAAGATAGGCCTAAACACTCCTGGTACAAACAAATGCAAAAACACCAGCATTCAGTTGTCCTCAGAAATGGAACAATACAAAACCGGGAGGCTTGCCGCCGATTTCTGAGATCAACCCGGCGAACCCCACAGGCGGATCACTAGTGTGAAGCAGATACGTGGGAGAGTTATGATCCCCTCGACATCGAGATCATAACAGCGCCGAAGCAAAGGAAGGAAGAAGAAGTCATCTCAAAATGACATTTATATACTAAAATGGCCTTAAGCCTCCTATGAACCAGTTTTAGCTTATTCCACCGCTATTTCTCGTCCATTTTCATTATTAATAAGGTTTTCAGAATTGGAGCCGTTGTAAAGTCGAAGTAAATTTACCCCGTCACTAAAACCAGTTAGTAAATAAGGCTGTTATTGTAGAAGTTCTTTTTAGATAAAACTAAATTAGATAGTTAAATTAATTTTAATAAGAAGCCAAATTTTCAAAGATTTAAATGCCTTTACAAATTAAAGTAAACATTTTATACGCTTAGAGAATTTAAAAGTCATTAATTTTATCTGTACATAATCTATCAAAAAATAAAATTTAAATACAAAATTTTTGAATATTACAACAACAACTTGAATGAACTACCACCAAGTGGGTTCTTATTTGGCTGGAGTTATAGCTATTTCACGGTTGCCAAGCCGATCATCAGACTCCTTTATTAGTGGTGCCTAGCCTTTATACTATCAAGTTTAATCGAAAAACTTTTTGCCTTGACTGAGATTTGAACCCAGACCTAGCGTCGTCAGAAGCCAATGCCCTACGCATCACGCTACCGAGACCACATGATCAGGTCCATCCCAATTTAGGTTTTATCGTTTATCAATTATCACTTGAGGACTAGCGTTTTTATTAGTCATTCAAGTTTTGTTGTTGTAAATTCGGTTTCTTTCTATTTCTCCGAACTCTGTTTATAAGCCAACAATTCGTTGTATATTATAGGAGGGAGATTTTAATGAAAGATTTGACTCTGGTCAAGTTTTAAATCTATTGAAGGGGTTTTTGTATGGTTACATACATGCAGTGTACCTGCGAAGCTTCATATATTTATGAATTTTTGAATATTACAACAACAACTTGAATGAACTACCACCAAGTGGGTTCTTATTTGGCTGGAGTTATAGCTATTTGACCAGAGTCAAATCTTTCATTAAAATCTCCCTCCTTATAATATACAACGAATTGTTGGCTTATAAACAGAGTTCGGAGAAATAGAAAGAAACCGAATTTACAACAACAAAACTTGAATGACTAATAAAAACGCTAGTCCTCAAGTGATAATTGATAAACGATAAAACCTAAATTGGGATGGACCTGATCATGTGGTCTCGGTAGCGTGATGCGTAGGGCATTGGCTTCTGACGACGCTAGGTCTGGGTTCAAATCTCAGTCAAGGCAAAAAGTTTTTCGATTAAACTTGATAGTATAAAGGCTAGGCACCACTAATAAAGGAGTCTGATGATCGGCTTGGCAACCGTGAAATAGCTATAACTCCAGCCAAATAAGAACCCACTTGGTGGTAGTTCATTCAAGTTGTTGTTGTAATATTCAAAAATTCATAAATATATGAAGCTTCGCAGGTACACTGCATGTATGTAACCATACAAAAACCCCTTCAATAAATACAAAATTTCCAATAACATTTAAGTTTGCTACACATTTAGTATAATTTCAAACCAGATTTTGATACCCGGTCACTCAGCCTAAGTTACCCTGGATATAAATAATTTTGTATTTATTAATAAATATTTCAGCATAAATATGTATTAACTCACTAATTGAATGAGTGAATGTCTGAGGATTTAACAATAGCTTAACCTGAAAAATCGGAGGTCCTGGCACTGAACTAGGACCATAATCAATCCATAATCAATAATTATTTCAATAAATTTTAAAATGTCTTCACTTTTGAACATTAAGTCCTTTAAAATAAAAAAATAATATAAACACTGAACCAAAAAATTTTGAAAATTTTAATAAATCGCGTTTGTTGAGTGGTTATTTATTGTTACAATAAACTTTTTCTTGTCACAATAAACGATTTGTTAAAAAAAAAGTTAACATTTAATCACCGTTTGTAAATACAATAAATTGCCGTTTATTGAGATATTTTGGTTATTAAAAATAACAAATCGTTTATTGTTACAATAAACAGCCGTTTTACAAATGAAAATTCTTAAAAATATACAATGGTTTATTGTTTTAATAAACTTCTTGATTGTCACAACAAACTTTATTTAATGAATTTAATAAATCGTTCATTGTTATAATTAACGACATTTATTAAGAGCTTAATTTGTAAATTAAAAAACAATTTATTGTTTTTATATTTTTTTTAACAGAAACAATAAATTTTAGTTATTGAAAATGAATGAATGGTTTCTTCAATTAATCAATTACATTTATTAAGAGGTCAATATTCTCAAGTTAAGAAAGGGTTTACTGTTTTTATAGTTTTTCTTAAATAAAACAATAAACTTAAGTTATTTAATGTTAACAAATCGTTTATCATTACAATAATTTAGAGCTTAGTTATCAAATTGATAAACTATTTATTGTTTTATAATCTTTCTTAATTTAAAAAATAAACTTTATTTATTTATAATTAACAAATCGTTTATTCTGATAATAAACGGAATTTATCAAGAGCATTTTTCTCAAATTGATAAGCGATTTATAAGTTTTATGATTTTTCTTAAATAAAACAATAAACTTTTGTTATTAAAAATGAATGAGTGGTTCATTCAAATAATCAACTACTTTTATCAAGAGCTCAATTCTAACATTAAGAAACGGTTTACTGTTCTAATAGTTTTTCTTAACTCAAAAAATTAACATTTGTTATTTATAATTAATAAATCGTTTATTCTAATAATAAAATTATTTAATTAAGAGATTATTTTTTAAATTGATAAACGATTTATTGTTTTTATAATTTTTTCACCTAAAACAATAAATTTAAGTTAATAAATAAAAGTAAAGGATTAATTAGGCCTATTCTGCCACATCTGTTATTCTGCTATAGATTTTCTGTTATGAATCATAAAAGATTTCCATCTTAAAAGATCTTTTATAATTGGTATTCGGGGGCTCGAACTTTTATAAAAGTCTGTTATGCAACTTCGAAAACGAAATCTGTTATGAAACTTAACTAAATCTGCTATCATAATCAGCTGTGATTAAATAAAATAATTCATCTGACAAAATTAAAATGGATGACGAACAAAAAAGTAATCTCTTCTCTTACACATTATTGGTGTCCTCTACTCTACTTACATATACATATGTTTATATAATACTCGTATGTGTGTAAATATATTTTCTTTCATTTGTCTCATTTTAAAAAGATTTCGTTGACGAAATAAAAAATATATCGTCGTCGTTCTATGAAACGTCCATTCTTAACAAAAATGTAATTTAATTCTTATTTAATTCATTCCAGATCAGCCATATTTGCAAAATATTGTATTGCACAATTGACGACGATGATATATCAATTTTTCATTGATATACTCGTATCTGTGTATGTATTGAAATCTTTTATGATAAAAGTCACAGAAGTTTGTCTTTTATTCTTTTATGATTTTTAACAGATTTCATAACAGATTTTGGCATGCTGAATACCAAAAATGCTATTCGTAAAAGATTTTTTCTATGTTCGAACGTTTGTCAGTTCATAAAAGTTTTCTTAGCAGATTTTATGACAGATTTTAGCGTGCTGAATACCAAAATTAAAATTCATAAAAGATTTGTTGACAGCTCAAACATTTGTATGGAAATTCATAGCAGAATAACAGAATAGAAGAATAAAAGATCTCGCCGAATAGGCCTAAATAAATCCTTTTCTGTGACAATAAACGATATTAAGGGCAACGGTTTATGATATGTATTATATATTTCACTGAAACAACGACTTTAATTCTTTAAAAATCAAACAATTATTGTCATATTGAACAACACTTAAAAGCAGATAAATTTTGAATTTTTTTTTGAAGATTAGACAAACCTTCTGTGGAACTTAATATTTTTTATTTTATTGGCAACTCCTAACATAAAAAATACTTTAAAAACATTTGCACAAATGTAGAGAAATGCTGAGCGCCCTATCAATTTAATGGTCGATTGTAGACATTAGTGTATTATACATTAATAGGAGAGCTTTGGCCATACTCTGAAATTTACTTGGTTAACTCTGTCTGTCGGAGATAAAAAAGAAAAATGCTTATAAATTGGATCATTGTAATGTAAACCGGGGGTAACCTCCATTCATAATTGATTTGAAAGTGTTTTTATAAACAATTTATTGAATTGATACAAAATGCATGCCTTTAATAATCACATTTTTTAATATAATAAATGGTTTGTTAAAAAACTTGACGAAAAGCTGACTTAGTGCATCGGGTTTCGTAGTTCAATATAGGCAGAATTCACACTTTTCCTATCTGTTCTATCTGTTGCATAAACTATTAACAAATTTACTTTCTGCGTATGTAGGTACCTATGTATATGTATGTTGTTCAGATACATTTATATGAATATTATTTAATTATCATGTATAGTTGTGGTTGTTTACATAATAAAGTACATAATATATATACGAATGTTAAATGACTAATACCTAGTATCAAGATATATAAGGCAGTTGCTTGTATTGCAGTTACAATTGCCCTCCGTTGCGCCTTTCCTTATTGTTGGAATACATACTAATATTATTCTACCATTTAGATACAAAAACTGTTCACAAATTCAACAGCATACTCTAACAAATTGAATTGAAAATTTTGATCACAAAAAGCTAAAATCTATGCGCAACCGCAACATATTATGAAAAAGGCACTTGGTTCTGCCCAAAAACACAAATTTGAATGAAAATATTTGAATCCAAAAACGCTTAACATAATAAATGGATCCCAAACTAGTGATGGGCATTATCGAATGATTTGAACTATTGAGTTGAACTATCGAACGAATTCATTCATTCATTCATTCCTTCGTCCAGCCATAAATTGCCAAATGACATAAAATGATGGCTACTAACGAAATACTCTATGTAAGTCATAACTAAATTAGTCCTCTATTTGTCAAGTCATAAAATGTCAAAATCCATCAAAGGATGGCTACGATGTCAATGGATTAAGAAAATTCCAAAAATGCAAACAAAAAAAAAAGAGATTTTATTTATTGTTCCGGAAAAGAGCAATTTTAGGGCTTTCGGCTGACATTTGGAACGAAATACTCTATGTACGTCATAACTAAATTTGTCCTCTATTTGTCAAGTCATTAAATGTCAAATTCCATCAAAGGATGGCTACGATGTCAATGGATTAAGAAAATTCCAAAAATGCAAAAAAAAAAAAGAGATTTTATTTATTGTTCCGGAAAAGAGCAATTTTAGGGCTTTCGGCTGACATTTGGAACGAAATACTCTATGTACGTCATAACTAAATTTGGCCTCTATTTGTCAAGTCATTAAATGTCAAATTCCATCAAAGAATAGTTGCGATGTCGATGGATTAAGAAACGACCAAAAACGCAAACTTTTTCTTTTTGCTGTAAATATAATATTATGGATAACTTTTGAGAAACACTTTTGTATCTACATAATTGACCAGCTCTATGCAAAATAAAATTTAAACAT
Organism: Chrysotoxum bicinctum; assembly: GCA_911387755.1. Lineage (NCBI taxonomy): Eukaryota > Metazoa > Arthropoda > Insecta > Diptera > Syrphidae > Chrysotoxum > Chrysotoxum bicinctum. The sequence continues at coordinate 1,532,117 of OU426987.1, forward strand.
GTACCGATATGTTAAAATAATACGAATACAAAAGACGAAACAGAACCCAAAATTTAATCTTTCATAGCCAATCACTGAAATCTCACAAGTGAGTTATAAGTAAACGATGCTTTGCATTCTAAAAATATAAAAAAAAATTATTTATTTAATTTTTATTAATTAAGTTCACAAAACTGAGGTCTCACATATTTCAGAAAGTTACTTTTAAATTTTTAAAAAAATATTGTTTAAACATACATAGATAAATCGACATAAAAGAAACCAAAACATGAGTGGTGTAATCTTCCAGAAAGCTAGTTAGAATCTATAAATAAATTGTGTTGTAATGTGTATGTCCAACAGTAGTCGCTTAAAACGAGATAAGTGGATATACATAAGTAACTTCAATAAATTATAATTATAATAGCTTCTAATTTTTTTTAGAAACACAAAAAATTATTAATTTTTCCCAATTCTGAACAAAATGGTTATGTTGAATGTTCTGAAGCTTAAAGAATTCCAGTTATAAGCAAAAAAATAGTATACAAATCACCCTCGGTATGGAAAAAAAGGTAAAAAACATCAGAATTTTCAAAGAAGCAACTAAATTTTCTCGGCTGTCCAAATGAAAACGCGGTATAATGGTCAATTGTGGATGTTTTTTGATTTTATAACACCATTTACTGACACAACAATATGTTTATTAAATCAATAAACTGTTAATTTTTATAACAAACAATTTATTAATCTTCTTTACATTTGTTTTAAAAATATAACGAAGCGTGCTTTCTAAAATGCACTGTTGATTTGTAATAATAATCTATTTTCTTAAAATTAATTAATCGTTTATTGTCATAATAAACGTATTAATTCAATGATATGCCTTCTTTATTGCAATTATTACGTTTAATAAACGGTTTATTATCTTAATACCCCATTTTCTTCATTTAATTATCTTGTTTATTAATTTTAATAAACTTTTTATAAATTATAAAATTTGTCGCTAGAAAAATATAAAAAATATCAAAACTTGGTTGTGTGAACAGTGCTCAGTAATGCTTGTAAAGTGGAAGAATTTTTTGACGAACTTAACGAACGAAGTAAAGCGTCGCCGGCTTGCTTTTTCTAACTGCAATGAATACGATTAAGTTTCAGTTAGTATAAAGAAGACGACGCCGCCACATCCCTTAAATAAAATCAGAACCAGAAAAAAGTTAAGTGTTTTAAAAAATATATGAAGTATAATATATTATGGACATGTATAGATAGTACATACAAAAAATTGTGTGCTGAAACAATATTCAACTTTAATAAAATAGATATGTGGGTAAGTAATTTTTTCTTTATTAATACCTAAATAAAAACTTACGCTTCTGCCATGTGTTGGATACTGATGGCGGTAGCGACCAATTTAATGTAGGTATTTTTATTAATATTTTCCGGCTAAAATATTGTGATATCAATTTTAAAGTTTGAATTAAGTAATTTGTACTAAAAAAAAGAAGTTATTCGAAACATCATTTCTAAAACTTGAATCTCTGTGCCATCAAAATGGCTGCCATGTCTGGCAAAGATATGTTTTTATTGCTGACCGCAGTACCTTTTTTCAATCCACGACACTCAGCATTATTTTCTTGGCAAGAAACTTAATAATATACATGAAAAACAATCTTAAAAACGCATTCGTATAGAAAAGCACATGCATACGAGTCTTTAAAAAAAGGCCCGACAAAAAACATATGTAAGTACCTATACATATATATAGGTACTATTCCGATCGGATTAAATATTATACACGAATTCAAAACAAAAATTGTTCAAAAGATCAGAAACTTTTTTTAAATTCGTATGCGCGTGCTTTTCAATATGAATGTGTTTTTATGTAGGTATTTTATTAAGTTTTTTGCCAAGAAATAATGCTGAGTGTCGTGGATTGAAAAAAGGTACTGCGGTCAGCAATAAAAACATATCTTCGCCAGACATGGCAGCCATTTTGATGGCACAGAGATTCAAGTTTTAGAAATGAAGTTTTGAATAACTTCTTTTTTTTTAGTATAAATTACTTAATTAAATCTTTAAAATATACAAATACCTGCTGGCGCAGGATAAAGATTTGTATGCAATTGTTTATATAGAGTTTAAAATTTTCTTTGAAACAAATAGACTACACGTAAATAAAAAGTGTTTACAAAATAGGTCCGAGAATAATATTATTAATCCATATGAAGTAATGAAAATCAAGATGATCTAGCTGATTAAATTAAATCTTCGTCCTTTTTCAAATCATTATACCATCTATTGATTGAAGTATCATATAGTTACTTCTTCCAAAAAAATTTAACATTAGTTTTTACAGTTTTTCAAAGAAATACAAAAAATCATTAGATCATTCTGCTTTTCATAACCTCATTACAACAAATTTATACATAAAACTAAAGTAGATACTTTTTAACATTTTTACAGCATATTGAACAAAAAATTGAGGCTTCCTATTCGCAGCAGTAATCAAAGTCATTATTTAAAACGTAAGTCATTATAATGCTTATATATTACAAACATATTTGAACATATTCTTGCTGGCTTTCAATTGACGATGAGTAGATGCAGTTTCATATCTCATAACAAAAGCTTCTTTATCTCGAAAGCAAATTCTAAGACAAACATTTTTTGGAAACATTCAATTTTTGTCAATTTTTGTATAAGTCATCTTCTTATTTTTATTCTTTTTACCCAAAATTTCAAGAACAAAATTTCTAAGTCTTTAGACATATTTTAACAAAATACAATTTTAACTCATTTTCGCTTAGAATATGAATCATACTAAAAAAGCAAGTTTAAGTCTCTAAATAATTAAGTAAAAAAGATTTGAAATTTACCTTTTAAAAATACCTTTTTTGGTAGGCTAGATGAATGGTTTACATTTTGTTGTTTAAAACCTTAGAACTTATAAACTAATCAACTTAATATGTAATTTAACAAGGATCAGTATGCGAAATTAAGGTTCATGAGATAAGATCGGTATTAAAAGGCAAGGCATAGAAAAAGGATTTTGCTAAATAAAAACATTTTTTGAATAGAAAAATGTTTTCAAATTAATTTGCATGATTATTCAAAATTTTATTTATATACATACATATCTTAAACAATGTCGATGGGTGGGGTATAGAAGCGAGCTGTAAATGTTTTTAACATATTTTTCCGTGATTTGCGGTTATATCTATACTGAACTTATTTTTCTTTTACTTACCTACATACATTTTAAATTAAAGCTTTCGCACACAATACAAAATTATCAGACTTATTCTGCTTTGCTTTGCTTCCGAATAATTTAGATACCTTTTAATCCTATTCTGGTCTATTGAAAAGAAACTCTATTGGTCTTAATCAAACAAAAGAATGGAAATAATTGTTAACAAAATCTAATTTAAATAAAGATAATAGGCTTAACAATACAGAAACTAATATTGCTTACAATTTGCAACCTTTGAAACAAAATCACTTCACTAAAATTTAAAATGTTTGTAAAATAGGCCTGAAAAAAAAAATACTTTTAATCCATATGAAGTAATAAAAATCAAGATGATCTAGCTGATTAAATTAAATCTTTGTCCTTTTTCAAATCATTATACCATCTATTGATTGAAGTATCATATAGTTACTTCTTCCAAAAAAAATTAACATTACTTTTTACAGTTTTTCAAAGAAATACAAAAAATCATTAGATCATTCTGCTTTTCATAACCTCATTACAACAAATTTATACATATGTAAATCTAAAGTAGATACTTTTTAACATTTTGACAGCATATTGAACAAAAAATTGAGGCTTCCTATTCGCAGCAGTAATCAAAGTCATTATTTAAAACGTAAGTCATTATAATGCTTATATATTACAAACATATTTGAACATATTCTTGCTGGCTTTCAATTGACGATGATTAGATGCAGTTTCATATCTCATAACAAAAGCTTCTTTATCTCGAAATTCAAAATCATTATAAAAAACGTAAGTCTTTTTAATTTGTATGTATTACGAACATAACATATTTTTGCTGGCTTTCAGTTCGAGCAGATCAGGTTTATTTTAGTGGCAAAATCTTTTTTTTTCTACTTTTTTTTCTAAATTTTTCAGATATTGGAAAATGTAAGTCAGCAATTATTATAGAATGAACAAATTTGAACACGTTCGCTGCCGCGTTAATTGCTGGGAACTGTGAAAAATATAATTTTTTTTTATGGAGGATATTGCTTTGGTATTTGTTTTTCTTAAAAAAATATTCATCTCAAGGGGACTGATAGGGGCTGGTATATACGATTAACTTTAAGTCCATTTTCAACTTTAGTAGATATTGCAATTTTGTAATAAATTGTTCATATAACGAGGCCGTGAGTGTACGTTCAAAACTGATAGCCTTTTTTAAGAATTCACTAATTTCATCGTTTTATCTTTAATATCTAAAATAATCACTACTTTTTCTGTGCCAACAAGGAATAAGGAATTACAGACAAACGAAAAACCACATAAGTTAGTATCTACAGAGCTTGCAGATGGAAAAACATCATAAGTAGAATTCTTTAATTTTATTTACAATTTGTGCTTTTATTCAATAACGAAAAACCAATTCAACACACACATACGTTTACTTATGCTCTTTTTCCAAAACAATTATATTTTTCTTCGCGATCATAAGTTTACTTTTGTTCTTTTTCCAAAGTAAAATTTTAGCTTACTCGCAGATAAGTTGACTTATGTAGTTTTTCAAAAATCCTTTACGTACAAAATGCAGACACAAGATGACTTGTGTACATTTTCTTTATTCCTTATTTACAGCTAAGTTAAAGTCATAAGACATAAGTCATATTTTTATCAAAATAATCTCTAAATTGACGTTAAATTAATTCGTTTTAATTTCAAATAACATCTTATAGTAATTTTAGTGCTTTTCGCGTTTAAACTTTGTCGATAAGTCTTGAACCTGATTTGCAATTGCAAACTAAACATTTAAATCGCTCTTCTTAAAAGTAGTGAAAACTGTCTTATGTACATATGTTGATTTTCCTTGTTGCCACGGATTTTAAAACAATCGTGTTTATCACTTTTACAGTTTTGCACTCACTGTCTCAAATGCAGATATTGATAGAAGAGTAAGATATTCTATTCAGTAGCAAAGATGTTTGCAGCCAACGTGTTTAAATGATAAAAATAATAATTCAAAAATAAGGAAGAAAAGGCACTTCAATCGTTTTTTTTGTGTTTGTTTCTTTATTTTTAGCTTAATTCTCATCTAATCTCAATGCGAAGTTGTTTGACATTTACACCTTTTTACAACCTAAGGCATCGATATTAATTTTATTATATAATATTATATTATTTAAACATACGTATATATTTCTTAAAAACTTTAAGTTAGAAGTAGACGAAATGATTTGCTTTATATGTAAGGTTAAAATTTCGTCAACAAAGTTGTTTATACAACACCTTAAAAAAATTCATGACCTAAGTACATATAGTAATTTTAAATGTAGGGAAACTAGTTGCTCACAAGAGTTTCAAAACATAAGTAGTTTTAAGCGACATATTACCAGAAAACATGATGATAGTATAGATAATAGTATAGATAATCTTGATAAACAAAATGTTACACCTGATAATCATTTTCGCAAAGAAAATCAAATATCGAATAGTTTGAATGAAAACTCAAAAAAATACGAGACTTATATTCATGAAAGCGTTGAAAACAAAGAATCAACTATAGAAGACAGTCTTAATAACATGTACACTTCTGCTACGCGTTTTATCTTAAAAATGCATGATAACAATAGTTTTTCTAGAAAAAATATTTTAGAAATTCAGGAAGATATACTCAAATGCATCTTAAATCCAATTTTTGAATTGTTTAGATCATTTTCCAACGAAAAATTGTCAAAAACAAACGTCGAAGTTCATAATGAATTTGTCAGTGTATTATCAAGGTGTCGTAACCCTTTTAATTACTGCAACACCGAATATAAACTATTAGATTGGCTTAAAAAAGAAGACTTGTTGGGCAGTTTGAATGAATTTTCGGTAAACAATGAAATCAGTACAGTTTTTAAGAATGGGTGCCTTGCGTATGATGAGAAAAACACTAAAGGGATACTGATGCCTTTAAAATTTCAATTCAAAAAATTTTTTGAGAGTGAAAACATCTTAAATAAAACGAAACTTTACATGGAAACACTAAGTGAAAAGAAAAAAATTTCAAATTTTGTTCAAGGCGAGCTTTGGAAGAAAAAATCTGAAATGTATCCGGGAAAAATACTAATTCCATACTTTTTATATACCGATGACTTTGAAATTAATAACCCTTTAAGCTCTCATGCAGGCGTTCATTCGATTTGTAATATTTACCATTCATTTCCTTGTCTTCCATGGAAAGAATCAAATTTGGATAGTGTTTTTTTGGCAGGAGTTCTAAAAGCAAGGGATCTCAAAGAATTCGGCAACGATAAGTGTTTTCAATCTTTAATAAATGAGCTTAAGAGTCTTGAAGTTGATGGTGTTGAAATAAGCTTAAGCAACGAGTCAAAAGTAAAAGTATATTTTATTTTAGGTCTTGTGTTAGGGGATAATTTGGGCTTAAATACTGTTTTGGATTTTAATAAATCGTTTTCAAGCAACTCTTATTGTAGGTTTTGTAAAGCCAAAAAACTGGAAACGCAATCGTTAACAATTGAACGTGATGATTTGTTAAGAAACCGATCAAACTACGAAGAAGACCTTCTTCTTAACAACCCTTCTGAAACGGGCATACATAACTATTCTCAACTTAATGAAATTCCATCGTTTCATGTCGTAGAAAATTATTGCGTGGATCTTATGCACGATATGTTTGAAGGAGTTTGTCATTACGACATTTGCCACATAATTGAATATTTCATTAACACAGCTAAATATTTTAACCTGGAAACCCTTAATTTAAGAAAACGAACATTTCAGTATGGTGCAATTGAGATCGACAATATTTCAGGTGAAATAAAAATTGGCCAATTAAAATGTAAACATCTAAAAATGACAGCACGAGAAATGATGAGTTTCATTTCATTTTTTTACTTAATGATTGAAGATTTAGTGCCACATGATGATGAAGTGTGGCAATTTCTTCTTAATTTAATTGAAATAATTGATTTATTGCTTGCATTTGAGATTTGCGATGAAATCATCCCAATGTTAAAATTAAAAATTGAAAACCACAACAAGGATTATGTTCGTCTTTTTAATGACTCCTTGAAACCAAAGCATCATAATTTAACTCATTATCCTAGCGTCATTACACAGTCAGGGCCTGTTCGTAGTTTTTGGTGTTTTAAATTTGAAGCTAAGCACAAAGAATTTAAGCTTTATTCCCATGCTATCACATCTCGTAAGAACATTTGTTTGACCTTAGCAAAAAAATACCAACTTAAAACTGCATTCAAGTTGTTAACTAATACTGATAAAAATTGTCTTTCTTACTTTGAAATATATGACAAACATAAAATCGAAAGTGATTTTAGAAATTTAGTATCTGAAATGCTAGGAGTCCCTAATACAAATATAGAATTTTTCTTTAAAGCAAAAATCGAAGGTTATAAATACCAACAAAGTTTTTATATAGCACGGTCTGGAGCTGATATCGAGTTATATGTTATAGTAGACATAGGTCTTTTAAAAAAAAATAAAGTTTTTTTGTTTTGCCAAAAACTAAATAGAATTCAGTACAACCCAAGTATATTATCTTTTGAAGTTGACGAAAAGCAATTGGGTGCTTTTGCTATCATTTATAGCAATGATATTGTGGGTCCACCAACTAATTTAATAAAAACGGCTACAGGAAAAACTTTACTACGAGTTAAAGAGTATTATTGTTCACAATAGGCAAAAAAAACATTTAAATTTTTTATTGAATTATCATCGAAAAAAAGTCTAAGCTAAAAAAAAATTATATAATTTATACAAAATTAATTAATATACTAATTTTAAATAAGATAAGATAATGAGGATGTAGGTATCTAGATATCAATCCCGCAAGTCTGATTTTTTTCTGTGTACACATAAAATTGTATAAAATATTTTTGTTTTCAAAAGATTAACATTTATTGTTTCAACAATTCAAAAACCACACATATTTATATCTTAAGTAGAATATTTATCTATATTAAAATCAATTTGCGAATTTGATACCCTGACCTGTTTTTTTTAGAAATGACTATATTTTCTGTAAATTATTTTAATATTTTGAATGTTTTGTAACGTTTTTAATACATTAACAATAGGTACACAAAAATTGAATTTTTAAAACTAACTCCTTAAGAAAATGACAACCTTTGATAATATATCGGTGGATGAAAAGGGTTTCGAGGAGATCGAGGAAGTGTTCGTTGATGAACTGCAGGTCGGTGAAGTGGGTATTGAATCAACTGGGGATAGGGAATGCATTGGGACGATGTCAGAAGCAGAATTTCAAATACTTTTGGACGACAAAACTGTGACAACGACTTTTGTTAACATTGATCCATGCGACGAGATAACGAGTTTATTGGGAAAATGGGGCCTATTAGAATTACTTGAGCATTTTAAAAGTAAGTTGACTTTTATTAAAAATGGTTAAAACAAAGTTTTTTTGCATGTTTTTCGGTCTTTTTTTGAACAAAAATTGTATTAAGTAAATTAAAAAAAAAAATCCAAGTCTCTTTCTCGAAGTTTTTTTTTGCCGAAAATTATTCTTATGATCATTTTTTACTAAAACCTTCATGTTAGCTAGTGTTTTTTGCTTAGAATAAAAAAAAAAACGCTTTATAAAAAAGAAATTTAAATTGAAAACTTATTGATAATGCAAATTATTAAAAATTCAATTTTAGTTAATGAGATAGATATTGAAGTTTTGAAAAATTTGGAGTGTCACCACCTTGTTCAAATTCTTAAGCCTTTCAAATATCGAACCTTAATTATGTTTGAATCAAAGCTAAGAGAATGGCGAGAGTTGATTGGAAAGCCTCTTTTCATGTATTACAACTCAGAATGTGGTCCGTTTCGCAATATCTCTTATTTATCGGAACCGTCCTCACCATACCAACTTTCATCAAGATCAAATATACACAGCTGTCCAAGTTCGCCAACAAGTGCTCTTGAATCTGCCTCTTCAATTTCCTTAGCAACAATTTTGAACAGTAACTTAAAGAGTAAGTCGTTGGTTGAAAGTTATGAAGAAAATAAAAAATTCAACAATCAGCAAAGAATGCAATTGATTACTGCAATTGCAAGATATTTTGATCAGAACAAAATTCATTTAGATCTTCATTCAAGTTACGCAATTGAAAAAGAAATAATTGAAAGATTTCCCACTGAGCAACTGGTAAACTTATTATTTTTTATTCTATTAATTTTACTTATTTTTAATATTATAATATTAATAATTATATTATAATAATAATAATATTATAATTATAAGGTATATTATCGCACGGGTAAAAGAGGAAAAATTTACAATAAGTTCTGCAACTTGAAATTCTCAAATAAAACGATCGAGAAAATTTCGAAGCCTTCAACAAGCAAGACCGAAACAACAGATGACAATTTGCCTCTAGGTTTGTTCGATTTTTATTTACAGCCACCCCTGTTTTGACTTTCGATCGGAATTCGTACAGATTTGAAAGTCAGAGCAAGGATGTGCATTTCAAAGCTTCATTAGATCTTTTTTGATATGATGATTGTCACAAAAATAATGGTGCAAACTCATTCAGGTGAAAGATAATCAGCCTTATTCCGTAAGGCGTTGAACGCCAAAATAAAAACGTCAGTGTGAATTTGGTATTACGTAAGGCGTTCGACGCCAAATAAACGTCAATTTGTCGATTCTCTCTTGTGGAACGTGTTCTCTATATTGGTTTTGGTATTCCGTTAGTCGTTTGGATACAAAAAACGTCTGTAAAAATGTCGAAATCTGTCGTCTAGAAATTTGTTGACGACAGGAGTCAAAATAGAAGTTTTTTTAAATTTATTTTAGTTTTATAATTTAAAATTCTTTGTTAAGGGTGAAAATAACAAATCTATAAGGAGTTACAAGAAAAGGCTCGAGGGGGTACCCAGCATCTCCTGCAAAAATGTATTTTTATATGAACTGTTATCAGTCACAATCACATACCCAAAAGTCAAGTATTTCTTTCTCCTCCATGATATGCATATGCATGTATATATACAAATATTTATATCAAGCGATCTATCTTTATATGTACATATCTATCCGATTAAAATGGAAAATAAAAGAATTCGTAGAAATTACAACTTGGCAAAGATAAAACGCGAGCAGGTATTTCCTTAAGAATGTTGCTTAGGCTTGGCTGGGATAGTCCCAAATTGAAGTCGTTCCCAACCCCTTTTGGTAGCTCGCTTTTGCAAAAAATCTAAGGGTATCAGCAAGTTTGAATCTGTAAACAAATGCGATAAAATAAAAAATCAAAACCAGTGGTAGAATTACCTACTGCATATATGTATATTTTTTTATTCTAAAACTCTTAAGAATATAAAAGTTAAATGTAAGACATTTTGTACCTTAATCTACAATAAAACAAACAAATGAAATGAAATGAATAACATACTTTGTGCCAGCCAAATCAAAAGGATTTGCTTTAGATGAAATGTACATATATCTTCTGCAGTAGTGCAGTATCAAATCTTTCTTTTCTTCTTCTTCTTCGTCGTCACTGCTGCTCCAAGAAAAATAACTTTCTACACTGTACATTTGTCTTATGTTTGAAACAAATTCACACAAATATAATTTTCAAAACCAAATTATTCAATTTGCAAACAATTTGATACGAGTATGTCAGATGTTTGGAATGTATTGTGGAATGTAAGAGCGAGAGAAACGCTAGCGTTTTAGTTACGGAATACCAAAAAAAAAAACGACACGACTCCTAAAACGACAGTTGGCGTTTTAGAAAAACGCCTATCGGAATAAGGCTGAATAATTGTTTAAAAAACCGATAGTGTTTTTAGTTCTAAGAACCGCTAGTTTTTAGTTTTAAAAACCGCTAGAGTTTTTATAACAATGTTTTTTCTAAGGCTTGATAGTGAATAATCAATAACTTTCTAAAGAAACCGGTAATTTTACAAATCATACGCACATGCCACTTAAATGGACTGCCTTGTAATATGACCATTATACTTTCAGAATTGTCTGCATTTTTACAGCAAAAAACTTTCTTTAAATTTCAATTCCTTAACGTTCAATTGAACAAAATTTTAATAGATAATTGCATTGATAACAAATTCTAATTTTTAGTTCCCGAAGAAGATTCGGAGCAAACTATTAGATCCTTGAATTATGACAATTTATCAGGGGAAGCATTAGACCGGTGCTGGAAGGCGTGTACAAATAGGAGGCTTTTAGATATTAAGGACTCTACCTGCACTTCTCAAATTTTTTTAAAATGGCCAAAGTACAAATCGCACCCTTAGAATTAAAGTGACCTAACTTTAGAAGGAAATGAGCAATAAAGTCTTCAAGAAAGTATAGTTTTGAGTAAGGTTGAATGTATCTCTCACATATTTCAAGTGACCGATGTATAGACTGCCCCTTTCTTACTCATATTTCAGTATATTTTTCATCACAGGGCTGTAGAGATCCCATTTTAGGGTCAGTTTATTAAGAAATCATAAGTTACGGGAATTTTGAGTTCGGTCACTTTCATTCTGAGGGTGCGAAATGTCCTACTGGATATCGTTACGTAAGTTAGAATTTTTTGCATGTCATGTAAACGATTTATAAACAAAAAAATACATTACTTTACTAGATTGACATGGATTTTAGCTATCTATATACAAATGCCGGATCATTTTTGGATAAATGGGATCAACTTAAACAGCTGATCTTAAAATTTCTATTGACTGACAACCATGTGAAAGATAAAAATATTCTCGAAGTTTTGAAACAGTTGTCATCAAATCAAAGAGATACAAACACAACAACAAGTAAGTTGTGTTTATCTAACTTTGTTTTGATTTTTATTTCAATGTAACAATACAAATTTCGCAATTCGCTTATGATTATGATATTAAGATATCATAATATATATTTCTCTATATTTGGACGGAGTAAAGTTTAAAACCTTTTTAAGAGTTGTAGACATTTGTTTTACGATCTTTTATCTGTTCAATCTTCAATACCCATTACATGTTCCTCATTTTGGGGTTTTTTGTTTTGAAGTTTTTTATCTGTTCATTTGGTCCAAGATCACATTGAAAACCACTTAAACATCGAATTTCTGTTTATTTTTAATACATCTCAATTCTTTTTTTTGATTATATGAAAAATCAATTTAATTTAAAACTTTAATAAACTTTTTATATTACCAGATTGTGACGATGCAGCTATACTGTGGGCATTACATGGATATTTCATTCCATATCAAAAAGTTGCAAGGAAGAGCAAGGAAGGAAAGAAAAGCTTAACACGATTTAGCATCAAGGACTCGCAAAATGCGTTCATTTGGATCGATACAACAATCCAAGAGATAGACGACCATATTGGATATCTTAATGGAAAGTCTGAGAATGTTCAACCCTTCATTATAGTAAATGGTAAATCAATAATGCAGTTTAACGATATTTTTTTGTATTTTGACGGTGTGAAATATGTATTTAAAAGCTTTTTAAGAGCTGTAGATATTTGTTTTAAAATCTTTTATCTTTTTAATCTGCAATACCCAGTAGCATGTTCCTCATTTTGGGGTTTTATAGAATCCACATATTTTAAAAAAAATAAAAAAGAAATTTGTACGAAAACTCACATCTTGCTTAACGAGATAAGATCAATAACAGAGTAAAAATATTGTATCTGTTCAATTTTCAATCCCATAAGCACGTTCCTCATTTGGAGTTTAAGAAAAAAATAAAAAAGAAATGTTAAAAACCTAATGTCTTGCATAACAAGATAAAAACAATCCTACGCAATAATTTGACACAAAATAAAATATTAAAAAGAAACAAAAGTTTTTCTTTCAGTTCGGATTTCTCAATTTTCAGCATTAACTTTTAATTTTCAGCAGAGATATGATTTCAGTATGAGATGCAAGATAAGATAACTATTTGGTACTCTAACCAGGTTTGTTACTGGAAGTTTTATGCTTCCCTTAATTTTAACAATACTAATAATAAATTCTCTTTTGTAGGCTTCAGGTGAAACTAATGCTGAACCTATACGAGTGAAAAATTGCCGTAATTTCTGTCGTTATTACTCCATCTTTCTGTCATAAATTAAGTTTGTGACAATGAATGGCTCATTCGCAGAAATAGTGGCATTTTGTCAATCGTGTAAGAACAACATTATGCTTGATTTGTGTGACTGACAAAAAGCCATTATTTCTGCAGAAATAATGACATTTTGTGAGTCGTGTAAATCAGCAGAAAGCAGGCAGGCTTATTTCAATAAATCCGTTTGTTATTTTAATAAAAGGGTTTATTAATTTAACAAACCAAACTAATCATTTGGTTTATTAAATTAATAAATACCCGTTTATTGTCTTTACAAACGCATTTATTAACTTAATAAACAGGTTTATTGTATTTATAAACGAAAATAATAAACGGTTGCTTGTATTAATAAACACGTTAATTAAATCAATAAATGCCTGTTCATTGCCGCTACAAACGCATTTATTAATTTAATAAACAGGTTTATTGTATTTACAAACGAAAATAATAAATGGTTGCTTGTATTAATAAACACGTTAATTAAATCAATAAATTTCTGTTCATTGCCGCTACAAACGCATTTATTAATTTAATAAACAGGTTTATTGTATTTACAAACGAAAATAATAAACGGTTGCTTGTATTAATAAACACGTTAATTAAATCAATAAATGCCTGTTCATTGCCGCTACAAACGCATTTATTAACTTAATAAACAGGTTTATTGTATTTATAAATGAAAATAATAAACGGTTACTTGTATTAATAAACACGTTTATTAAATCAATAAATTCGTAATCATTGTCGCTACAAACGCAATTATTAATTTAATAAACAGGTTTATTGTATTTACAAACGCAAATAATAAATGGTTGCTAGTATTAATAAATACGTTAATTAAATCAATAAATTCCTGTTCATTGCCGCTACAAACGCATTTTTCAATTTAATAAACAGGTATATTGTATTTACAAACGAAAATAATAAATGAATGTTGGTATCTATGAACAAGGTTATTATATCAACAAATAACTGTTTACTGTCGCTATAAACTCATTGCTTAATGCAATAATTTTCGTTTATTGGAAATTGATAAAGCATTTATTATCCCAATTAATGCGTTTATTAAAAAAAATTATAAACGGAAATTAAAAACGGTTTATTGAATTAACAATCGTTTATAAAGTCTATAAACGGCAGTTTATTGTAATAACAAACGAAATTATTGGTTGAATTTTAAGAAACTATTTGTTGTCACAATAAATTTTTTGCTTGAATCCACGTACCTTTTTGGTTCAGTGAAGAATTTGGCAACCACGTCCCTCAAGCAACAAGAAAATGGATGCGTGTGTTTGCAAGTGCTGATTGCGTTTGCCCGGACATCTTCAAGGAATAGTTGAATAATAATGAATAATTGAAAAAGTTCAGTCCACAAGTATTAAGGATGTTTAATGCTGGACGTTAGTGTTGTGTGTCACGGTCTTTGTTTTTGATTGATGGATAGTCGTTCATTCAATTTATTGCTCCCCAGACCACGTATGGCTACCCGCTGGTCCGACTATGTATAAACATCCGTCAATCAATAGCGGGCAAATTTCAATCTTCCACAGATGAATGATGGGCGATTTGGGGTAGGAGGTATGTTTGTACCAGGATCGACTTGCCATATTGGCTGTCCATTAATAATATCGCTTTCTTGTCTTCGACTGGAGTTGTGTGGAATTCTAGACGACATCGACGATGATGCCGATAAAGGGGAAATGAATACCCTAGAGATATGCCATTGGGCTCTGCTACGAGAATATGTATGTTCGTCTGTTTTTAATTGTTCTCCTCGACTTCGCTCATTTCCTCCTGTTTTGTTAAATTTTTGAGAAGAATTTATGCTGCTCACATAGCAGCGAAAACAAAGTACAGTGACAGCTCTGCAAAATTGCACACGATCAAATGACAGGCCATTTATAACAATGAACACCTAATTAAGAAATATAGAACATTGTTTGGCGTCAAGCGAAAAGCAAAGGGACATCCCGGGTTACGTGACTTGGGTTTTGTACGTCTATGCTTCGGGAGCTCACCGCTCACGACCTTATAATTTCTTGTATTTGTTTTTTTTTTTTTTTTGTCCTGCTGGCTCACTTGTGCTTTGCACTTTTGACTTTTGTTCAAGCTTTGTGGTATTCGTCCTTGCGTTTAGATGATGATAGGGCATGGCGTTGAAGAATTACTTGGAAGAAATGAAGAACTGCTGGCTGGCGATGTTCATGTGTTTGTCCTGCAAACAGAAAAGTGAGATGAATCATTATTTAATTAAAAATAGTGACGAACGACAAAAATAAATATCTCAATTTTGTATTTATTATACGAAATGACCTTTCAGGAAAAATCTTCGTTAAACATTATTCGCCATCATAATATCATTTTTCGTTCAATAATTGTAGAGAAAATATTCACCTGATTTAATATTCATGCAAGCAAATACATACATACATATGTACATATATTGATGATGAAATTACTAAGACGTATTTGCTGCGTTACCGAGAGTAAAACTAAAAATGCAATTTATCCGATATAGCTATGAACAAAACTAATGGGAGTTTTCTTTTCAAATCGATTATATTTCCTTCTCAATACCTAAAACTCTCTGTGGACGAATATGTATGAGAGAAGTTTTGAAGGACGGCTGATGAGCACCCACGAAAATGGCCATTTAATTATTTTTTTCGAAAAGTTTTGACTTCACGTCTTCAAATTTCTGACAACCGGGCTTAAATGAATGATACGCATAACCAATTTTTTTATTTTTCTCTGACATATACATCCATATACATGTGAAATTTTAGTTTAAGCGACCCCTACACATCCAACATTGTTCTAACTTTTTTTTTAAGTTTTCATGCATTCCTTTAGACATTGCTATAAGAATTTGCAGGATGCGGATTCGAAATTTTTTTAAAACAATAGATTTTAAGTGCTCCCACAGGAAAAAATCGCATGCCGGCAAATCGGAAGTGAGCGCTGCACAATGGGGCAAAACGTAAAAATGCTGGCATTTAATAAAATTTGAAGTTGAGCTTTATCTTAAATAACTGTTCTATTTCTTTTCAAAATATGATAGAGAATTAAAAATGAGAGATAGAAAGTTTATTTGAATCACATGATTTTCTGCAGATCGTCTCAAATGAAGAGTAAGTTCTCGTTTTGAGTCGATCGCAGACCTCTTTTTGCAGTTTCGAGTTGGTTAAGTAAAATGTGTACAGCTTATTATTTATTGCGTGTAACAAATTAAATTAAATTTCAATAGAATCAGAAAGCTCGGGTGCGTTTGTATGTCTTTTTTTTATAAAAAATAAATTCTTGTTATTTTAATTCGTAGCTGAATATGAAAAAAGATAAAAAATCCTTAAGCGTTTAGTTGTGTTATCCGTAAAATGCCAATAAGTCTTATACCTCATTTTGTTAAGTGTCTTGTCTACTTTCAGAATGTGTAAGGTTTTCTTGCTACAATTTGCTCCAGCGTGTGTTTCGTACATTTTTCTTGGTGACGTCACTTTCTAAAAAAGACATGTTTGGTCAATATTATTATATTTTTGGCACTACTTAGGTAGAACAACATCCAAAAGATTATCAATAACAAGACAAGATTTTTTTTAATAAAATGAAGAAGTAAGTTGCCAAGGATTTAATAGCCAGATAGAGTTTTTTAAGGAAAAAATTGTAACGCGAACTCAATGCTCGGGTACCTTTTGAAATGATAATGATGATAACCGATTTTAATAGAAATTTAAAATTCGTTGGAAAAAAGCTACTCGAGTAGAGGCAAGATTTTTAAATAATAATAGAACTTGGCTTAACACATGTGCCTCAAAATCTAAACATGGTGGTCTTCTTTTCTTCTTTTCGAAGAAGGATCGTACAGAAGAAAACTACAAAATTCTGAAGAGTTGGGGAAATCAACATCTCTTTTTGAATTGCCATATCCGTCTGAAGGGAGGAAATACAATTAAGAGACCAATAATCAAGCATTTTTTAATATATTTTTTAACTCAAAAATTTTTATTTAAAATTGACTAATCTTAACCTGACTTTTACAACATATTAAAGCTATATTTTCATATTTTTATTTATTTTTTTTCATGGAAGCATGTCTGATTTATAGGCCTTCGAAAACATTAGGGTCGAAGGTGAGGCATCGATCTGTGTTCATTCTGGAGGCCACAATTTTTGTCTGCCATAGTCCTGAAAAAAATCACATATTAATTGATGATATAATTTCTATTTGAACTAAAAAAAAATTAAGAAAAATGAAGAAATTAAAAATTAGCACCGATTTATCGAAAAATGTCGAAAAATCGATGGAAAATTCGCGCCTTTTTTGCATGAATTTTTACGTTTTTTAAAGTCCAATCACAAATATTTTTATTTGCTGTTTCGAGAAAAACGCGTTCGAAGTTTTAATTGCTGAAAAATGATGTTTAACTACAAAAAAGACGAAAAGCTTTAAGAGAGTCCATTGAACCAACTTCAATGACTGATGAAGAAGCTTTAGCGTTAATTTTCTAAGCAGGCTTATCTCGGAATGAAATTATCAGATCAAAAGCTTCTTAAGTATTTCCTTCCTATAAAATAGTTCACGAGTTTAAAAAAAATTGCTATCCCTATCCTGCACATATCAGGGTATCGGAAACTTCTGTGAGTACAGATTTACAAAGTTTGCTAAACTTAACAGTATTATATACGTTTAATTACTCTCCAAAAAACACGTGATTAATTCACTAAGAATTGAAAGATGTATGCTTATACTCTAAATGGGGATTTTATTGGAGTTTTGGTCACAATTCAAATAAGCAGGTCTTTCATGAATTGAACCAGGTAGATTCAGCTGTTTTTCTTACTTGCCTTGTTCCACTTCCTTAGTTTCTGGTGCAAAAATAATATGGCAAGATCCACGGCCAAGCTCAAATAGATATTGTAAACCTGTTAAAATTGTATTTCTAATAGAATCTTCATTAGTATCCGTAGCTTAAGTAGTCCAGTGAAACAAGACTTTGAAGGTTACAAAAATTCATATAGAGCTAAAAATTGGTATGAATGTTCAGATTACTATTATAAATTAATTGTGAAAAGTCCCCAATCAATCCACCTTGTGCAAAAAATTTTATTGACGGTGAAAGTTTGCAAAAATAGGTTTTTCGCGTTTTTCAGCTAACCGGTGAGTTTTACAGCAAAAATAGTTCAGACAAAAATTGTAGATCATCCGATTCTCTACAAAAAATGCATCTACACTTTTTTTTTCATAAGTATTGCCATTTCCGTGATACAGTGGTTCAAAGAACTGAAAAAAATTATTTTATTCGTAATATGCACACGTTTCCACAGCACCTATGAGGCAATGTGCTTGGCGCTTTTTTTAACGTGGTTTCCCCGGTAGGCCTATTCCACGATCTATTATTGTGATCCTATTGAATTCAAATTGATTATTGAAAATGATGAAAGCTGTGTAACATAGGTATTTGTATCCAGCAAGAAGATGAAGAAAAAGAAGATGAAGAAAAGGAAGAAGAAGAAAACCAATACAGTACACTAGAAGTTACATTGGATTATTATGAATCCGACGAATAATTTTTCCAAAATATTTTTTCATTTATATATTACATAATTTACACATCTTACATCATTTTCAATACCCAATTTGAATTCAATAGGTAGGATCACAATAGATCGTGGAATAGGCCTACCGGGGAAACCAGGTTAAAAAAAAGCGCCAAGCACACTACCTCATACGTGGTGTGGAAACGTGTGCATATTACGAATAAAATAATTTGTTCAGTTCTTTGAATCGCTGTACCACGGAAATGGCAATACTTATGAAAAAAAAAGTGTAGATGCATTTTTTGTAGAGATTCGGATGATCTACAATTTTTGTCTGAACTATTTTTGCTGTAAAACTCACCGGTTAGCTGAAAAACGCGAAAAACCTATTTTTGCAAACTTTCACCATCAATAAAATTTTTTGCACAAGGTGGATTGATGGATCAAGTGATGAACCGTTTTTGGCCATTTCACCAGGCATTTCATTTCCATAAATGTCACGGTTTTCCGGGACACATCGAAGGGTGATTGTATTTGTTTCCCCGAGCAATCTTTATTCACTATGGCAACGAGCAACCAGTTTTGACTTCGTGGCAATTGACGAAATAGCTCTGATTGCCGCCTGACCGTATCTATGAAGATTGTTTTCTAAGAGTTGTCAAGCTTATGACACCAGTTCAGTTGAGCAAAATTAAATTTTATATAATTAAAATAAAGGATATTTTTTACTGCATTTTAAATTATTTTCACACAGACTGACTGACTGGACAAACTCCAATAAATACGAGTGGCAACATCCAAAGTGACGAAACTCTTAAAAACAAAAGTTTTTAATTAAATCTCTTCTCAAAATGTATAACAATTTAACTGCTGCTCATCTTTTGTGTTGGTCTTCCTCAAGTACACAAACACATCTCTGTGGGAATCACATACTTTCTTATGAATATGTACACGAAGAAAAACAAAATACAATTTATAACCTTTTGGGACAGCTTAGACAAGAAAAAGAACACAGCACTAGCGGAGCGTAAAAAAAGAACTTGATTTCAATTTCCATAAAAGCAGTACAGCTCATGATATAATGTCAGCTTCATATTAAGCTGATAAGTCATAAATTTGACAACAGAACCGCGACAACAACGTCTCTGTCCCTAGCCCGGGTGTTGGCCTGCGTTCTTCTCAAGTACGGTATGCCGACAGTTTATAATGCGTAAAATCCACATGTCACTGCAAAGAGCCATCTCTCTCTTTATGCTTCATATCATCGGAAGGATGAAAAAAAAGTTCCTTTTTTTAGCGCATGGGTTCTGCTTGCGTGCATCCTTGTTTCTTGTGCGACTTCGTTGTCACGGTTTTAATAGCGTGGTCGGAAGATAAGGAGAAAATAATGGTGAAATATTACACATGACATTTTGACATTGCACAAATGATATATGAAATGATAATCTATTCGCGGGTGGCAACAGCCCCCATCTCCTACGTATTTTCAACAGGGATTCAGTGCAGGCCATTAGGCAAACACTCAGGCAGATTAAGCTATGTGGGGTCGGGGGATATGTGTTTAGTGATGTCGATGTGTTTTTTCTCAACACTCGACTAATTCGCAGTTTATTGATCACGTCACTGTTAGTGGTTGGCAAATATCAGTAATTGATTACCAAATTATTTGCTCTGAAGTTTCAGATCACGTATTTCCGAGTGGGTTGCTGTTGCTGGCCGTGGGACGAAGCTCAAAGAGAACGGGAATTGGATATAGCTAGCTCGGAATCTCCATTGAGACACCCATAAATAAAATATTTGTTTTTCTCTCGTCTCTGGCTTGTCTTGGCTTGGTTCCTTATACTAGGGATTCCTGGTCGTGTTTGCAGAGCAGGTAGCATCCATGGAATAATTTAATAAGGAGAGCCTTGCGTCCTGGAACGAAAGTGGTTGCTTGTTTCTCCCCAGAGTCAAGTTTTTCTTGGCACGATAACAAGGCGAAAATTATTTTTTGATTATTTATCAAGTGTGCGAGAAAGAAACCTTAAAGGAATGAGTTTAAGGGTCCTTGTTTCTTGGGTAAATATATCTTGTTGGGTAGATTCTTATTGGTTAGTGATACACATTGTATACACGTTTCTGGTGGTTGTGCGAAATGATAAACTTGGTCCTTAGCCAAGAAAATGAATCGGGACTCGGGAGTATTTTTGCTGGTTTGATAGAGTGTATTGTACTCGTAGAGCGGATGCTCTTGTTCGACCAGAAACGGCATGTAATACATATAGACGTGTCAGTGCTTTGGATGCACTTGGGTGCATAATTTAAAAGTTTTTCACAGTTTGTGTCTTGCATATGTGTGCGTGGCAGCGATATACAAAGTTTTGTTCGTTTCATTATCTATACTCGGCCAGGATGCACTGGGGAGCTTTTGTTTGTGATACTAAAAGTTTTGTTTTCCTCCAAGATTATTTCATTTTTGTAAACACGTTTGTTGGGGCAGCGAAACAGGTTTACTACAGAACAACATTACAATTTCTTAAATCATTTTCTTTTTGTTATTCTAAATTCGGAATACAAAATGAAAGTTTTTCGACACAAAGAATAGTCGGTTATTCCGGTTATTCGCAACAATTTCAAAAGGTGTGAAAAATGAGACCGTGCCAGGAAAGAAAATTGTACGGAAATGGGATATATTTTCTCTCAATACCTTTATTTCGATGGACTATAATTAAGACAAAGCCTAAACCTATACGGTTTGTATTTTTTAATGATGTTGTTTGTTTGTTCATGGATTTTATTACCAAACTTCTTTCACAAATCGAGACATAAAAGTTACAAATGGGAGTCCTGAACGTGAAAAACTTCAGACAATACTGCAATATAAATTATACAAGTTATAAGATGTCTAAGATTCAACACCCCAGTAAAAAGACACTCTGAAGTAAATATTTTATGATGGATATTTGATGGCAAACAATTTTACCATGTGAAACAAAAACTTCATTTGAAATTAGCTTTGGTTCATTCTTTGCCAACCATCAATCCTGAAAAATAAGTTAGAGCCTTCCGGGGCATAGAGACCAACAACATTAAGCAGACCTTCTGAATTACATTCCAATGTAAGGCCCATTTTTTATTTATTTCTTTATTGAACTATGCATATAAATCTTACAGATTCCTAATATTTTAATATAAGTGGATTTTGTCTTTCAGATTGAGGATGTAAGACTTTTTAATGAAATACAATTTTATAATTAATATTTTTTGATTGATAATATGGTATTTAACGTTATATACTCGTAGAAAATGATGTCGGTGTGGGCTTTTAAGGACAATTTCGCAGACTTCTATTGTAATTTGAGCAACTTCGTTTCTAATGTTGTCCTTAATCATCGAGGCTGTGGTTGATTTGTTGATGTTCACATTTTCCTTCAAGTACCAGAGAGAAATCGGGAAGCGTCAAATGGGGGAATCGTGGAGGCCCGTCGATATCACTGCTTTTTGACATTCATCAGCTGGGAAAATTTCTCGTTAAATTCGCATCGCAACCTGAGCTGTGTGTGATTTGTTGGAACCATATTATGTTCTGTAGGCCTAATTGATAGAATTACAATAAAATTAAATTGACTGAAACATAAAACGTACCCTGTATTTTTTATAAAAAGATAACCTAAGACTCAGAAATAATATTTTGTGATTAAATTTTAAATTCTAATCTGTTTGTTCGGGTCCGTTCCGTAGCATTTCCTCAAAAACTATTTCGCCAAACTAATTTCGCTTCTTTTATTCAGTTTGGCTTATCATTATTTTTTTTCGTACTAAAAAACCTCTTTTAAATCTGATTATGTTTTGATTGATTTTGAGAAATGGAATGAAAGTATGACACAGATGAATTCAACTTTATTTTTATTATTCCGATTTTTGAAATAACGAAATAAGTAAATGTGGATTGACAAAAGCCGAAACATCAAACAGCAAATTAACGAAAATAGAAGTAACGATATGCAAAATAAAAATTGTCGAAATGGAAAATTTAACCAAAAGACCTCTCTCGTCTGTTGAGAGATCAAGTTCAATACATATCGAATTGAAAAATTTTGTGCTTCCAGAAAACGATTCATTGCTTTTATCATTGTATTTATTGCATAATCATGAACATAAAATATTGAAATTAAATTTTTTAAGAAACCGCTGCAACGACCTATCATTTTTGGTCGTGCATAAACTAAAACTTGGTTGAGATATCACATGGAACCCCATTAGCTCCAATTTATTAAAGGAGTTGCTTTAGTTATTAAAAAAATAATCTTATGGTTATCAATATTTTTCTCTAGTAACATTTATTTTTAGTCTTATAATGGGTGATTTTTGTTGCTCTTTTCTTTTTGGCAGCACTGGTTTTGACAGCTCACGCACGTTTCGTGTTTTGTGACACTGGCAAGCATCTTCAGTTTGGTCTATAAATTTAACCATGAATCGTTTTACAAACGAACAACCAACGCTTGAAGATTATTGAATTTCTTCTTCTTCTTCCTTTTCTTCGGCGCTGTTATGATCTCGATGTCGAGGGGTTCATAACTCTCCCACGTATCTGCTTCACACTAGTGATCCGCCTGTGAGGTTCGCCGGGTTGATCTCAGAAATCGGCGGCAAGCCTCCCGGTTTTGTATTGTTCCATTTCTGAGGCCAACTGAATGCTGGTGTTTTTGCATTTGTTTGTACCAGGAGTGTTTAGGCCTACCTTTCTTTTTATTCCGAATTGGAACGTTGTATGATATTGCCTTTTTGACGGGGTTCTCAGGATCTCTCCTTTGAACATGGCAATACCAACTGAGTCGGTCGTGTTCAATTTTTTGGGAAATGGTATTCTTAACATGAAGGCTTCCTCGGATCTTCGTACTTCTAATTCGATCAAGCTTTGTAACTCCTGCTGTCATACGAAGCATCTTCATCTCAGCTGCCTTTAGCTTACTCTCATACTTTTTGTACATTGTCCAACATTGTGAACCGTATGTGAGTGATGGACGCACAACTGAAGTGTAGAGCTTTCCTTTCAGCTTAGGGGGCATTTTTCGGTCACAGAAGATAGCAGAATTTTCCCGCCACTTCATCCACCCTACGCTTACGCGATGATTGATATCGTCATCACAAGTAGCTTCGTTATTTATCATAGACCCCAGATATTTAAACTTTTCACTCTTGGGAAGCACTACTCCATTCAAATAAATGTCTGGAATAGGCCTGTGTGGATCAGAAAATGGGCAGCATAGGTATTCTGTCTTTTTCGCGCTTATGCGGTACCCACTTCCTTCTAGAACATCCACCCATACTTCAAGTGCTCGTTGTAGGGATATCGGGTCTTCACTTATGATGGCTCCATCGTCAGCAAAGAATAACTGATGCACTTTTGGATCCGTCACTTTGCCTTCAAGCAGGTAATCAAGAACTGTAATAAAGAGCAGGGGACTCAAGACACTTCCCTGGTGTACACCTACTGTGATTTCGAATTCTTCGGTGACTCCACCTGCGCATCTTACTTTAGTAACTGCTCCATCATACATGTCAATAATTATCCGCACATAGGTTTCTGGAACTCCTCGTTGCCTGAGGGCCACCCATATTAGATCCCGTGGTTGCCGATCGAATGCCGAATCCCGATGTTTTTCCATAATTATTCTTATACTCTGGATTGCATCCGTGGTTGACTTACCCCCGACAAACCCGCACTGGTCATCAGATAGCCTAATTATTTTTCGAAGTCGGCTTCCCAAGACTCGCTCAACGATCTTCATGGTGTGTGACATCAGCTTAATCGAACGGTAATTATCACAGCTTCGAGTATCACCCTTTCCTTTATAAATTGGAAGAAGGTAACTTTCCCTCCATTGATTAGGCATGCGATCACCTCGTATAAGTTTGGAGACAAGAATCATGAGCCATCTAAACCCGATGTCTCCCATCTTTTTCCAAAACTCTGAGGGTATTTCGTCTGGGCCAACAGCTTTTCCCTTTTTGGAGTATTTTACCGCCTCACTAACTTCTTCGACTGTGACGTCGGATACTTCGCTTAAGTTAGGTGAAGCTATTGGAAAGTATAGCCTTGGAAATTGTTCGTTTAGAAGTCCGTCACAATACTGTCGCCACCTGTGAAGAATTTCGTTGTCTTCCACAAGTAGTTGGCCTTGAGCATTGTTAATGAACTTTGGCGAACAAATCTCCTGGGCATTTCTTCTTTTTTGAGCGGCTATTTTGAAGATAGTTGCGCCCTTATTCGTGTTTTGCCGTAGCTCTTGAATAGCACCAGCTGTCGGGGTAGAAATTTCATCCAGCTCCAGATACAGGTTTTCTGTATTCTTTGCTTGAATTTGGGCGCACTTCTTCTTCGCTTCTTTCTTGCAGTTTCTATATTCCACTTCGAGGCGTGACTTTTGCTCTGTATCATTAGAGGGGCACTTCGACCAAGCCTTGAAAGCCATTTTCTTTTTACTTATAACTGATTCAGCTTCATCATTCCACCACCATGTTTCTTTGCCTTGTTGGTTGTGTCCTTTTGAAACCCCTAACAGTGTTTTGGCTTTTTCTTTGCAAGTTCTCTGTAGGAGATCCCACATACTTTGTGCTGTACTGTCTTCATTTCGAACTATATCGGTGTTGTTATACAGAACGTTTTACATATTCGAAATAAAAGCTTCGCCTTTTTCCTTATCCAGATTATACCATTTGATCTTCCCAAAAGTTTTTGTATGTTTGTTGTCGTTCACTGTCTCCATAAAAAATTCTGTCAGTAGGAGACGGTGTTGGTGGGCGATCGCTTCTCCTAGTATCACTTTGCAATCTTTTACCCGGGGTTTCATGAAACTAGATACCAAATGGTAATCAATCTGGGTTTCATTTCCACCACTGCTGTAAGTGACCAGGTGTCGGCTTTGTTTGACGAACATGGTATTTAGTACGATAAGACCGTATGTTTTGCACATGCTCAGGATGTCTTCACCAGGAGGGTTCCTGGTGCCGTATCCGAGGCCTCCATGGCAATCTTCATAGTCTTCGTTTGTCTTCCCGACATGTCCGTTCAAATCTCCGCCCACGAACAAAAACTCTTCCTTTGGGATGTCCTTAAGTAGATTGTGAAAGTCTAGCCAAAATGCATCTTTTTGCACCTGCTCACATCCAATTTGGGGAGCATATGCAGTGACAATATTCCACAACTTTCCTTTAATCACCAATTTAAGGGACATCAAACGGTCGCTGGATTTCGAAATGGTCAATACGCTGCCTAATAGATGTTTTGCAAGGATGATTCCGATTCCGTTTTTACCCTTTTCCGTTCCATAGTAGAACATCTTATAGTTTTTTGTCCTCGTATCCAAGAAACGGGCCCTGTTTCCCGTGTTTCGCCATTTTGTTTCTTGAACACATAAGATGTCCACTCGCCTTCTTTTCATCATCTCTTCCAACTCGAAGCTTCGACCTGTCATACTGCCAACGTTCCAACTCGCAACTCTCAGATTTTGTATAATCTGCGGCATTACTTTGCTAGCCCCCGGAATCCGTCTAGCTCTGACCCGAGCATTGCTGCTCGGTCCAGGATCAGTACCATGTGTAACAATGGTAGTGCCTGGCGGGGTAGTGTCATTTTGGACGAGTACTTCCATAATGCTTGAATTCACAAAATCCGTTGTAAGTATCGACGTGTGCATGCTCCAGTTTTGTATTTGATCTCTCTTTTACGGCACCGGTGATCTCCAGTCGTGCCAACCCAGGGACTGGCATGCACACTTTTGGGAAAGTTTATAGGTGTTACGTGTCGCTAGGTTCACCTTGCTGTTTGTGGCCTAGATGTATTTACTCCTTTAGTCGCCTTTTACGACAAGCGGGGAGGCGCTGCAGGAATATTCTAACCCGTCCCTGCACAGGGATTGAAGATTATTGAATTTAATTATCAAAATGCGTGCTCTGTTTAGCAAGTTCATCGCGCGCTTCTTCCATTTTATGGTCAGTTTAATTGACCTACTGAGGCGGCTATTCGGGCTATTGTGACTAAATTTCGCACCAAATTTACACTATTGGACATTAAACCACCAACACGCTTACGTAGAGTGCGAACTGAGGAAAATATCGCAACTGTATCGGCCAGTGTTAGTGATGATGACCGTGAATTATCGATTCGGCGCAGTTCGCAGCAATTGGGCCCCTGTTACGTGAAAAAATTTTGCGGAACGATTTAGGTGTGAAGCCTTTCAAAATACAGCTGGTGCAAGAATTGAAGCCGAACGATACCGCAACGCCGAATTTTTGGTGAATGGGCTCTTGAAAAGTAGACCGAAGATCCACTTTTTTATCAAAAAATTGTGTTCAGCGACGAAGCTCATTTCTAGTGGGATGGATACGGGAACAAACAAAACTGCCATGTTTGGAGTGAAGAGAAGCCAGAAGCATAGCACGAGCTACCAATGCATCCAGAAAAAGTCACTGTGTGATGCGGATTATGGGTGGCGGAATCATTGGGTCGTATTTCTTCAAAGATGATGCGAATCGCAACGTTACTGTGAATGGTGAGCGCTACCGTGCGATGATAACAAACTTTTCTTTTGCGCAAAATAGAAGAGTTTGACTTGCATAACATGTGGTTTCAACAAGACGGTGCCACATGCCACACAGCACGCATAACAATGGAGAGGCGAGTTCGGTAAACAGTTTATTTTACGTTTGGGGCCGGTCAATCGGCCGCCTAGATCGTGCGATTTAACGCCTAGACTATTTTTTGTGGGGCTATGTTAAGGCTCATGTCTAAAGCGATAAGCCGGCTTCGATTGACGCACTGGAAGATAACATTGAAACAATTATTCGTGAGATACCGGCCGAAGTGTTAGAAAAAGTATGCCAAAATTGGACCAAGAGGATGGACCATTTGAGGTGCAGCCGCGGCCAAAATTTGCATGAAATAATCTTCAAACATTAAATAATATGGACCGTACTATAGATTCAAATGCATTTTCATGCATTTTTCTGAATTTTATGTGTTTTTTTCTAATTTTCGATAGCTGTTAAAAAGTCACTCGTTACATGAGAGCAATTTCGTGCATTTTATCTTCTAAGTGTTAAGCAATTTTGTACCTGACAAAATTATTAAAAGGATTAAATAAAATTAAATAAAAACTGGACAATGGTGTTGCCGTCTGCTCAATTGACGCGCTTAAATGGTTTTTGTTGCATTAAAGTATTTAAATATTTAAAAAAATTACTATTAAACATGATATCATACGAGTATGTTTATATTTTTACTATATGAAGTCATTTATGACGCTGTTGCGATATGAAAACTTGGTGTCAATATATTTATGAAGTAACTCCCCTTAAGAATGTTCTTAGTTCCTTCCATTGCCAATGATTGCTTTCCAAAATAAACAAGTCTTTATTATATTGGACGTATTGCCAAGAAGTGGAATGTTGCATGTTGTCCTTTTCAAGGATTCGACATTTCGCATATTGCTCTACATACCAAGGATATCGCCTTCAAGTTATGGTTGTTATTAAGTTCAGAGTACATCAATCAATTGATATAGGATTTCTCCTTAACTTTGCATTCCTTGCAATTGTTGATCAGACAGCTCCAAAAGATTATAACATTGATGGTTCAAGACAAATAGACTATCGTACTGGATACATATTATTGAGAATGTGTAGTATCAGTATGTGCCGAAAATTAAGCAATTCGATTATGAAGTCAAAATGTTATTTTAGTGTGAAAGAGCAAAGGTATGGAAGATCTGTCTCCAGCGTTAGAACGTAGTTATGAGTGTTCGTGGGAAGGCAGTATATTTTTTAGGAAGCGACACAATTTTCAATTTCCTCATGTTGCTTAAAATCCCAAGTTTCACCGTTGAAAAACAACTTTTTTCATACTAGTTTCGTTTGTCTCCTCTGTACGATCATGATTTAAGATTTTTCTAGGCTCACCTTCAAGTTCTAAGTTTTGAAAAACTTGTTCATTTTATTGATCATTAGTTGTAAGCTGTGAAGAGATTCCGCTAGCAAAACAATATTATAATCTTCGTATAGAGTAAAGCCTTAAAGACTTCTTAAGTAATTCTGACACCTATTGGCGGATGATCCGATATGTCATCTATGAGCAGAGAAAACAGGGCTACAGTTGAAGGCATTCGTGTTTAACTCTGTTCCTAGTTTTAAGCCATTCAGACACATTTCTTCCATTCCATACAGTTTGACGCGTTTTTTTGTACATATTTTATAAGACTCCCAACATTAACTTTGAAAACCCCTTCTGCGATAGTCTATAAAAAAGTGCGTTCCCGTTGATTGAGTTAAATTCTCTAAAATCCACAAAAAAAACTCCAAAATATTCCTATTTTTCTCTTTCAGAAACTGCTTGATGTTCACTTAATATTTTGTTCGTTTCTACCCAGGAATTGATTTTACTCAGAATCAATCCTTTTTGTATATAGGGTAATTGGATCTTTATCTTTGAATTTCTGAGGTATCTTGCCCGTTCTAAAAATAAATATTAGAATGAATTATAAAATTCATTCACTATTCTATTACGCCCTTTTGTTTTTTTTTTATGATTATTATGGAGACTAGTCCACTTATGTATATCAATCTGCATATCAAATTCATTGAGTATTAAAGGCTCTGAAAGTGTATACCTTCACAGATGTTAGTAGGATTAAGTAAAGGTTAAAATACTCGACTTTGGAAGCAGATACGTCGATTCCATAGACATATTCTACGCCTTTGTGTAACTTTATTATATTCCAGAGGTTCTTACTATTTCTTTCAGTCGCAAGTTCTTATGCCACTAAATGATAATTGCCTTACGGTGAAGCATTTCTAGTCAAACCATTTCTGCCGGAAGTTTTCTTTACTGAATATTGAGTTAACGGGAACAACTTTTTTTCACGCAGTTGCTTAAGAGGCTTATGTTTCAAAGGAAGAATATTTCCTTCACACCGTACAGTTAAATTATTAAAATCATTTTGAAGATTTTCATGATCAGTCCTATTTTTGAAACACAGACAAATGTATGTGTCATTAGAATTCAAACACGAGGCATTCTTAAGAAGAAATTGGCTATCATTTACAAAAATATAAGAAAGAAGTGGTCCAAGGTCACTACCTTGAGGAACTCTACAGTAACTTTTTCGATATTATGGACGAAATTCCTTAATTTCTAGTTCTATCATTAAAATAGCTCGATATCAGCTTCCGAAGCAATCCATGGCTACCGACTACAAGACTCGTATAGTATCAAATGTTTATTTTCTTCTTCTAGGAATCGTTAATTAATTTGTAGTCTTTTACATTTTAACTATACAAAAGTCATAGATTCCAATAGAAAATTTCTATGACTTTATTATTTTAAATTTAACTGTAATATTGGAATATCTCGAAAGCATAACCTGATGTAGCAATTCTTTAAGAAAACTTTCGGAAAATTAGAGTCTTATTTAATTGATTGACAAATAGTTCAATTTCTTAGAACATCGTTTTAGTTGAAGTAACAATTATATTTTATTCATAAATCAATTTGTTTATTACCTATATGTCATATTTTAAGGATCATAGTTATTCGTGAACAGTTTTGAATCAATTTAAATTAGTTATATTATTTTTCTTTAAAACTTAAAATTTAAAACAACAAATGTTCATTTTCTGTTGACCATTCTATTCTTTCTTAAGTTTTCTTTAACAAAAACCTGTTTTTTGTAAGAAATGCAAATATGACATTAAATAAAACTTTTCTTATGTAAGAGCTCTTAAGGAAAATATGATTAAAAATTTTGACTTTAGCGTAACATATTTCACTCTCTATTTTGTGGCACAAAAGTAAGAAATGAAACTATAGATACTTACAGCTTTCTTCAATTTAATTTAATCAATTGTCTCCACAGAAAACAACTAAAACAGTTCCTTCCCTAATTTGAACTCGGTTTGCTTTTAACATTGTTTGCAGCCATAATTCGATGTCATCTTCACCCGAATAATAAACTTTATCTCCGACTTTTGTTCCTCCATTTTCCATTTGCAAAACAAAACCATCTGCAACTGCATCTACACCTCCAGCTGAAAATACATTTATGCAAATTTCACACACTCCGGCAACTACTATAGATACTATACTAGATTCTAGGTACTCCATTGCATATTCTGCTTCTGCAACACCCACATGACACATAAACATGTGCTTAATTGCACAGTAATGGTTCCTGTTGACAGGAAGAATGCATCACAGCCTTAAATTAGCATAAAACCATTCATCCACACACATCCTTCGCTCTTATAGTCGGTGTTCATCTGCCACTTTGCAGATAGAATGCGAGTCAGTCGTACATTTAGGATTGTTTTCATCATCACTTCGTAGATCTTCGTCACTAGGATCCAACAATAAAAATGAGTTCATATACGAAAATAGAATAACGAATCGGGTCTCTTCATATCTTCCCCATTAATGCAACTAATCATCGTTTCTTTATCTCGTTAATTTATTGGCTTTTGATAGCACTCAATCGTTTTCGAATCTACGCTCAACAGAATATCTACGTAATTAATATTCAGAAAAAACCGCTTTTGGAATACAAACCACCCTTACCTTCCCCTGAGTTTAAAGTAGAATACAAATAATCATTAAATTCTCTACAATTGTGTTTGTTTCGAAAATCTTTTTCTATCGATTTTGTACCGGAAACATCTCGTTACCATTCTCGCTTCTTTTCATTGTTCAATAACTGATGAACCTTACTTTAATTTAACATGGGGGTTGGTAGTTCGAATTTCATTTTCTACTATCTGCGCCTTGCTAAAAATCTATAGATAAACAAACCGAATAGCAAATATGAAGACCAATACGAATGCCAAAATTCTCCGGGAAAAAGTTTTTTTCCAAATTAAAACTTTCACTTCTTTCATGACTATGACCATGACTAGACCAAGTGCAGTATTATCGGATCTTATATGTATCTATCAACCCATTACCTGAACGTCCACCATACCCGTTTTTGAACAAAAACAAAAATGATCAAGTTCGGAAAAACGAAAAGGATAAGAGAATTTAGATTTGTATGGTTTAACTAGTACGGCTCTGCTGGCTTTTTGACCATGTGTGGGTTTGACTTTAATAACCGCTGATACAATTTTCGTTAAATATAAGTTTGCAAGTTTGCAATAATTTAATAAGAATAGATGCACAGCCAAAACGGAGTGAAGGGTTTCCTTAAAATTTTGTACAGAAGAGATTTTGTTGTATAATATGGAGTCCCCACTGCCAGCGTATTGATGTTCGGATCGAAAGAGTCCAAAGGCTTTTCACCAAATTTGCCCTTCGTAAGATGGATTGGAACGGTAACTTACCAAACTACGAAGCCAAATGCGCTTTATTAGGACTAAAAACTTTAAGTAAAAGACGAATTTATTACGGTGTTTTATTTGCACAGGATGTCTTAACTGGCCATATTGACTGTCCGTACCTTATTTAATATTTACGCCCCATCTCGCACTCTACGTCCCAAAGATCAATATTTCTTTTATTTACTAGACACAATAATAACTATGGTCTTAACGAGCCAATATCCGTAGCGTGTATTCATTATAATTCTTATAAAAATTCTATTGATTTTAACATGGAGAGACCGTAGATACTGTAAAAATTTTATTATGAGTTTAATGTAAATTGTAAAAATTTTGTTTTTAAATTTAATGTAAGTCTTAAGCAAACCATATGTACTCGTATATATGTATTTTTTGTAATTGTTAATGTAGTCTATGAAAGTTGTATTCTTGTTAGACATCTTGTGTTTTCAGAGAAAAATCTTAATATTTTTTATTATAAGAAGGATCTATGACAATTAAAACAAACAAAATATCGGCCAAATGATCTACGCGGCTTCGGTGATATACCTCTATCCTCTGGTCCATACCATATTTTCAATGACTCTGAGACATAATCGAGGTTCAATGTCGTTAATGTGCCGAATTATCTCATCCTTTAGCTCTTGAATTGTTCTTGGCTTATTGACGTACACTTTTGATTTTCAATATCCCCAAAGAAATAAGACCCACGGTCTCAAATCACATGATCGTGGCGGTCAATTAACATCGTCACGCCGTGAGATAACACGGGCATTGAATTTCGCACCCAAAAGAGCTATTGATTCGTTGGCTGTGTGGCAAGTGGCACCATCCTGTTGGAAGCACATATTGTTCAGGTCCATATCCTCAATTTCTGGCCACAAGAAGTCCCTTATCATCTCGCGATAGCGAACACCATTCACGGTATCTGCTTGGCCAACCTCATTTTCGAAGAAGTACAGTCCATGACGCCGCCAGTTCATAATCCGCACCAAACAGTCACTCTTTGTAGATGCATCGGCTTCAGTGGTACCACTTTACTTCAATTGAAGTAGATCTACTTCTTTTTTTCAAAATATTTTAAAATCTACTTCCTACTTCGCACCTTCAGCAAAATACTAAAATCTACTTCATTTTAAAAATCTCTGTTTCAATCTACTTCAATTTTACAAAATAAATCCAAAATCTACTTCTTTTTCTCTATTGCCCTCTAAGTAGTAGTATGTAACCTCATAATTACCATAAAATAGAAGAACGGCAACACAATACAAATACGCAAATGAGTAATTTTATGCGAAATTTCTTTAAAATAAAAGAAATGTATTGACAATTTTAAATATTTAATAGGTAATATTCATTTAGGAAAAAAAAAATTTCTATGCAACATTTTTTCTAAAAGGAAGTAAAAAGCCATTTTGAAATCTACTTCGATTTTTCTCAATTTACTTCACTTTTTTCTTCAAATCTACCTCGACTTTTTTTCCGGAAGTGGTAACGCTGATCGGCTTTTCAAAGATTACTCGTGTATTCTCATTTGCCCAAATGCGGCAATTCTGCTTGTTAACGAATCCACTGAGGTGAAAGTGTGCCTCGTCGCTGAAGATGATTTTCTTTGTAAGGTCACCATTCACTTCAGCCTGTTCAACCAATCATTCGAAGTACTGACGACGCTTGAAATGTTCAGCAGGCTTCAGCTTTTGAACCTTGTAAGCGTGTGAATTCAAATCTTTATTCAAAATTCGCATCAGTGATGTTCGTGAGATGTTCAATGGTTGGGCACGACGACGAGTCGAGGTTGATGGCTCTTCTGCAACACTATCGCGAACAACAGCAATGTTTTCCGTAGAACGAACTGGGCGAGCATGCACAGGGTGATTTCACATTTTCTGTAGACCCAGTTTGCACGAAATGCATTTTGATTTGAATTCCCATTTTTGTAAAAGGCTTCAACAATCTTAACGCGCTGCTCGAGCTTCACGGAATGCCCATCAGTTAACTCTTGAGCTCAACTTCTGACGTACTGTTAAATTCAGTTAAAATCAGAGTTTCCTCTATTAACCGCACTAAACGAATGTAGAGTATCTTACTCTGCGCTATATTCCCCTATATTAAGACATTCAATGCTTAACTCTGTCCTATATTGAGATATTCAAAACCAATGTAGATATCGCTTTTTACATACACTATAACTTTCAAAACGCATGCATTGTTTAAAAAGAGGATACAAGGATAGTAAGGTATATTGAAGGGTGTTGGGAGATTACTGATTGTGTTTCTACGGTTGAATTGGGAATGTTCTTTAGTTAAAGAATTTAATTTCTCTTCTAGAAAATATTATACAACCTAGATATAAAATTATAAACACTCTTAATCACTTGATTCTTGCAAAATATATCCTCAGGCATTAACAAACCAGGTTCAAAGTAAGCAAGTCTTAAGCTAACGAGGTATTCTAATTTCATAATGATAGCGAATCTACCCATTGATACCAATAATTTAAAAAATTGATAGGCCATTGAGTTGGTACTCTACGCAAATCGTTTATCTTCTTTGGCAGAATGTTGCTGCTAATGTCCAAAGTTTTCGTGCCGTTACATAGGACAAGAGTTTTATCAGATTTTGTAAACAGAAGGAAGCTTTTGCGTATAAACACTCATTTGCGAGTCATCGTCAACGGCCCACATAATCTCATTCGGAGCTGCTGCGTCACGTTTGATTGAAAACAACCAAAGGGAAAAGATGGCAACGGTGGTAGTGCTTTTACTCAGACAGCAGGCTTTTATGCATAGCACGAAGTGCCTTGGCTATACTATCAGCATGTTTCAGCCATGTACACCTGAATCGGTCAAGTTAAATGAATACAATATCGATCCGGGATCGAACATGAGAAATTGGAAGTGAAAAGTGTAAGGATAAACTTGAGTGTCATTAGACTAAAAAGGTATACTGCAGTAAGCCTACGATAAGAGCAACCAATACAAATTCGGGGAATTGCGTTAATTAAGGTTTTTGTAATAATCGAAAAGGTTAAGACATATACTTGAAATTGAATGTACAACCCGAAGAATTTCGAAAAATGGCTGGAAAATATCTGCCCAGGTACATTTAATAAAATTGAACTTATACATCGAAAAAACATTTTTCAAGGGGTAATTGTGGAAAAAAAAATAAAACAGCATGGTTGGTTAGTTAAAAAAAAAAAAACTGCTTCCGAATCTTTCATGTCTTTCCTCTTGGGGAGCGAAGGGTTCTAAAAAGACTGTGCAGTCCTTTTTTCTTTAAAAGAAAAGTTCATCATAGAATTGGTTCATAAGTGATCACTGCTGCTACTTTTCTTCTAATGCTCTTTAGATGCTTTGGAGACCCTAATGCTCCATTGAAGGCACCTACAACTCTATTGGAGGCCCTTTTAGTTATTTTGGAGGCCCCCATAGCCGATTGCAGGAGCATATAGCCTTGTTGGAAGCCCCAACATCTCTGTTGAAGACCCCTTCAAATCTGTTGTAGTCCTTTCAGGGCTCGCTATACCTCAGTTGAAAGATTAAAAGACCTTAGCTCTGTTGGAGGGCCCTACACAAATAAACAATATAGAGATGCACTGTTTAGTGTGGTGTAATGACCGAAAATGTTATCTGCCCATATTTCTTCGAGAATGAAGATGAAACGCCAGAAACGGTTTCCGTTTCTTACAGAAGAATGATCGATTTTACTTGGCTACCATGTTCACCGGATTTGATTGACATTTTTAAATAGAGATATTATATAAATTCAAACACTAAGTAATCTTCTTGTTTGATTTAACCGAATGGTGATGGGAAAATAACACATCTAATTATTTATTTTAACTGACTGCGTCAAAATTGCACACCAATTTGGTTTAAACAATAAATAAGATTTTTTATTTTTTAATGATTCACACTCGCTCAAGAGTTTATTGAGAGAACCTTATAATGATAAACACAGCATGAGCGATGGGGAAATTGGATGGACATTAGCCTTAAATTTTTGGAAATAGAAATTGCAAGGAAAAACCGTCCTGGGAAGAGTATTTCATAGTCGTGTTGTGCGAATCTCTGTATTTAACAGTTGAGTTGACTCATGTAATTTAAACCGGGTAAGTTTGCCGGTTTTATATGTTTAATTTAACCATGTCCTACCTTGTATTTAACGGATCATTTTTCTGCTTTCTGCATGTATTCAAAATAACAAGCAATTTAGTTTAAAAACCGAAAACTGACTTCATTGACTTCATACAAAAACAAAAACAGCTTCATGAGCTATGTTATTTAGAATCCTTAAAATATACATACATCATACATGCATAGCTACACAAAACAAAAACTTATGTTTTATTTCTACAAAGTGCCTTAGTTTTTAACTAACCGCTTGATACCATTTTATGTAAGAAAGTTATGGAAATTGTTGGCCACTCAAAAAAGGTTTTGGATCGCATCCACATCCAGCCAGACTCTGGATCTACCCGATACCCAACTGTCGTGGATGATTTTCACCAAAGCTAGATGAGGGCGAACGTAAGAAGAGTTTGACAATCCGTACTGAATGAAAAGAGCAAGGTTGTGTTCGAATGTCTGCAGTATCTTTCTGGTAAGTTCTTCAACCATTTTATCTTAAATATGTTATGAAGGTCAGCTGCCTTCAGTGGATATCCACATTAACCTTCAATTTACGAGACAATGGGAGACAACTGGCATTTTAATAAATTTCAGAAGAAATATAGTCTTGCGTACATAGTTCAAAAGTGTTTAAGATTAAGAAGATTTTGTAAAATGCTTAAAAATAAGCATATTGTTAATTAGTATCACACTTTTGCTAGTTTAAAATTTTGCGACTTTTATCAGTAAAAAATTGTGTTTTGAACTTTTTTTGAAGCAGTTGTTATTTTTAAAATAAAATGTCTAAAATGAATTTTCTTATTCACTGATTGTCTCTCTGACTCAGATCTTTACCAAATGAGTGGTGTCAAAAATAATTTAGACCGTCAACTAGATTCTATCTTCTCCTCTGATGTGGACAATTGTGTAGTTTCACTGAGTAATCATCTTCTTTCTACTCTAGACCCATACCATCCTCCTATTTTCCTTTCTTTTTCTTATGACTCGTCCCATATCGCCACTGCTCCGGAAAAAGTAATGGCTTTTAATTTTCGTAAGGCAAATTTCCCCAAACTTAATAACTTACTACGTGCCGATTTTGATATTATCTTTGAAAGTCACGACATCAATTTTTCCCTTCACCATTTTTACTCTCTAATATTTTGTTGCCTTGGCCAATCAGTCCCTATCCCTATTTCTCTCCAAAAAAAACATTTCTTCAAATCTCTTCGAAATAAAAGAAACAAACTTTGGCGTAAGTACTTGCAATCTCGTACTCGCCATGATTTCTCTACCTTTCAAAGTGCAAACCATAATTTCTCTGAACTCTGTAAGTCTCTCTACCATAAATACCTTAGTCAAGTTCAACCTAACATTTTATCTGACCCAAAAAGTTTTTTTAATTTCATTAATGCTAAACGAAAGTCTGATAACTACCCTTCTACGCTTACTTATTTGAATACCAGTTCAGACGATCCTTTAATTATCGCTAACCTTTATGCCCAATTTTTCAGTCAATCATATTCTGATAACACTTCCCTACCAGACTCGGATTACTTTTCCTTCTTAGACACCTGCTCCCAAGCTTCACTGTCTTCAATCGTCATTCCCCCTTCTATCGTTGAAGACAAGATTAATAAACTCAAGGTTAAATTTACTGGTGGTCCTGATGGCTTGCCTTCAATAATATTAAAAATTGCTCGTCAACTTTAATTGAGCCATTGACCACTCTTTTTCAGCTCTCAATCTCACAAGGAATATTTCCTTCTCGTTGGAAAAATTCCTACATTATCCCGATCCATAAAAAAGGCCCTAAAAAAGAAATATGTAACTACCGCTCCATAGCTGAGCTGTAGTGTATTCCTAAGCTTTTTGAAAGCATAGTCTATGACACTTTGCTTTTCCACTGTAAACAAATTTTTCCCCCAAACAACATGGTTTTCTTACCGGTAGATCAACTACTACAAACCTAGTTGATTTTGTCTCTGGTACTATATGCGCCATGGAGGCTGGGAAAGAAGTTGACGTCATCGCTACTGATCTCAGCAAAGCTTTTGATAAAATTTCTCATTCCCTTATTCTCACCAAACTCAAAGCACTTGGCTTTCCTCCCTCCTTCATTGCATGGATCCAATCATATCTGAGCGATAGGCAGTATACAATCCTTTTTAGAGGTATCGAATCAAATCCCATCCTTGCAACCTCTGGCGTTCCGCAGGGAAGCCATCTCGGCCCTCTGATTTTCATTTTGACCATTAACAATGTAGACTGCGTCATCAATGATTCTATGATTTCTGTTTATGCTAATGATAAAAAAATTTATAGAAAAATTTCCTCACCTTCCGATTCCATTCTTCTTCAGCAAGATTTAAATAGATTTTCTATCTGGTGCCAGAAGAACTTTCTTGAACTTAATGTTAGTAAGTGTCAAGCTATAACATACTCCCGTAAACGCTCACGCTCACCTCTCCCTCCTCGAACATTCTTTATTAACAATGAGGCAGTCACAGTAGTTGACTCACTATGTGATTTAGGTATTCTTTCTGATAAAGAACTTAGTTTTAGATCTCACATTACCACATGTATTAATAGAGCTAACTCTGCACTTGGCTTCGTTAAGCGCTGTTCAAAAGAATTTTCAGACCCCTACGTTACAAAATCCCTTTATCTCACATTTGTTAGGCCCCTTCTTGAATATGCCAGCCAGGTTTGGTCACCCTGTTATAATACCCATTCCCTTTGTATCGAAGCCGTTCAACGAAAATTCCTTCGATTTGCACTTCGCGGGCTTCCCTGGCTTGATTCGTTTCACCTCCCACCCTATGCTGATCGTCTTCAACTTATTAATCTGCAACCTCTTGATAAACGTCGCAAAGTAGCCGATATTGTATTCATTCATCAAATTTTAGCCGGTAATATTGATTGTCCTGCGCTTCTTCAAAAAATGTCATTGCATGCTAACCCTAGAAATCTTAAATTGGTGTCTCTCTTTGATATCAATTTTCACCGAACTAATTATGGTAGTAATGAACCATTGACACGCATGCTTCGTACCTCCAACATTATGCAAAATTCTTTCGATAAACAAACACTCTCTCAAAATCTCGCTTTATTCCCAACCTTAACCACACAATCCCTCCACTGTGTTTAAACACTCTCTTCTAGTTCTTAACCGCTCTCAATTCAAAGCCCACTTCATCTTCAATTTTTTTCTTTTTTTTTAAGTTTTTTAAAGTTTTTTTTTTTTAAACTGGTGGGTGACATTAAAATAAAAATTAAAAAAACAAAAAAAAAAACACCATAGATTTTAAGTTTAGATTTAAGTTTAGATTTTAGTGCACGCTTGTATTAAGCCAAATAAATAAATAAAACTCTTTGTCAGCTTACATCATATCTATGAGACGCAGGGGATTTCTACAGCATCAAATTCGGTTTTTCAAAATTTATCTTTTATGTTAGGTTTTGAAAATTGAAAAGGGCTCATGACTATTATTGATTACGATTTTTAGGAATTTGTCTTTCTTACTTGACTTTATACGGGGATGTTTCCTTATTCACAAGTCAGTTAAGTGAGTTAAAAGAAATGTACGAATTTTACTCACAACTTTGTAAGTTCTTCATTCGACAGAATTTTCTGCAAATGATTATCTGTTATACTGGACCGAAACCCCAAAAACGTTTACGTATCCAGTGAACCAAAAACTATTCAAAGCCATATCACATTACCCCACACCTCGTAGCGAGTTCAGGGAGATCAACCACACAGGAATTGTTCACACAATTACCCCAGAAATGTTTCACGTATGTGCCACCTCATTTGACATGTGTTCTAATCCTTCCTGCCGTTTGATTCTTGGCTCATGCTCCAACTCCATCTCCAGCTCTAGCTTGAAGACTCAGCTCGTTCCTCCCGCATGAATAATGTAGAGCATCCCTTTCTCATTGCTCCTTAGATATTCTGGCACTCGTACCGATTGTTTAACATAAATTTCGAACTCGATTGAGCATTGCGAAGAATATGCACTCGTTCGAATGTAATTCTTTTTGTTTTGTAAATTTTCTTTTCTCTTTTATTTTTAACCATTCTGCCCTAGGGGCGCATTCGATTGCATTCTACCACCCTTAGCCTTGAAGTTCCATCACCAAATACGAGTGAGGGCTGAGGGTATGTCGGATGTGTGTGCTTACATACCTATACAATTTTTAACAATGTAATGGCAGAATCGAAGTGTTGCCCCGGCACTCTTGCATTCGAGATAAACAGCAAAAATAGAATCTTTCGGTCCTTTTGTATCCAGTTTGATGTCTCCCGCCCGCCCCATGAAGCAGCTTCAACTCGTCCAGGAAGTGACTCGGGGGAGTGTGAACTGAGGATTTTTCGTTGTTAGCTCATATTATTGTATTTCGATGGATATTTGTGTATTTGTATTTGCTTTTATCATTGTCAAATATTTTGGTGTGAGAAAAATATCCTTGTACAAAACATATATACCCAACTTCACGTGTAATTTACACTTTGTGTTTGCAGACGAACCAAAAGATAAACACAATTTGTAATGTGTGACATTCAATTGAGAGGAAAATTGAATTTACGAGATTGCAATACATACACATAATATTTTTTAGGTTTTTATGAAATGGGCATAAAATCATGAAGGCAAAGGATTGCCAGCACAATGTGCAGAAAATTATCTATGCCCATAGGGAAGACGTGTTCTTGTATTAAATCTATAGATTCCAAATTTGGCCGGATGTCAGGTTGCCTTTCCAAATGTTTGCTTTGAAGTAACCAGCAGAATAAAGTTTTTGTTTGTTCACTTTTTAAATTGTTGTGTATATTTTAGCAACAAATAGTTTCGATTTTTTTTTGTTAAGGACGTGCGGCTTACAATCAAGTTTAATGAAAAGAAACAAGTTTAATTCGGAGGAATTGTGATCAATTTGCTCAAAGTGGTACATCCCGCGGAGGTTAAGTGTTTTACGTACATACCGCTATAATTGAAACCTATAAGATTAGCGGTGAGGTATTTGACAACCAAAGAGCAGGAATAACGCTAGACAAGAAACTCCTCTCCAATAGATATATCAAAATAACTTTCGGGAAAGCCACAAAATTCCCTATGATATGCAAGAGACTTGTAGTCAAATCATCCTTGGATAGTGAGGCTCATCATTACCTTTGGTGCAGTTATTTATCATTATTTATTTCCGAGCGAAACGTTACGACACCTACATTACGCCTTATTAAATGATCACCTGGAGTCATGAGATCACTACTCACTTGGAATCACATACAATTTTGTCATTTATTTTTTTCAGTTCACACTGACTCTTAGCCGCAGATTTGAAAAGTGGAAGTTGGGAAAACGACAAAATTGTCTTTTATTCTCGTCCTGTGTGGATGCCAATTACCAATGTATAGAGAGTTTAAGATCGGGCCGCAAACGAAAACCTTTTATAAGGCGTTTCGGTGACAGAGAAGCATCGCTGTAATGGTGAAGCTTATTTAATTTTTTTTTATAAATTAGTAGGGTATTAGCTAGAGTAGAGCAAATTTTATTATTACGAGTATTAGGAGTAGTAGCTAGAGTGGGGCAAGCTTAATTATTATTATTAGGAGTATTATATATTATTTACTAATCCAACCCGTTTTTTTTCCTCTGATCTCCTCTTCAATGTAGCTCATTGGACACGCTCTTTTTTAGAGTTCCACCCATTTATTACCTTCCTAGATTGCGTGCTAGGGACAAATAAAAATTCCCGACTGTTAATGTCCCTTGGGTTCCTTTCAAAGTAGCTCACTGGACAAGTTTCTCTCCTTAGAGTTCCAACCGTTTATTTCCCTTGGTTGCGTTCTAGGGACTTAGGGCTTCCGATAGGGATCCTTGAACCCGAACCTGTTTATTTCCTCTGATCTCCTCTTCAAGGTGTTCATTGGACAGGTTCTCTTTTAGAATTCCATCCATTTATTTTTCATAGCGTGCTTGGGACATATGGCTTCCGACCGATAAGGATCCCGAGCCCGATCGTTTCTTTCCTTCGTGTTAATCTGCAAAGATAGCGCTGGACAAGGTTATCTGCAATGAGAGTTCCCAAGGTTGGGTGCTGGGGACACTTTATATTAAATATAATGTTAGTTATTTAAGCTTTTGAATATTGTATTATATGGAATTATATGTTATTTATTTTAAGAAAAGAAGTAATATTGTAAATAAAAATTATATGTTAGAAATACAAAACCACGAAATAAATTGATTGACTGTTTAGCAGTATCAAAATACGTTATTTCATTCGGAGCTTAGACCCCCTCCAAAGCCAAGTTTGTTGCTTCTTTGGGAAGAACCCTCATCCACGAGGAAAAAGTATAACAGCATATACAATAGTAGAGCAGAACCGAAAATTTGTTTAGAAGGACATCGGCCAATTAAGGCTTAATTCCACGGTGGGCCTACTCATAATATCGGAGTCATATTAAACGTTGACCATCGCCCCCATGCTAAAGCGTTGCAGCATCCTAGTAACAATTCTGCGAACATGCTAAGGAACGAGGCCTATCCACCACCTCTTGCATCCAAGAAAACTTGTACACGAATTGTTTCTGCGACAACCACAGCCTCCACGATATACTTTGAAATAATAGATGGTCAGAGGCCAAGTTTCTTGTGACTCAGAAACCACCCATGCAACCATGAAGTTAGTATAGTTCATCAACCTCGGATATGCACTCCCGATCATCAACCAAGGCAGAAGATAATAGCCGTGTGAGCATAAGCATACCCTGCTTTTTAAAAAACACCCAAATATCTCGCCAATATCAGATGGAAGCAAGCACCACCCAAGAAGTTCTTCACGAAAACAGATGCATTACTATAGCATAGAGAACTAGGCCTTTTGCAGCAATGGAGGTTATCAAGCAAATAACCCTAATATACTCGTATATCGTATGAGGTAATTAAGCTAAGGAAACAATACTAAAATTCAAGTATTCTGGTGGGGGTAAACGCATATGACTTAGAGAAAGAAACTCTATCTCTAGGTCTTCAGTATCGAGTTAACTTGGCTTATCAAGGGATGCCTTGATTAAACAGTATTACTTCGAGAAAAACTTCAGAGTTGAGTTAAGTACCAAGAAAGAGTGGGTATGGGTAGGTGCTCTAGTGAGTGAAGTACTTTCTCAAAGGATTAACTGATGGATAGAGAACGTCGCAAGGAGCAGTTGCAGGAATTTTCGGGCCCGTACTCAAATTTTCTCTGTCGATGGGCTGTGGATTACCCACAAGCATTTTCCAGGAGGAAATGAATGTCACAGGAATATTTGCTGAACGAAATCTCGAAAGAAATTACCGTAACCAAAACATTGTCATCATGTCGAACTGAAAAAGAAGGCTATAAGATCACAAATATAGACAGCACTACCGAAATTGGAGCATGCCAAAATTATTCCTAGCAGCAACAACATAACCTTATAATAATTATAATTTCTTCACTGATGGGCACTCGAAACTAAGAAGAGACACATCAGTATTCTTTGCCAATTATTAAGAGGATGAGTCAATAAGTTCCTGAAAAATGAAGTAAGTAAAAACATTTAAGCCTGGCAAAAATCTCCATATCAAACTCTCCTAGTGGGTCCCGGGTGGTAATGATATAACCACCATGAGCTCTC
The DNA here is from genome assembly GCA_911387755.1 of Chrysotoxum bicinctum. NCBI lineage: Eukaryota > Metazoa > Arthropoda > Insecta > Diptera > Syrphidae > Chrysotoxum > Chrysotoxum bicinctum. Next base: position 1,576,026 of record OU426987.1, read on the forward strand.
CACAAACAACAGAGGTTTGTTGGCTGCACCATATTCATAAACGAAGGTCCCTATCCTAGTTTCGAGATGCTCAGTCGATATAGGGTAATAAAGTGCACGAGTTCTCTAGCGATTTCCTTAGAACAAGCGGCACTAAGATTAGGAACGACTGGGAGGGCTTGAAGCTCAAGCCTATCCCTGCTAAAGAAATACCCGCATACAACCTAAGGCCCGCTGATTGCAATGCACGACTGGCTCTTATAAGGGTAGAGGAAACGCAGTCTTATCTTCTTAGTATCAGGGAGGAAAGCCGGGAAGAACTCGAAAGATCAAATTTCGAATTGAAGTTCAGCATGAGGACTGCAAAAATAAAGATTCTGCTAAGTCAGGGTGTTCTGTGTGGTTACTTAAATTGTGCGAACAGAAAGTTTATCGTGGCACTTGCGCTGGAACGACCGCATCAAAATTGAGTCAACCAGTGGTTAATGGATCCAATCGAGTCCGCATAATATTTCTTAAGCTTTTGTTTGATGGTTTTTTCTCGTAAAAAATAGTGCTTAATGAGCACTTGCAATTTTGCGTTTAACGAAAATTATTGAGGGCGTACCTATATAAAATGGCTGCCACAACAAAAGTATTTGGCAGATTTGTCTGAAAATTTGGGTGCTTTCTTTGAAAGATGGTTTTAATTTTTAATTTAATCTTAAGGGACTTTGTGAACCATCCTCGTATTATATATTCTTTTAAGCCCAAAACCTCAATCACAATATCTTGTATTTACACACATTAAACTCATTTATTTCAGAAAGAGGGCTGCCCACAAATTCATCATAACTGGGAAAGAATTTACCAGGAAAGGTCGCGCTGTTCGTCTATCAACTTCCTATCCTTATATTTTAACGGCTTTCCAATTTTTAACTGCCTTCTTCCTACATGGAACAAACATATTTGTGGATCATCAAGGTAGCCGGAAGAAAAATTATTTAAAAAAAACATACCTACCAGGTGCCAGGTTATAAAGACGCAGGTAAGCCTAGGATACATGTTTCAGATATCACAGTTAAGTCTTAAGTGCAATGTGCTGGTGGCGGAAGTATATAAGACAATCAATCGTATTTGATTGAAGGAATCAATTGGGAGGTATTATCATTATGACAATTTAATTTAAAAGGAAATGATAAAACAGTTGACAGTTCAAAAATTTAATCAATTGTGAAGAGGGTATATTTTTAATAATTTTATTCGAAGCGTTCATTGTTGTTTTGAGATTGATAAGGATCTTATGGTTTTATGTACAAAATTTGGAGAACATGAAACAAATTCTCCAATTGAAAGGAATAATTTGTCTTAAGGAAGCTGGAGACGTCCGGAATTTGTGAAGTGCTTTACTTAAAGGGTTTGCAACTTACCAACTTCTATCGACGATATGTACCTTCCAATGAAATCCTTCATGAATGGAGCCATCTGTTTTCATTTTGCATATATGTACTTATAAGATAATATCGTAACTCTGTAATTTCAAAGGATGAGACCTCCAATTTTCTGCCGATTCTGAGCAGCACTTTCCATGACAAGAGATACTCAAGAGGCAGTACACCCCTGAAGAAAACGGCTGAGAATCGAACTCGAGATCGAGACCTTCCGCATGACAGTCCAACGCACTAACCATTTTGCCAAGGGTACTACTACTTTAATTAATACCCATAATATAAGAATTTGATGTTAGTTTAACCCATAAATGTTACCCTTGGAATCAAAAATTTATATTTTGTAAAAGTCTAAAATATAGAAAAAATACTTGCATTGGTCTTATACCATATGGGGATATTAACGGGTCATACAAACAGTCCACACCACTAACTAAAACACATATACTGAAAATAGATCAAAAGCAATTTATTTATAGTTGCTACAAAAAATCTAACCCTTTAGCCTTATGTATGTAACTTGTAAGGGTGCTGACAGAATTCCAAAAAAATATGAGCCTCAGTTTGCACACCCATCCTAGAAACTCAAACAAAAAGCTTTTACAATTAATTGAAAACGATTAATCGAAATGTGGCTACGAAGTGTGTATGTGTTTTTGTGCATACATAGATATAGCTAAGATAGTTATACATATATACTTTAGATATTGTTTTTTTTTTACTAAGAAATTAAATCAAAAAATAGGTATTCACTAGTCCACACGTTAGACCTATTTTGCGTGCTTACTTCTAATTAATTGACTTTGCAACCAATACCTTTCATTTCCAGCAAAACGCTTAGAGCTGTTTTCGTTGTACAGTTTGCATATATGTATATCCTTGTACAGTATGCCCTATACAAACGGACGAAAGTCCGTAAGGTACACTCCAAAACAAGCTGCAGCACATGAAAAGGATTAAGTATCTATCACAAGTTGAAGGTTTAAAAAGAGTATCAGGATTATTTAATTTCCGCAGGTTCCGTTTAGAAAATGAACACAGGATATTTGATTGGGATCAAGAGAAGGGCTTTGGCTATAGCGGTTTAAAATTAAAAAAAAAATGCTTTTAAATAATATTTTCAGTGCAGAATAAAACAACCACAATTCAAAATAGAACACTTTTCAGAAAAGCAAAAAATGATGCTGAAAAAAATTTAAATCCTAATTTTTGTTTATTTGTTCATTTGCGATGGATTCTTTCGGAGTTAGGGAGATATAAAACTTTATTAAAAACCTATTCAAGTAGAAATTTATTAAAATTTATTTAGAAGATTAAGCATTGAACTTTCATAACAAATTTGAGCCACTTTTTTAGATTAAGAATTTTTATTTTTCAATTTGTTTTATATACCTACAATTTGACTTAAAACTAACTTATTACTAAGTTAAATCATGTTGGCTCAACAATAGGGATCCAACGTTTTTCATTTGGCTGTACATAATGCTATTTGCTTAAAATATCATATTTTTGTTTTCTTAATCTAATTCATGATTTTTTAAAATTAACTGTAAAATATTTTTGATGAGTGGGCGTTTTATCCCCTGTAGTATTGCTTGTTGTTCTTCTCGTAAAAGTGTGCGTTGTCCTTATGAATGATTTATTCAAATTGATCGTCCGTTAATGCTGGAAGAGTTGTTGCATTTCTGTGTTGGGATAATCTTCTAGATTCCTGATGATTTTTCCGGAGAGCTGCAGCAAGTACTTGTCCAGTGGTATTAACTTTACTTCTTCGTACAGCTTCCTTGTTGGTATATATTTCTCCGTCACTGGGTTACGGTGGTATAGTCCAGTGCAAATGCGGAGCATCTCTCTTTCAAAAAGCTTCATCTTTTTCATTGCTGTAGGTGAAATAGTAAACCAGATGGAAAAGGCGTAGATCAGAACGGGTCGGGTAAGTTGTTTGTACACAAGCAGCTTGGTCTTCTTACTTAGTCCATTTCGCCTCCTGAGATGGACCAAGTGCAGAGAATAGTTGGCACTCTTCGACATCATCATCTTCGACTGCATGCCTTTGGAATTTGAATTTGTTGGAAAAGTTGATTCCCAAGTACTTCGTTGATGAATTGACTATTACTTCAGTGTTGCCTGGAAGCTTTATTTTGATTGCATCACAGCGTGTTGCGAACGCTCTTTTCGCAGCTTACCTTCAATCCCCATTTGACAAAGTATTCCCATAGGATTTACTGTGCTCTTGTACTCTCCTGGCAGCAGTTTCTGGTGAAATAGTGGTGCCGTATATATGATGAAGTCGTTTGCATAAAGCTCCGTCTTTGCACATAGTATGTTGGCTGGTTGATCAGCAGTGTAAATGTTGAACAGCAGAGATCCAAGTTTTGATCCTTGAGGAACTCCAGCGTTGATTCCCTTGATTGATGACACAAAATTTGATCCACTTGCACTTCAAGCTATGTACAAGCACATACCTATGTATATGTTCACGCGTTGCTGATTTATATTGATCAGCATTGTTGATTTATTGAAGATACTATAATACTAGATAATTATGATTTTTTTGCTCGAAATCGATTTTAATTTGGAATATACATTATGTAATTGATGAGAATTCTAAAAAAGAGCATTTTAGAGGAGAAATCGTTAACAAATTAAGAACAAAGTTAATTTCTAAACTTGGAAAGATAGAGTTCAAGTTCAAAATATTGATGTTTGTAACGAGCTAAAATTAAAAATTTGAATGCACTCTGTTGTTATTGGTTCTAATGATATACCTATTGAAACAATTCAATAATTATTTAAGTTTGTCTAAGTTGAAATATTTTTTTATTGAAGAATCTGGTTTCTCTTCGGCTATTTTGGTTACTTAATGTGCAATGAAACTAATTTATTTTATTTACTTTTGCCGACGTTTGGACAGGACATTTTACATAAAAAACGTTAAAAAATTAAATCAATAAAATAAATTAATTTTATAATTAAAAATTTAAAAAAGTAGTATATCTAATTCGAAGATCAGTCTTGTATAATTTTTTTAACAATTTTTATGTAAGATTAAATAAAAAACTCATTTTATTTTATATACATTTACCCCAACTTTATTTCCTTGGGTTCTTATTTTTCCACAATCGAAAATCAAATAACAAAAGAGAACCATTATCATGCTTTTGAGAAATATATTTTTGAAGTTTTAGTATGTAATATTTTTAAGAACTTTTAGAAGCTTCTACATAAGATAATTAAATTTAATCCGTTATGCCAATAGTCAGAAAGTCAAAATAATAATAAAAAAAATGGTTTTATGGTAGTTACAGTTAGTAATGTCTTAGTTTAAAATTATTTTCAAGAAATGTACGATTTTCGAAAACCACTATTCTTAACATTTGCATGGCGGGTACCGTTATTCTTACTTGCGATATATGTACATAGGTAAAAAATTATGTGTGATACCATGAACATGGACTACATTTTGTTCAAATAAAATTTTGGAGGGAAATGTAAATAACGCTACCTGTCATAGAACCGTTTTTTTGATTTTCGAACTTCTCTTCAAGGGCTCTAACGCTTTTAACCAAAATTTTTATACAAGAGCTCCTTTTCCTTTGAAAAAGAAATATGATTTAAAATTTTTTTCGAAAACATAGTTTTTGGATTTTTAAAAATAAAACATTTTTTTTTTTTTGAAAATTCAATATCTTAAAAACGGATACATGATTAAATTTTTAAATTACGTTTTAAAACAATGTATTTTATTGAACACTAACAACTTGTATATTAATTTTCCTATAAAAATTTGAAAAAAAATGTAGTACAAAAAAAACATGTTCAGTGCGTCTGTATGTCTGTACATCTACCTGAAGCCTAAGCCACTGGGGACTGGGCCTATTTTCTTCAATATCGGTAGTTAAGGGTCTTCGGTGATTCGCTAGAGAGAAAATTGAAATTTTTTTTTTAGCTCCAAAACTAACGGTAGCACCCATACACCCGTAATGCAAAATCATATTTATCTCGAAAACGGCTCTAACGATTTTGAGAAACAAAATTTAGTGTGATATTCTGGACACGGACTACATTTTGGTCAAAAAAAATTTAGGCAAAATTTTATTAACGGTAGATACCTGTCATAGAACCGTTTTTTTTTTTTTTTGATTTTCGACTTTCTCTAAATGTCTCTAACGACTTTAACCAAAAATTTTCAGCAGGAGCTCCCTTAAGGTTGATTTGACCAAAAAATTATGAACAAAAAAAGTGGCGACCCAAAAATGGCCAAAAAAATTTCCAAAAAAAAATTTTTTTTTTCAAAGCTCGATATTTTTTTTTTGACTTTTTAAACAAATTGTGGTAAATTGTCTCGTAAGAAACCTTCCTTTAAATAACCCTCTTTTTTTTTCACTCCAGCCAATTCTGAGATTAACTGTCCGCCATGGGACCATGTATTTTTTGATGAGTCGACGTTTGCGCCCTCTATAATTCGGTCAAAATTCGAAAATTAAACAAAAAATATTTTTTTTTTACTCTTGACGCATGTGTTCATTATTTAAAAAAAAAATTATGTTATTACCTAATAAGGTTTCCGAGAAAAAAATTCCCAAAAATCGTGCGTTTTTTGGCATTCTAGACTGTACTAGTACCTTAAGTTCAAATTAATATTGTATATGAAAATTTTCGCAAAATATTTTTTTGGGTTTTTTGAAAAATTAATATCTTTAAAACGTGTGAACGATTATTTTTTTTTAAATTATTTCCTTAAGTCTTTACTACTAAATACTTTAACTTGGCATCCCAAATATTGTTCTCGAAAAATTTTAAAGAACTTTGTTAAAAAGAATGGCGCAAAATTTTAAAGAGTTCTCGTTTAAGCAATTAAACCGGCTCTACTTAACGCAGTCGTTTAGCTTAGAGACTTTGTCTAACTTTTTCATAATTTTAATCACGTTAGACAACTCTTCTAACTAATGTGGGCTTTACAACAGAATCTAAGCAAATTTGCGTTGAACAACCCTTAATTTGACAGATGCATAACTCACACAACTACAAAAACAGAAAAAAAAAAAAAAAAGTAAAAAGAACAGACAACTTCAAACCAAATAATTTTTCGCCGAAAAAAGTTCATTTAATATACTCGTACTACATCGGTACAGATTTTGATTGTTTATAAGTTATTTACAGTATTTTAGATGAAAATAAAGTATAAATCGCAAATTCACAGCATAAAAAACTCAATTTGGTGTTGTAAGGTGCAGATTCATTTAGCTATATACTCGTCTCGGCGGCGCGCGTGCATACATAAGGTATGTACATTTGTATCTACAGATTTTTTAATTGTAGAGCACTTTCGTACGATTGTTTTGAATTTATAATATTCAGTGATTCAGTCTATTTACAAAGAACATCTTTAAAAAATCTAATAAAACATCAGTAAACATTTTTCCTTCCATTTGCTTTGGTATGAAATGTACATTGTCAATATGGATAAAGTATACTTTTAAAAGATAAACTAGCTATTTGTGGCTGTTAAAGTAAGACGAGCTCTTTAACGTTAAAGTATAGTTTATGTCCTTTAAAATTAACAAAAAGTCAGTTCTCGTTTTATACTTAATATTTAGAGTCGACTCCCATTCTAAAATTGATTTAGAGTGGGTTTTAAATGTTTAAAATTTTGCGCCAATTACTTTAATAATAAAACGATTTTTAAACTTTGTTTGCATAAATTCAAACTTTTATCAGACGGAAAAAAATGGGATGCCAATTTCAAATGCTTAATAATATAGCAAATAATTTCAGTTACCAATCCTTTTCACTTAAAAAAAATCAAAAACCCAAACAAATATTTTTTTTCAAAGTGAAAGGAGCTTGTATATAAAAATGTTGTAAAACTGTTAGAGCCTATGAGAAAGTCGAAAATTAAAAAAAAAACGGTAATAGTATTTTTTTCTTAAAATTTTGTTGACAAAAATGTAATCCATTTCTATTATTACACATCACGTTTTTTATCAAAATCGCAAGAGCCGTTTTCGAGATAAATAATATTTATATAACGGCTATATGGCAGGTACCGTTAGTTTTGGAGCTAAAAAAGATCAATTTGTCCTCTGGGCAATCACCAAAGAACCTAAAGGACTGAGTTTAAAGAAAATCGTTTTAGCGGCTTAGGCTGCAGGTTGGGGTACAGACATGTAGACGTAATTAGTTTTAGTTTTATTTAAAAATGCTTACAATATTCATTACGGATTATTATTACAACAGTGTTTGAACAGTGTTGTAAGCGGTGTAAGATGCTCAATCTCTAGAAGTGTAATACTATTTCCTTTTTGAGAAAATAAAGTGCACTGTTGACGAAAATATATTACATATAAAAATTAAGGATTTTGAAATCATTTACAAAGTATAATCGGAAATCTTGTATTTGGTAAGCTTTTTTGAAGGTAGATTCAAGGAATTAAATGGTCCTCTTTTTACCAAAGCTATCTTTTGTTCTTTAGTTCATTCTCAGTTAGAGTATTGTACTGTTATACTCTCTCCGTTTTTTTCTGTTGATGCCAAGAAACTTGAAACTAGACTAAATCAATTGTTGTTGCTTGCTTGAGGTCCTTGTTGGTGTTCTGACACGTTTTTATTACCCAGCTATAATAACCTTAACCTTCTACGACTTCTTAGTATGTGCAGTCTCATCAATTGTAGGGAATTATTTAATGCATACATATGTAAATTGCATAATACTAGTATTCTAAGACATACAAGATTTTTAAGGGAAAGAAACTCAAGGACTATACCTATAAGCTTTAAAAACCAAATATGGTGCTTCTTAGACCAATATGAAATAAGAAACAGATCTTCATTCGCTAATACTATGACATTAGTTATTATTAATTATTTGTGGCATATTATACCGAGAACAGATTTTTTTTTTTTTATTTTGATACAAATCTTTATTGTAATATTAATAATATTTGTGGCAAATACACTGGAGAATGCTTCTAAATTCAAATAATGCATACTAACAATCAATAAAAACACAATCATCAAAATCGGAACAGCACTTTACAAGTTCGATGTTTTAACACCTTTTACCTTAACTGCCTCGACTTGTATATTCTTCTACATCCAGTTGTCCGATCATAAAAGGAATTTAAAACTGCTCCGTCCGGCCATTTAAATAAATCAAAACTTCGAAACCTATAACTCCAGCTACAAATACAAAATTAGATGTAAATTGTGTCTTCGATTTAATCAGAATCTGATTTTTGAGCACTTATAGACATCTGTACCAAAAGTACACATGGAGTGAAGGACACGAATGATTACTTCAATTACTCGATGTTGTTCACTTTTATAAATAAACACTTCCCTGAATATAACAGTAAGGGGTTAATCGGATCTTCCGCTGTTGCCTTTAGAAGTAGAAAAAAAAAAAAAAAACACAACAGCTCTGAAGCTGAAGGACATCGGAGTTCGGATGGATTCATATATTATATAGTCAGAATAGGCAATCGTTACATCTGTACATCCGGAGGAGGTGAAATTTAGATTGCAAATCCAATCCACCCCTATAAATTTCAATCCCTGAGGCTAGATGTCATGGCATCCTTGGACTTGTTAAATATTCATTTGGGTATCTACGTCGTCGTATTGGTTTCCAGGATTCAATTTTCTTTGAGGACAATTTATTTATGACCACCTGTTTGGAAAAGTGTGTTTAGAGAGTGATACTCTGAGCACAATGCCAATGCTTACCTAGGCATCTGGATTAGGACATGCCCCAAGAGCATCATAAGGTCATCTTAAAGGTGTTTGCCAAAGGAACATAAGCCGCATTTATTATGGATCTTGATGGTCAGCCGAGAGCAAATCTTTCACCTTAGCTTTGTTTTCTAATCAATGTGCTTTCAATTTCAATTCAAAAAGAATTATTGAAGTCATGTAAAACTTATTTCCGTCTCAAACACAGAAACATATGAATTTCAAATATATGCATTTGGCCTTGGATAGGTTGTAGAATATTATGGTAAAGGGTTTTTAGAAATCTGAAAATTTATTTTCATAGTAGGTTTTAAATTATACGAGAGTAATATCGACACAAAAATAAGAAAGTAATTTAACGTAGCGAAACAAATAGAAAGATTTTCACTAGTTTCAAGGATTGTAAGGATTCAAATTAAGGGACACAGGCTTTTCGATGAAAATGTTCAAAAAGAGTTATTTTACTTGAAAACTGTTATTAAAGGTAAAATTAAATTACTGTGAATATTGGAATCGCCTCTTTCTGCATTTAAAACCTCGAAAAAGAAAAATAAAACAAATTAAGCGAAAAACCAGTTCCAATAGTTGGCAACAATAAATTGTGTTTTTACCTCGTTTACATTTTCCTTACTTAAGGCATACCTACATATGGAATGGATGTATTGAATACTAAATATTCGTATTCGAGGAACTATACTGTACAAAATGTTGCAGTGGGAGAGCTTTGTGTATGATGCAAAATTGTTAAAATCAAATTTGTTGCAAAAGAAAAAATGAAACTAGTCCGCAACAGATTAATGTATTGAAACATTTTTTGCACAAACTCACGGAAACATTTCCCAGTAAAAGGCGGATACAATGCTTGTGCGCAGTATAGAAAATAGTGGGATATTCGCTACAAAACCTTTCAACAGGTGCTTGATGCGTGGTGTTGTTGCACGAATGGAGGTTGATATCCAATGGCAGAAGGATTTGATAGAGATTTGGAATAGCTTTTTTTCGTTTTGTTATTGAAGTTTTTTTCAATGGATGTATACTGAAGGAATGCAGTTGGTGAACTTTTATAACGATTTGATGACGTCACATGAAATTTGAGGACAATAATACAAGCAACAGTAAGGAGCAAATATAATATGTGGGCTTACATGAAATAAATTTATCAAGCTAAATTAAATAAAATGCTTGCTCTTATATTATATAAAGGTTTTCATAACACAAACTCTATATCGACGGTTAACTATGAATATCTCCTTTGTCGCATTTTGTAAACTTTACAGGGGACACAAAAAACTGATTATAGTCTCAAAATTAAAACGTATTATAATAAAATTTTATGCATAATTATCAGTTTTGAATATCTATGATGTCTAAATTTTAAAAAGTCAGCGAAGCAGATGCAAATTATTAACGAAACTGCATCAAAAAGTAAATTTCACTAAAATGTATGTTAGGAGATATTCATAGTTAACCGTCGATATATACTACTGAAATAAATCAGCCAAGTAGAAGACTTAGCATTATTATTGGACTTATTGAATTATTGATTCAAAATAGCTTTTTTGGCCTTTAGTCCACAAATATATATTATACAAAACTAATAACATATTATTAGAGCCAAATTAATGGAGCTATCGATCGAAAATTGACTGTCATTTACTTAGCCTATCTTGCCAAATCATCATGTGCTGTACAAATGATTAAATTGTTTTATGAAAGTAGGTGGTCTGTTTCAGTGGCATTTCGCACGCTTCGTCCAAAAATTCATATTTAGCGATGAGGCCCCTTTCTGGATGCATGCGTTCTTCAACAAGCAAAATTGTTAAATTTGATACGGTTACAATATAAGTATGTATTGTAACCGTAGATCCAACAAATTGCAATGCATCCAGAGATAGTCACTATTTTGTGTGGATTTTGGGCAGGTGGCATTATCGGTCCATATTTCTTTGAGAACGACGTTGTACAGACTACCACCGTAAACGGCAGCATCTATCGGTCTATTGACCTGCATTGAAATTGGAATGAACACCGACGATACGTGATTTGAATAAGACCGCGGCGGTGCTATACTTGCCACAATGGACATTTTTGTACTATCGATTGCCGAACATGGTTATCTCACGCGAAGGAGATGTGCATTGGCCAACTGAGACGTTACGGTGTTGCAATATTTTTCCCGAATTTTTATGACGAATTTATTATGACGATTAGGATGATGATAACTTTAAGACCACGACTTTGGATTATACGAATCCAATTATAATTATAATAAAACAAAAACAAACGAATTAATTATTATTAAATTGTGCAGCTGGCACCCGCGCGAGATAAGATCGAATTGACGAAATGTCAAAAAGATCAAGGAAGTACGATAGAGAGAAGGAGATTAAAAAAATATTGCAACAACACTGCGATGGGTAAAGATGCAGCTAACCGGCTAGTCAGCTGGGGATGGGTTCTTCGAATTAGATTTGTGATAAAAAAAGAGATTTAATAATTATATTTATTAGTATTATACGAATTTGATTAATTAAATGTAAGTCCTGGGGCGTACTTACGTTGTAGGGTTGGCGCCAGGAAACTGTTTTGGTCGTTTGCCTTAACCAGGATGCTGTAAATTGTTCTTCAAAAATGTGAAGGAAACGCAATTTTACAATGGGGAGTAAGAATAATTTATTTAAAAATATCCAGGAAACCGTGGCTTACGCCTGGATTAAAACCTGGAATTTTTTCAACTATCGAATTAGAAATTTTAATTGGATTAATCCAATTTAAGACAAGGGAAATGATTATATATACAATTGAAATTAGATATGGAACAAAGAAGAATTTTGAAAATGTAGACCGCAAGAATGGACCTCTATCACTCGGTCCCGAAATAAACAGAAAATCAAAACTACTGTCAAATAAAAACTACTGATTGAATAAAGGATATTAATTGCATCGGTTGATTGCGGTTTATTCGCATAGACCATCGATTTCAGGAAACCCTACAAGAAAAAGTCAAGTGGGGTCAAATCGCATGACCTTGATTGCCAATTCGCGTGTGTGGCACGTCTTGGTCTATATTATTCAATTTGGACCATAATAAATTGGTTATAATCATTATCATTCTGTAGAGCTCGCCAATGACGGTGAAATTTCGCCACCAATTGTTGAAGACTATACTGTGAAGATCCACCACCTCTCCCGTAAAATGGATGCAACGTTTGCACTAGCAAACACTCATTTTTATAATATAGTTTTAAACGGGGACATCTAAAAAACGTGACGTAATAATATATTTCTGACTCCTGATTCAAATTTGTCACACAAAACACCTTTGAAAATTATATATTTTTTTGTTAACAAAAAAATTTAGTTTTCTAACCGAACACTAAACGACTAAACCTCAAGTTCAATATTTATATCGCAAGTAAAAAAATTAACCCCCAGTTTCACAGTGCGAGTTTAAACTTGAGATCAGCTGAACCTTGACTGGAGTTTAAATTTAAAGTTCAACTCGTCCGGTTTCACAGTCTAATCTGAACTTCAGCTCATTGAACGAAGTTTAAGTAAATTGTTTTCTCTTTCTATCTGAATCAAAGAAAAAACAATCAAGGAAAGTTAGCTTTGTTTCGGATGTGACCTGTGACAGCAAAACAAATTAAAAAATGAAAATAAATTCTATTTTCAAATGTTTGAAGGGGTTCTTGAACTGAGGTTTAAACGGCAAAATAGTATCGTTTAACTTAAACGAGAGAATGAACTCTGTTCAAGGTTTAAATGAAAGTGTGAAACCAAATTTGTTGTTGAACCGAAGTTTAAACCAAAAGTGGGGTTTAAACTCTCACTGTGAAACTGGGGGTAAGTATTTAATAATATAAATTGAACAAGATAATTTCAAAAATTTGAATGGACTCTGTTAAGGAGTGTAGCAACTGCTAATGATTTTTTTAAAACAGAACCCTACGTGTTAACGCCTGTCATGCTTCAGAACGAAATTAAAAAAAAATATTTATTTATTTATTTCATCTACCGAGTAAATAAACTCTAACAGATTACAAAAAAGTTCTTAAATCTAGGTTCTATATAAATATAATATTTACAGAGTATAATTTAATTTGCGTGCATTGTAATAATTTAATTATTTACTTTTAATTTAATAAAAATATATCATTCAATTTAGCTTTAAATTTTGTTCTATCATCGTACAAATCTATTTACTCATAATAGTGCTTCTCTTTACCAAAACTTGGTGCCAGTTTGAAATAGTTTCGAGGAACCACTTCCAAGTGGCATATTGCACTGCATATTTTCCAATGTCACGTGAGACAATAACAACAGGAAAGCTCATGTTCCTTTGATCCCGTGTTCAGACATCGCCATATCGCCATATACAGATCCTGCCAATGAGAGACGCGGCTTTAAAATCGATTGATTTGATTATAATGCGGCAGAACCGGTTAAAACGCTCACACAGTACACTTGACAGTACCATATTTGCGATGTTTAGTAGCAATATGACTCAGAACTTCTTCCAGAATAAAAAAACATAACCTTTTCTTAGACGGGACACATGGAGCTGATGGATGTGATTAAAATTTATTGTAGCGCAAATCTGTCGATTGAGGGGCATTAAATGTTCAGGTTTATAAAAGAATGCAATCTTTTGTGAATGTAATCTTAAAAAAATCATTAATTGAATTCACTTTGAGACTGCTAGTTCAGAATTGCAATCATCATTCATTTGACGTTAAAAAGATTGCAATCACTTTCCTCCCAATTCAATACAAACAATTGATTGAAATCTTCTGAGAATTGATGCATTCTTTATGCAAAAGAATCCAAAGACTAGATATGTATGTAAAGAATGTAAATGAATGCAAGAAATGCAAAGGAACGCGAAGAATGTAAAAGAATGCAAGGAATTCAAAAGAATGCATGAATTTTCAGAAGATTGCAATCAATTGGTTTCTATGTAATAAATCTTTTTAGTGCTCGTACAGTTGCAAGAGTCCAAAGATCTTGACATACACAAATCCGCTGGCCCGGATAGTATCCCTCCCATTGTTCTGAAGAGGTGTTCTTCAACGCTGGCAAAACCACTGCGTAAGGTTTTGTATCTATCCTATTCCTCTGAAATCTTTCCGAGTAGATGGAAAACAGCATTTGTCCAGCCTGTCCCTAAAAAAGTTGAATCTTCTTCTACCTGCAACTATCGTCCAATTTCACTTACGTCCCTTCTTTCCAAGGTCATGGAAACACTGATAAATAATCAGCTCAAGAAATATCTCGAAGAACGAAAGCTTCTTAATGACCGGCAGTATGGCTTTCGTAGCAATAGGTCCACTGGTGATCTGATATGGTATATCTCACCGAACAGTGGCACAAATCTTTACATCGTTTTGGAGAAAATAAGATTATTGCACTTGATATTTCTAAAGCATTTGATAGAGTTTGGCATCAAGCTCTCTTATCGAAAATGCGTGCTTTTGGTATCGATTAATCTCCTCTTCGTTGGATTAGAAATTACTTTTCAGGCCGCTCAATACAAGTCGTATTGGATGGCCTCAAGTCTGAAATTCATAAAATAAATGCTGCTGTACCCCAGGGCTCCGTTTTGTCTCCGACTCTCTTCCTCATGTTTATCAACGATCTCCTATCTGAAACTTCTTATCCACTAAATTGTTTTGCTGATGATAGTACCCTCAGCTTTTCATATTCGTTTGAAGATTCACTTCCTTGTTCTTCGGAAGTGGAACTTGAACGGCAGCGTATGATAAGCTCATTAAATTCTGACCTTGACAGCATTGTCCAATGGGGAATAAAAAACCGTGTAGAATTTAATGCTTCAAAAACCCAATGCTGTCTTCTATCGTTAAAGCGAAATCCTCCCCTTTTGCCGCTATCCATGAGCGGCACTTGCATTGAGGAAACTGAACAACTCTCAGTGCTTGGTATGTGCATTACAGACCACCTTGTGTGGAATGACCACATATTCGACGTTGCCAAAAACGCTGCCAAGTGTTTAGGTTTCCTTCGACGTTGCAAGAAATTTTTCACCTCTTCCGATCTGGCTATAATCTTTAAGGCTTATATTCGTTCAAAGCTTGAGTACAATTCCCATATTTGGGCAGGTGCTCCAATAACACACTTGAGTCTCTTGGATAGAATCCAAAAAAGAGCTTTAAAAATGATAGGTGATAGAAGTATAACAGAAACATTTGAATCTCTCGAGCACCGTGTCATCCAACCCTAAAACAATTTAACCGCAATAGGAATGCTCATCAGTTTACCCTTGAGTCCACCTTCGGACGTACTTTGAAATACAGAGATTCTTTCTTTAGCAGGACTACACGAATGTGGAATGCTTTACCCAGCTCTATTTTTCCTTCTTATTGTAATGCTCAAAAATTTAATACTAATGTGCATCGGTATCTCCTTTTAAACCCCTCCTTGTTTTCCTAATGCTCCTACTGTGTACATCATTTTAAGGGTAGTAATAACCCCTTGTGTGCGCGCTAATTATAAAAAAAATGAATGTTGTTGATTTGAAGTCGCACTCTTAAAGTGAATTCACAAGAAATTGCATTATTTTACAACCCTGTAGAGTGATTTTACAGTAATTAGTTTAGATTATTTTAACTAAATGAAAGTGGAAAAATTAACTCAATAAATGTTTTAGTGTGTTCGTTTCGTCTACGACTTCCTTTCTCATGTTCATTAACAATCTTCCTTATCCATTCAACAGAAGTTAGTCTGGAATCATTGGAATCACTATTTATTCTTGAACAAGTAGCTATTGATAGCTTAATTATCTTGTAGCTCAGGTTGAAATCTTAGTTACAAAGCTCTGAGGAAATTCGACCCAGTCTTCCTAGATTTCTCTTTAAAACTACCATAACGTTGGTTTAATTAAAAAAAAATTCTGGTTGAAAAGGTATAATACCCTTATACATCAAACTATTCCGCAAAGGTAAAATACAATGTCAACCTCATAATCGTAACTAATCTACTGGGGAGGAAAAAATGCAGACTCATAATTCCAAGGAACTTTTTCGTTAGGATTTGTGTTGGTGCGGCAAAAACAACCAGCAAAGGTGGAGAAAGGGTGCGTATACAAATTAAAGATTCACCTGTAGGTGGGTTCTTCCAGCCATGCTCGGTTTAATTGTGGGAAGGAGGATCGGGTAACAAGAATTGTGATCGAAACAACACTGAAAAACACTGAAAAGCACTGAAAAATTGATTGTGAGCAGCAGTTTACGTAGAAATTCTTTCAGAAATGCTCGTCCTTCAAGCTTCAACTGCATATCAGCGTTTTTTGGTTCTTTTTTATTTTGCACTTTGCCCGTAAAATTTCCCAAATCCTCTTTCTGTGCATAACAGCAGTAGTGCAGACAGCTGATAGGTGTACCTTTATGCATACGACCTGTGGATAGCGGGGATTGGATGATAGCATTGTATTCTGTCAGAAACAATGACGAACATTTGTACACGCCGCACTTGCCTGAATCGGGAGCGTTCCATTGGGAATATATAAATGTAGATTGCGTTCGTTGGTTTGATAAAAGTCTTCTGCTTCATGGGGTATATGGGGCGCATTAGTATAAATGACATTCTCAGCCCCCGAACTGGGAGGCCTTGCGCCTAAGGATTCCACCTACATACACATGATTGTGTGTGCTAAAAAAGGGCTACGCGATGTAAGTGTTATTTTGCTATTTAAGTTCCAGCTTTCAACATCGTACACCATTCTACAGGATCTGAGTTCACAGCTCAAACATTTAATATTCATGTATGAATGTTGACATACGACATGACTTCATCACAGGAAGTGAACAAATTCTAAGGTGAGCGAAACTTTATACCTTTCCCCATAAAGGATGCGACTGATTACGATTCCGGTCATTATTTTGAGCAAGTGTATGTTTGAGGGCTTAAAGCTGATGCGCTGCATTTCCAAGTAATTCATAATTAAATGATGAAAATGACGTTGGGCATCTGCATATGTATCTGCAGGTCAACATTATGGCCATTGAAAATGTTAGTGTACAGGAAAACTTATTGTTATAGAAACTTAATACTTACTCTGTTGTGGATGGTTGTTGGATATAGCAGGTAACTGTTCTACAATTCTATAACAGGTAATATTGTGAAGAATGTTTATTGTATTTGTTGGGCTTACTAATGACCAGTTCTGATGACGTCAAACAGGATACGTTGAGGGTTATGAAACATGTCCATTTAACAACTATGAAACATGGCATTTAACAACTTTAGGGATAAAACTAGACCAATGTCAATTTATGATAGTTATAACAGATTATCGTTATTAAAGATATGAACCTATCAATGTTATTTGTCTTTAAGGACTTAAACAAATCTTGGGAATCTATGTATGCGGAGGGTCCGGTTATGCAGGGTCACATAAACAATCGAAACTATTATAAAATGTCATGTCTTTACAAACTTTAATTCTTTAAAGGTGTTACAAAGCCATAAGGAAACCTTAAAGAAAGGATGTTTTTTTAAGGTTTGAAAACCTTTTGGTTATCTGGGAAAGCCAACTGGCACTGAGAAGTTCTCAACAACTTTTTCAGTGACTTTATTTGGTCAAAGAAAATTCATGGTTTGATTTGAGATATAAATAAACTATCCGGACTAAGTGTCCGATGTTATAGAGTAAGTGTTATGACTCCATCATCCATTTTTGTATAATTCTATACATTGTTTTTGAAAATATGAGAATATTACACTTTAAATTTCAAAAGAGTTTGAGATGAAGCTTTTTTACGGAAAAAACGTGAATTTGGTTGTGTACAATGAAATCGCCCGCAATAACGACTTCAATGTGAGGCTACAAGGAAACAATACCGGAAATGGAATCAGACAGCGTTTCAAGCTCATTAAGAGTTGAATTATTCTCTTATAAATGAATCAATAATGTATGATATACATTTGAACCACACGAAGTTAAAGTTCTTATTAGAACAATGTACGTATTGAGGAAGGTTCTGGAAAGAAACATCATGTCTGACATAAATTATAAGGCCGAGATGGCATTACGGTAAAGCCAGGCAGATGAAATTCTGAAAGATAAGTATTCGTAGCAACCTTTGCTTCACCTAGTGCCAAAGTGCCTAGCTGGTCTGTATTTAACAGAAGGGGCGCACATCTCAAAATTATTCTTGCTTAGTCAACTTAGTCAACAACTTACCATTTCAAAAAACCCAAACACACAATACACAACCCTAACGATCTAAGTTGAACTGTGAAGTGCAAAGAATAGTTCAATTGATAATTCGAAGAAAAAGAAAAAAGTTTGCGCCATATAATTAAATGATAAAATATAAAAATTGTATTTCCTTTAAGAGTTATTAAAAAATACACATCGACCTGGAACATAAAATATATCCTGTATATGACACAAGATCGCCGAAAAAGTTTAAAAACAAAATGTCTGTTAAACCGATCGCCGCTAAGCTTCATAGGATCATACGCTGAGTTAGTCTGAAGATTGCCTGAAAATTTCATGAAAATCAGTCACGCCGTTTTGGTGTCCGTTGGGTACATACACACACACATTTTTTATATATATACAATTTTTTTAATGACCTTAAGCCAATTTACTAAGGCCACCCTGATCAAGGTTGATGTTTTGCAATCACTACTTAAGGAACAAAGTTGCTTCAATTTTCGAGAGAATTATCTTCTCTTTTCCATACAATGAAAAAAAACGTCAGCAACAGAGCTTAATATAATGGGCTAATAGGAACACGAAGGATTTTGATATAACACACCACACGTGACAGGTGTGGTTCCGGCTTTATGTACGTCAATAATGAGACTGAATTGATTTTTAACTTCCCAAGTTTGTTTTGTTAATCTGAATTAACTGTAAGACAATTCAAATAGAAAATGCTTTTTAAGCTTCTTTCTACCATTTTTCTTTTCTAGCAGCATCTAGCGCCTTTTTGTCGTCATGTTTTCTGTGATTCTTGCGACTTTTTCGAGGTTGATCTGGCGAATTTCAACTTCAGCTTGCGGTAGCACTGGTCACCATTGTGTGTTTTTCATCAAAAAAAAGACCTCCTAACTGATCGAATTTCTAAAAGCAAGGCATCAACCTGTGGGGTAAAAATTGTGGCACATTGTCATGTTGACTTCCTAAAAAAATAAATTCATAGCGAAAAAGTCATTGCTTACTTTCTTGAGGTTTGTATAAATTGTGAATTACATGATTGATTCACTTCCATTCCATACCCTGTCCTCACTGTTTTCAAGGTTTACTAAGTCACTCCGAGTATATGTACTTAACGTTATACTGACAATGATACAGATACTTCGCTTTCATTAAGCTACATTCTGGCTTTTTGACATGGTTATACAGTACATATACATATGTACATATGTATGTACATTAGGGTTTATAAGTGCAAATATGACATCATTACTATTAAGATAGTTTGAGTGATTGACGTATAAAGTCATATTGCTTTTACAAATGAAAATCGAACAGTAAAATATTATATTTCATAGAAAATCTCAATATACGCATAAACTTGTGATTGGCATTAATAAGCTCGATTTTTTTAAGACTTCTTGGATCCCCAGTTAAGCTCCAGACTTTTGTTCTAAAATTTAAAATTGCTTCTAATTAATAAATTATTTAATCAGGTTAGGAAATTCTTAAAATTAATCAATTGACAAAGCAGTAAGTTGAAGTCACAGCTCATTTATTCTTCCATTTCCACATTGAACTCGTGTACACGAATACGCCACATATGTCCCTATGCATGTGACTTTCACTTTACAAGGATCCAAGAACGGAAAAGGACTTGGAAATTTATAAATATAGTTAGCGGAATTCCTTGTTTTCGCTTAAAATTAATTAGATTTATTTTGTAATTTTTGCATTTCGACACGACTTAAAAATTGTTCGCTGTCAATTTTAATTGTCGTGTAGGATTTCTATTAAGTTTGACCATTCGCCGGAACTGAATATCTCTTAAATTATTTTTTAAAATAGCTATGCAAATTCCCGGAATTTCGTTTTTCGAAATAAAATGCACGACTGGGTCTCACGAACTTGCTCTAATGTAAAAGACTAAACATTTCTAAAATTAATGTTATTAGAGAAAAACTGTTCATAAAATTAAATTTTTAAATAACTAAAATAACTCTTTCTGTAGCTCGAGCTTAAGACAGTATGCCATGTGATTATGCAAGAACAAAAATTATAAGTCGTTGTAGGGGTTTCTAAAAAAAAGTAAGCTTTTATATACATAAATGTATGTATTTAAAACATTTTTAAGAAAAAAATTTGGAACTCCAACTTAAAATTTTTATTATTGTAAGAATAAAATTAAATTTCAAAAAAAAAATATTGATCTGCTTTTGAGATATCGTAAAACGGATTTTACGTTTTGAAATGCTTTTTCAAAATTCTTAGAAACTTTTTTTTATAAAAAAAATTCATTAAAATCCGTTATGCCAATTATAACCCAAGAAAAACTTTAGCTGTATAAATATTTGTTAAGCGCTTTCAGAGCTTATCTTAAGGCTCGTTTATTCAAAAACACGCTCTATATGCACATTTAGTGCAAACATGGAGCTCACTTGCAGCTAATTCATTGAGTTTGAGAGCCCTTTTGAGCTCCTTAATAGTGCTTGTAATTATTTTTTGTCAGCTAAAAGGTTTTATATACACTCTAAAACTGCCATAGCGCTGCGGGAATTAATTTAGAGTTATAAATCATATTATTTATTAGTATAAGAAAATACAAATCATACTTTTAGAAACGAAAATAAATTATTACTTGTATTGGTAAATTATATTAGCATCTATGTGCGATTTCATTTTTATCAGAAATGTCGATATTGTATGTACTTCTTAATATTACAACGCCCTTCTAAAATATTTTTTTTAAGTGGATAATAAATTTTCTTTATTTTATTTTTGAACTTGAGAAAAAAACATACTTATTTTTCATGTGTACTTTTTGGATAAAGGTTTTTTGTTTTTCTTGATTCTATTGAACATGCAGTCGTCAGCACTGTAAATAGGTTTCTTTTTCTGTTTTAAAAAAATTCTTAAATATTCGCCATCTTAAACATATGCAATGAAGATATAGCTTACAGCTGTTAAATAACACCTTAAAAAATTCTTTAGCTGTTAAAGAGATATTTTTAAGGGTAAAGATTAAAAATGCATTTATGCTTTCTGACAACTGATAAAAACATTTATATGGAACATATTTATCGAGCAGAAAGCTTTTAAACGTAACAGAGGTAAAGATTGTTAAGAAACTCCATTAAAGAGATAGATTTTTAAATTAACTTACCAAGAGCTACAATCAGTTTTGAAATAGAGCTAGGGCCTTGCATTTAACGCTCTCAGAGCAGTTTAAGTGCATTTAAATAACATTTAGCTATATCTTAATTTTATTTTTTTTTATTAAATTAAAGATCGTATAAATTATTCGAAAGGACTTTTTTTTAATTCCAGGCGCCGCCATTTTCCAGAAAAATACGATTTTTGAAAACAATTTTTTAACATTGGCATGGTGGGTACCGTTATTTTTAGCTGGAATACATTTTTTGCCGCAGATTGTTTGATTTTATTAAGAAAATTTTATTTGTCAATTTTAAGGAAAATCGAGAATGGGGTTTTTGAAATATTGAGTTTTGAAAAAAAAAAATTAAATTTTATAGAAATTTATAAAATTAAAAAAAAAATGTTTGAAAAATTAAATACGCTTAACTATTCAAACTTTTGATAAAAATTGATTCGAGAAAATCAAAAACAAAAATATAGTTTCAAGGGGGCGACCATTAATATCTATTTTTCTGAAATGTTTTTTAAAGCATTACCTAGATTTAAAGAAATTAATTTTTTGCAATTTTTTTTTTAAACCTGTGGACCAGTTTTTGAGAAAAAAAATATTTATAAGATTTCGAAAGAATTCTTATGATAGGTACTGTTATTTTTGGTCTTAAGAAAAAAAAGAGAAAAATATGTGGGAGGAAGAAATTAAAAATACTGTCTACCAAGTTTAAAGAAAATAGGCCGAGCGGTGAACGCTGCAGTCGAGCAGACAGAGAGAGAGAGGGATAGACAGAATTGCGAGACCCACTTTTTTCGTCTTCGCTATAATCGTAATGTCAACTTTGATCAAAATCTCGAGCTCGATTTTTTCACGAATGCATAACTTGCCTTATAGTTCCTATAAAACGCAAAGGTTTTGCAACTTGTCGTTTTCTCCGACGAAAAGGAATTTAACCAAATGGCTTTATTAACATTATTTGTGAAAGGATACTATAGTCCGGGGTGATGTATCCTATTTTTGAACGGTTGACCTTGACGACATACGAGTATATACAAACGAAATCATTCTTGAAATGGGGTTTCTAGAGTTCACTGAGGTTTTTGGACCCATCAAGTGAACTTTCCACCAAGATATCGCCCCAATTCAAACCGCTTGAGCAGTCTCAGCCTGGATAAAGGCACAAAAAGTGGCTTTGTTCCAATGGCAACCCTACTCAATAAACCTTTATATCATTGATACCATGTAATGTAAGGATGGCTTGTTTCGTTTGTGAGGGTTGGGACAATAGATTGAAGATAAGGAATCACTTAAAACAGCAATATAAAAGAAGCCTGAAAAAATAACCTTAAATTATTTACAAAAGTTGTACTATTCTTTGTCTAATAGAGTTTTTGAAGTAATCGTAAATAAAGAAAGCTCTACTTATTATTAATTCAATAGAAGCAAAAGCACACTATAAAATTTGAATTTTTGTTTACTTAATTCGCTCCACATTTCCCCTAATAAGGCAGGTTAACTTATTCTATTAAAGCATCGAATAGGGCCTTTTCTGGGGGTATTACAAAATCATTTTGAAATTTGCGATTACGATAGTTTTCTTTTTCCATATTTCTTATTAATGTGTCAGAAAAAGGCAAATCTTTGAAAATGCAAAAATATTTGTAAGGGTTTTTTTTTAGGCGAATTAAGCTCTTTTTTTTCGTTCACAGGGTAAACCTTTTTTCGGTTACAGGGTAAACGTTTCTATTGACCGGCAGTGTATTAATTTTGTCGCAATCTTTAAAAATGTCATTTTCTGTTCGATGAACGAATTTTTTATATCGTTGGATTTCATTTTCACTTAACCAATTAAACTTTGACACTAGAATCTGGGTTCTATACTTGGACCTTTAATTCGGAATTTAGAGCTACAAAAACACAATGTGACAAAAGCAATTCTACAGAATCCATTGATGGGTATCAAAGAAAGAATGGAAGATTTGGACAGCAGTGACACGCCTATGTACCTTTCAATGAAAGGGTTTTAAAAATTGTCACCATAGTGTTCCTGAACAATGTGACTTGTCCTTAAATTATTTTCAGGGCTGTGCGTTTGAGTTGTATCCACCCATAAGTAGAGCTATTATTCCCCCAACATTTCATATTGTTCCCTTTAGCCGCTTTATTATTATCTGACAAAAAGTACGCCACTGACACCATCAAAAACACAAGAATAGAAAAGGATGTCCTTGTGTAGTAAATTTTTCAATTGGCTATTGTTGTCCGAAAGAGTATCCTCCATGAGAGATTTTCAATTTCTTAAGATTCCGCAATAATGGGAGTGAAATATTTTATTTTTATGTGCACATTACTTTTTGTTGTGCAACATTTCAGCATAATGTACCAACCTATACAGTACTAAACGCTATATGTACATTGTGCTTTACGTAACTCTCTTTTCTGGTCTCTATTGACATGCTCCCCCAATCACAGTCATAATATTCTGTATAAGGATTTCGATTCAGAGATTTTGTGTATGTGGTCCTTCGATTTTGATTTTCAATTAAAATGGACAATGGAAGCAACATTCTTGTACTTTTTGCTTGTTTGCTTTTTTGCTTAATGTTGAGTGTGTATAAGTTTGTGTGTGCAAAGCCAAGGACCATAAAATGTGCATGTGATGCGTTATTTAGGAATTGTCGGGTTACCGTAATAAATCTTTTGGCCGCAAGCAGGCTACGTACTTCTTAAAAGCTATACAGTCAGTGAAGGCGCTCTGTTTATGTGTGAATATAGTTTTGAAGCTTTGTATAAGTGGTCTCTGGAATATATTTTCTATAAGGCTGTTATACATCTTCTGCTCTTGAGTTGAAAAAGATAAAGATAGATACTTTGTGAAACATTGATGCTATTGCTGCTTTTACAATGACTATCTGTCTCCGACTTTAAACACCACATTTAAATTCTCCCCAAAATTAAACCTACACTTTAACTCAATAGGAATGAAGTGGAAGATATGTTAGTCCGCCTGGTTGCCTACAAGAATGTATATCTGATGCATTATTGTCGAGCGATTTTACCTTTGAATACCTGAATATAGGAACCATCTTGAAATAAGCTTAGGTTTAAATAATAATATCAACTTGCTCTCTTTAAATATTGATTTCAAACAGTATGGGCTTACTTACTTACTTATGTTGGTGCTACTGTCCAAAGTTGACAAAGCCTACACCAACAAGCTTCTCAAGCCAGCTGGGTCCTTAGATAGCTGACTTCAGTTTTCGCACGCCAAGTTGGTTGAGGTCATCTCCTTCCTATGTGCGCCACCTGAGTCGCGGTCTTACTCTACTGCACCGCCTCTTTAGATTGGATTCGAAGCCTCCCCCGGCCAAAGCATTTGAGTGTCGCTGTACAAGTGTACAGGCCGTAAAGTTCGTGGTTATATCTATTCCTTTACTCTCCATCTATGCAGACGGGATCAAAATCACTGGAACATTTTCATCGGCGTACTCATCCACTTTTGACAAGGCCCATGACTTCTCTGCTCCATATACAAGGACTGGTATCAAGAGAGCTTTAGTGTTGCTCTAAAGAGGGCTTTGCTACTCCTGTCCTGAAAAGTACAACTTTGCCAAGACAGTGGAGTAATAACCAGAAATACGTACCCTTTAATTTGCTCTTGTTTATGGTATGGTCATGTCAAGGGTTGTCTTTCGTATGTCGCTAAAGGCAGGTGGAAATAAAGAATAAGATATTTGTATAGGTAAGTCAAGTAGCCAACGTTGTAACAAGTTTGTAAATCTCTCGAAACTCTGACTTTTTCGGTAAATTATTTCCTATTTTGCTGAACATTGATTGTTTCTTATAATGTATAATAATCCTGATATTAATTTAATTTTATGTGAGACTGGCTTTCATTAGATTTTTACTTGCGACTTATAGTTTTATAAGGCATTTGGAAAAAAAAATCGAGCTCGTTTCTTTTTTTGAAGACCAAAAATAACGGTACCTGCAAAACGAATTTTTTTCGAAATTTTATAAATATTTTTTTTTTTTTAAATAAAAATACAAAAAAATTTTATTTAGTTAAAGCTAGATAATGGTTGAAAAAATTCGGAAAAATTGCTATTGAGGGTACCCCCATGGAACCATGTTTTTTGTTTTTCTCAAAAACGGTACCGCCGATTTTGATAATTTTTTTCTATGCTAAAGCTCCCCAGTAATTTGAACAGATTTGTGTATTCTAGTTTTCAAAAATTATTTTGTTTTAATTTGTAAGAAAAGTTTCAATTTTTTTTTTCAAAACTCAATATTTCGAAAACCCCATGCTAGATTTTTTTGAACTTGATAAATAAAAGTTTCTCAATATAATCTACGATATGTGAGAAAAAAAATTATTTTTCCTAAAAATAAAGGTACTCACTATACAAAAATGTTAAAAAATGATTTTCAAAAATCGTATTTTTATCGAAGACGGCGCCTAGAATGTTGATAATTTTTTTTCTTTCAATCAATCTTACGATCTTTAATTTAATAAAAAAAAATTTAAATTAAGATATTACAACTTGTACCTACCATGGAACCATTTTGTCTAATTTTGAATTTCTTACTATCGACATAACGGATTAATGAAATTTTTTCTAGAGTTTTCTAAAAAGTTAAAAAAACATTGCATTTCAAAACTTTAAATAAATATTTTTTGAATTTTTGAAAAAAAAGTCTTTTTTTTTTTGGAAAATTCTACATGTATCTCAAAAACGGCTCAATACAATACTAAAAACTTAAAGTTGGCGTGCCAAATTTTTTTCTTAAAAATGTTTTTAAAATTTTGTAAATAATTTTGTACTTTAAAAAAAAACTACTAAAACTACAAAACATCGTATTTCTCTTCAGTTTTATCAAATAAAAATTCTCAATATGAAAGTTTAAGAAAATCGATCCACCCTTTTAGCCTTTATTTCAATGAGGATGAGCAGTGAGTACTCGAAGAATTGGACGTACAGAATGTAGGGTATTATTTCCTTGGATGTGAAGTAATGCTCATCTTCAATAAAACCTTATCATTTTTGCTTGTACATGAAATTTGTTCTGATCAAAGATAACTAACACACATTAACATATGTAATCAGTCAATGGAATAGTGCACAGAAACTGTACTCATTATTTAATCATGTACTCATCTTAGATACCGCACTCATATTTATGTAAAATTTCCTTAAATATTAATATTTATGGACATAAAATGTAAATATAAAATGTACTCATTACATATTAATGCACTCAGCACAGTTAATGCAATTTTTTTTATTCATGTAATGAGTGCATATCGACTGTACTCACTATATTTTCATGTACTCACAGATAACCAACTGATTTTCATATTTGGAATATTGCGAAAGTTCTGAAAAAGAAAAATAAGCAAATTCCCTACCTATAAAATGGCGGTACGATCTTTTTCACACCTGAAAGTAAGTGCGAACTCTTAGCTGATACTTTTTTGATGCACCACAACTCTTCGGTTGCACTCACTTCACCATTAGATCCAACAGTTGAAGGTTCACTAAATGTATTCAATCCAAGCAAATGCAGCACACCAACTGATAAATTAATTGTATATGAGGATATAGAATATTTTATTTCCAGTCTAAAAAACAACAAATCTCCGGGAATGGATAAAATAAACAATCAGATTCTGAAACATCTACCCAAAAAAGGTATCAAGTATCTGACATATATTTTAAATGCCTGTTTAAAGATACAGTACTTTCCTAATGATTGGAAAGTTGCCAAGGTTGTACCCATTCTTAAAATAGGAAAAAATGCAAACAACACCCACAGTTATAGACCAATCAGCTTACTTAACAGCTGTAGTAAAATTTTCGAGAAAATCATAAAAATAAAACTACAAGAATTTATATCTATCGAAAATATTTTACCAATGGAACAATTTGGTTTCAGGAAAGATCATTCCACCTCCCATCAGGTCCTAAGAATTTGTAATCATATCCAAAGTAGTTAAACATCTAAACAGTCAACTGGCTTAGTACTACTTGATATTGAGAAAGCCTTCGATTCAGTATGGCATGCTGTTCTTCTTTATAAACTTATCAAATTTAGATTTCCTCCATATCTCATTAAGCTTATTCAAAGCTTTCTAACAAATAGATACTTCATGGTACATTTAAAAAACAACTTTTCAACAAGAAGATCAGTTCCAGCAGGTGTTCCCCAAGGATCAGTTCTTGCTCCTTTGTTATACAATTTGTTCACAGCCGATTTTCCTGATATACCTGATTGTAAATTCGCCATGTATGCGGATGATACTGCAATTTTCTCCTCACATGAACTAGGTGGTGTCATAGAAATTAAACTTCAAAGAGCGCTGAATATCATTATTTGAATATTACAAGCATTGGAACATTAAAATTAATGCTGACAAAACTCAATCTATCTTTTTTACGAGAAAAAGAAAGAATTGCTTTTTGCCCAGCAAAAATTTAGAACTCAAAAACACTGAAATCAAGTGGGTCGATACAGTTAAGTATCTTGGATTGATTTTAGATAAAACACTAACCTTTAGAAATCACACTGCAAACATCAACACAAAAATTAACATTGCTACAAAAATGCTTTATCCAGTTATAAATCGAAAATCATTACTTAGTAACGAAAATAAAATATTAATATTCAAAGTAATTTTTCAAGCTATGATACTTTACGCGTCTCCCGTATGGGGTTCTTGCGCTCAGATGCATATAAAAAAGCTACAAATTTCACAAAAGAAAGTTTTAAAAATGATTTTAAATCTTCCAAGGTTTTATTCAACTTTCGAACTTCATAAAAAAGCTGATGTACTTCCCATTGCAAAGAAAGTTGAAAATCTAAATGAAAAATTCATTGAAAAATGTTACTTTTCTGAAAATCCTTTGATAAGGTCTTTATACGTATAAATTTTTTTTACATCATTTCGTTTGTAACAACTAATTAATTAAATTTCTTCATTTATTTATATATTTATTAACTTATTTAATTATTTATTTTTTTTGTTTCGATTCAATAATTTATTTATGCGTTCCTTTATTAATTTATTTACATATTTATTTATTCATGTAACTATTTATCTATTTCTGTGTTCTTTTGTTTATTTATTTATTATAATATATATTTTATATTTATTTACATATATTAGATATGTGCAAATTATTCATTTATTTATTAATTAATTTATTAGTTTTTATCATAACATTAATGTTTCGAAGTTTAAATATTTATTAATTCGAATTAACTTCATCCTTATATATCCTGTGTTACTAGTATGTAAGCAATTACTTAAAGTTATTATTATATTTTTTTTGTTTGTACTATTTCTTACATGAAGGTTTTTTCTAATAGTTTTCCTTCAATTAAATTTAATTTCAATCTATAAAGTCGCAAATTAATTTCCAATATAATTTTCCAGTAGTAAGAAATAAATTATCATATCTCTGTACAAGCTGTGCTAAAAACACATGATGTAAACCAAAAATTTGTATTATCTATTAAATAAAATATCTATCTATCTATCTATAGAGTCTACAAAAAAATTTCTTATTAACCAAAATACATATGTATGAACAGATTTGAGCGTGTAATATGTACATAAGTTATGTGTGCATAAAAATGGGCGATGTTCTGAGCACATATATTTTTCACTCCGCGTGTTCGAGTACTGTATTTGTCTATTGGGTTTAATCACCCGTGAAGTTTTATGTGGCTTAAAATATTTTTATATATATTCCTGATGTTTCATTGTACTTGTATGTCTTTCTTTAAGTTACATTAAGTGAAATTTCAGACGGAAACTTTAAAGGCAACTTTATTGAGACCAATTTGACCACGAAGGATACGAATTTCGATACAAGTTGCTTAGGTCATGCGCATTGACGGACGATATACGCTTTGAAACCATACATTTTTGAATTTTCCCAAACCGTTATAAATGTGTGGATTGAATCATTTCCATTTCTTACACACAATACAAATACATTTGCCCTATAAAGCATGTACAGAAATAATATTTATCAACTCCTTTCCCTAAATTGTATATTGTAAAAAGTTATACGGCATACCTACAAAGGTTCCCTACATAGGTACACCTCTATGGCATCTTTGTTTGCACTTGTATTGAATTAATTAGAAAATTATTATGCATTGAGTTGAAGATTAATGGAACGTTGAAGTACCATAAGCAAATTGAGTCATTGCATGGGTACTTGGTTACATAATAAAGTGCACTTGAGCTAAAGTGCTACGATAAGCACTCTCTACGACAACGTGCGATGTGTGTGATAAAAAATAAGTTGCTGTAGGTACCCATACATCAAATAGAAAAATATCAGCTCATTAAAAAGATTCTGGAATATTATTATTAACTTATATAGCCACCCTCAGATTAGAGAGTCGTTTTGCAATAAGTGCCTACTTTAAAAAAGCGTGTCATACTCATATTTGTATGGCAAGACTCTAAACCATTAAAGTCATGGATAAAGGACTTTACAATGCCTTCAACAGTCAACGGTGCACCAAAAGTCATTAGTCATTCTTGCAATGGCAAAAAAAAAAAACATACAAAGGTAGACTGCTGGTGACGCCAAGACTTAGGTCTAGGTACCCTATAGCTATCTCTATTGCCTCACCACGCTTGTTTGCATTCGCTTGCATCCAGGACTCTTATATTGAGGCAAATTTGCATTTCATGAAAGTCCTTAGTGTTAAATTTTATATTTTTTATAAAGTATATGGTAAAAGATGCATAAGTGAAACCGTACACAGCTACAGCGGCGTAGCGTAGCACAGCAACATGAAAGCGCGACTAAAGGACCAAGGCAAACAAATGAAAGTGGGTCCTTAACACACTGATGAGAAGAAAACTGTTTTCATGAAATATTTACAAAAAAAAAAAAAAAAAACCTAGAAAAACCTGTCGTTACCTTTTTTTCTGCCTCGTAATGCTTCTGTGGTATAAAACATCCGCAGGTCCTTAAATCAGATTCGGAAGCGGATCACTGTTACACACACATGAGTTGTTAGGTGAATCCTGAATGCATATACCTACACTACACTGACGAGTCGGTTGCATGGAGAACATCATCATCTGCCTTTCAGCCTTTCAGTTCGGCTTTTATGTCGAAATGATTGGAACGGAATATAAGCCTTCAAACGAAACTTAAATGACGGGGGACAGACGGCTATGACGATGTATAGGTAGAAGTCGACGTCAACGTCAACTGCAACTGCAACGAGGATGCCAATTAGGAGCAAGTAAACAGGGCATCCAGCTTTCAGAGCTCTCATGGCTTTGGCGTCTATATTTGCGTTGCGCCATGCATGGTCGTGTTCACTGTGCAGTGCTTTTGGAGGTAAAACTACTCGTATTTCAATATGACCCTTAATGACTATAGATAGAGCGCTGATTGAACAAATTCCCTCAAAAGGCTTTTCGTTTATTGAAAAGATTCTGCATACGATTCGATTGAAAAGCGTTTGGAGACTTAGCTTGAACTAATTAACTAGAAGGGGGAGTCGGAGTACGAAAAAGGAAGGAAGGTCTTGGAATATTATTCGTTATGTTAAGCTTTTTAAAGTGGACTTTCGATTTCATAATCCTGTACAAGTTTGTATCGATCAGATATACGAGTATGTAACTAAAACAAGGGGAGTGCTTGTGGCGAAATGCTTTCTGATTTGGTTCAATAAAAAAGGCTACCTACGGAAATTGAACTCCGAACAAAAAATTAAACAAAAAAGTTTTCATTCAAAGTTAACAGTTATTGCACATGAAATAACTTGAGATGTTTTCATCGGTGCTCGGATTTATTGCGTGATTTTTTGTATGAATTATTGCATTTCGAAGTTACTCAAATGGAATAAACTGTAATTAAGAATTGGGTTTTATTTTGTAGATGTGAATTATTTCCTCGATCATAGGAATTAATTCTTACCTAAAATTGTATTTGTACTTAAGGAATTCATTCTTCAGCTCTTCTTCCAGACTTGCTTGGAGATTCATCCTCTTCTACTTGATGACATACGAGATACCGAGTCTTTGATGGATGAGTGCATCACATCTACCTATCTAATATATGGTCTGGTGTTTCTTCGTGAGTATTGCAGGATTTGCTTGTGGCATTAGTCACCAGGCCTTGAGGAAACCCGACGTTATTCGAAGTAACGCGTTCTTAGATGTATAGCTCCCAAGAAGCACTTTGCCCTGCCCCAATTTTGAGATTTTTCTTCATATTGTTGATCTTATGATTCTATTTTTAATCACATTCTCTCCTATTCCACAAAATTGCTAAGTTCCCCTTAGGACTGTCGTTGCTTCTGTTTTTGCCAGAGATTTTGCCAGAGACTTTGCTTCTCCATTTCCCTTGACCATTAATTGTCCCAGTACTAAATGAATCGTGACATTTATTATTCTTGCTGATACCGCTCAGCCTACTTAAACATTCCCATACTAGCTTGAACTAATGACATTGGAGTTTAACGCTTTGATGGCAATGTTTTGGTAGCATTAATTTATTTCGAGTTTTAGTTCAGAACATTTTCCTATGGCATTCGATTCCGCTTGGAAAATGGGTTGCCCCATCGAAAGAGGATGTTTATCCACTTTCTAAAATACTTCTGAAATACCCAGGATTGGGGGAAGATATTACCCATATGAACTCGTTTCCCGAATTTTTCGCCGACAGTGCAAGGATTTCTCCCAAGGACCAGTAGGTATGGCGTTTTCAATTCCGGGCACTCCATCAGCATCCAATACCAATAGTCAGAACTGGACGAACAAATGCTTACTTAAGGTGGCGCTACAGTCCGGGGTGGACCAGGGCGTCAACTGGCAGTACAAGAATATGTCCAAATAAACAACTAACACAACAGTTTCGACTCGATTCTAAGACCACTTAAGTTGGTTATTCTTAGGTTTTTCCAGTCGCTTGTCAACTCCGTACTACCATGACTTATTGGGGTGCGGAACAGTATGGTTTCACATTTCCCATAGTTGATTTAAAGCTTCCAGTCTCAACAGTAGGTTTCAAAAATATCAAACTTGGTTTGGATTTGAATATATTCTGTTTGGTGAAGCATCATCGGCAAAGTCCAACGCAACGACCTCCCTGAGTATATCAGAAATGTATATGTTGAAAATGTTTGGCGCGGGCACTGTGTCTTGCTGGAGACCATTTGTGACATTAAGAACTGCAGTTGTGTTTATCTTTTACATATTCAAATTTTCATTTTTTTATTTTCTGGATTTAAAAAAAAAATTCAAAATTTTTTTTTGGAAACCCAATATTTCGAAAACCCCAAAATCGATTTTTTTCAAACTTGATAAATAAAAGATTATTAACATAATGTACAAGATTTGAGAAAAAAAAATTTGTTTTATTTAAAATTAACGGTACCTTCCATACAAATTAAAAAAAATGGTTTTCGAAAATCGTATTTTTCTCGAAAACGGTTCCGAGAATTGTGCTAAAAATTTTTTTTAACGATCTATAATTTAATGAAAAAAATTGAAATCTAGATATTACTGACTGTACCTACCATAGAACGATTTTTTCGAATTTTGAATTTCTGATTATCGGCATAACGGATTTTAATGAAATTTTTTATAAAGAAGCTCCTTAAAAGTTTAAAAAACATTGCATTTCAAAACTTAAAAAAAATTTTTTTTTCAATTTTTATTAAAAAAAAGTCATTTTTTTTTGTGGAAAATTCGATATCTCAAGAACGGCTCAATATTTTGGAAATTAGACTCTTATTCGAACAATAATAAAAACTTAAGATTGGCGTACCAAAATTTTTTCTTAAAAATGTTTTAAAAATTTTGTACATAAAAGCTAATTTTTTTAAGGAACCACTACAACGACTTACAATTTTTATTCTTGCATAAATTTATTTTTGCATAGCATTCTGTTTTTATCTCTTACTACTAAACGAATTTAAAAAATTCATTTTATCCACATGGCCAGTTTTCTCTAATAACATCCGTTTTTAAAATTCCTAGTCGTGCATTTTATTTTTATGAGAACTGCCTTGATACTTTCCACTAACTTAAAAAGTAGTTTGTAGCTATTTAATAAAAGATAAAACAGTATTGGCGTATGATTTCGATCGGAACATATCATATTATAATGTTTCGTATGTTATCGAAACCGCTTGACCTTTCAGTATTAAGTTTCCTAAATTTGTCAATCAATTCGTCAATAATTGCAAGGTGTAAGATCAGCTTTGAATTCATCAGGAAATGCCTGGAGATTTGGGATTTCGTTACTGCATTTACATTTACATTATAACACACTTACTTTATCAGTCATAGGTATAGCTAAGGAGTTCTCTAGCGTTTACCGCCTCGAAATGGTTCCCAACAAGACTGAGTTGTCCTGCCCCTTCATCAATAACATAGTGGTTAATGATAGTGGGACAGACTTAGATATTGATCCCTGCCTGAGATAGGAGTGTCTGAGAAGACAGTGATATTCTCAGTTTCAGGACTTCGACAACTTTACGGGGCTTATATAAGTTGATTTATTTTTAAAAATATGTTCCCACTATCTGGTTTGCTAACACTTTCAGCACGGTTCTTCAAGTAGTCTATTCTATTCCGAAACTGCTGGTCGAAAGGAGTTTTCAGAATTCTTTGTTTTTAAGCACAAATTTATAAGGCAGTTTTATTTATTTGAAAAAATTAATCTCATACTAGCTGATATATCATATAGAATTGTATAAAAAAACGACATCGGGGCTTAGGAACTTATTTCCAGAAAGTTGGAAGCACTGTGAACGCTATAGCATTTGTCAGCTGTATTGAGAGTTTGAGACTAGCATCAACCAGCATTCAAAAACGTCACTTTTGACTTCTCTGAACAAATTATCGTTAACATATTGATAATATCATTTTGGCATTCCCGTTTTTATCACGACTTAGGTTAAGACTCGAAAATTATCTGCACTTAGCTAAGTCTGTATATAGACTTAAGTAGTTGTTGTATTTATTTATTCCCGATTTCGTTTTTTTCTACAATTCTTTAAGGACTTGCAAAAAAACACGCCTACTATTGAATATCTTCCTCTAACAATATCCATAAGTCCTTGAACATAACATCAAGCACGTTCGACCCAGTCATTCATTTTATTAATTTAAAGACAACTACCCAGCAGATGTGGAAATGTCATTTTCACTTGAATTGCTTTAGAAACAAGTTCACTAAACCGGGGCAAAACACAGTTTTCAAGTAAAAATAAACATACGGTCGTCGTTTAAATTTGACTTCAGCCAAACACGCGATGATAGGTAGGTTAGTGTATATGAGTGGCTATTTAAGAAAAGGAAATGGTGCCACACTAACCCTAACCCTATTTATGTTTAAATGAAAAGCGAAAATGCTTGTGAATATTGCTTGTGGATAGGTCTGAATTCTTTGGAAAACAAGCAAACCCATACATTTATAGGGAAATAAAAGTTTTTCTATGATGGCCTGTTTTTGTGTGTTTGGCAAGAGGTGTGAAACTCGTTATAGCACGAAATTACCAAGAATTTATATATTTTACATTAAGGGCTTTCTAGAGAAGCAGTTTTTTCGCCTAAGCTGTATTTTGAATAATTCAAAACTGTAGGATGAGATGAGGTGTCGCCTTAGAGCTTAATCCGAGGCTTTTGATATATCGACGAAAAATGTTGCTAACATATGAAACAGAGCGGCAGAAATAAATACCCAAAATTATAAACATATGTATTAAGTAAAAACTGTTAAATAAAGTAAACAAATTTAAATTTCGTTTTAAAACAAAGAAAGACGGTTCGGTTCGCCAAAAAGCAAACATGCATTAGTATAGATAGTTCTGAAAACAACAATCTCTTGGCTTAAAGTAAAATAACAATTGTTCTCAATCGGTACTGAGGATATGGCAAAATCGATTCTGCAAAACTGTAGTACGTTTACATATAATTAATCGAATTATGCCAAGCTGCCGAGCTGTCAATGCCCCAGGCAATTACTTAAAAGAAGTATTAGCATCATTCAAGAAATAAAATCAAAATCTTTCTCTTATGTATTCTTTTCGAGAAGATGGAAAACGGCATTTGCTCGGCCAGTCCCGAATTTTCCTCCCTATAACTAACTACCACCCAATTGCAGAAACGTCCCTTCTCTTCTAGGTCATGGATACGCAATGTATAATTAGCTTAAGAAACACCTTGAAGAACAAAAGCTCCTTAATAACCAGCAGTACGACTTTCGTAACAATAGGTCGACTTCGACTGGTGATTTGATAGCATATAATTGCGAAAAGTGAAACCAATCTTCCCACAATTTTGGAGATTGGCACAAAACTCTCTTATATAGATCTCCTCCCCCCAAGCAATTTCATCGTATTATTCGTCTAGCTAGGAATGCTCATCAGTTTACCCTTGAGCCTTACTTCGAACGTCCTGTCACATATAGAGGTTCTTTCCTTAGCCACACTATTAGAATGTGGAATACTTTTCCCTCCTCGATTTTCTCCTCATTGCGAGGACATCTCTTTTTAAATACCTTCCACTTTACATCGCTCGGGCTATGTTTTTTTTTGAACCTTAAGATGCACCGTAAGGATGTCTTAATTTTATAGAAAAAAGAAGTACAGTTACTAAAAAACAATAAAAACATTTTCGTTTTATGAAGAACATAGAATCAATATCTGAACAAGTATACAGCCACGATCAGTCAAATAAAAATAAAGAAAAACTGTTCAATTTAGAATAATCAATTTTGTTAAATTTAATTTTAAAACTGTGTCAATATATTGCTTAAAATTTCGTAATTAAAGTGTCTTAGAGAAAGATATGTTCAAAGAATAGCGCAATACCCGCGCACCAATACTAAAAACACAATTTCCCAAAATTCCTTTCCATAACTTGCATTTTCCGATGATATTGAAGAAATCAGAAGAACAAACTGTGATTTCAACTGTGCCTTATTGTTTTTTTTTTTTTTTTTTTTTTATATAATATGCACGCGCTCAAGGGATTAGCATTACCCTTTAAATGTTTAAAAGGTGGGCCATCTAGTGGTTTATTTTTAAATCATATGTTATTTTAACACTTACAGCTGTTTCCCGCTCGAAATATTGACAGAAAGTCAGTATCATACCTCCGCGGAACGAAATAAGTCGATTAACGCTTATAAAACGTTGGGAAACATTGAGTGCTATTTAGCCCAAACAGCTTGTTTTTTAAAAAGAAACTTTGGCCCAAATGAAGCACCCACCGTGCCTGCGCTGCACCAAAGTTTGTGCAAAAAGTTCATAATACTGGAATGCTAGTGGACAACACTCATGGTCCCGGTCATCGTACGGTGCGCACAGACGAGAATGTGGCTTCTGTATCTGTAGCCGCGAATGTGAAACTCAATTCACGAACATCAATTCGCCATAGATCTCAACAGGTCAACATTTCACGCGCTATCTTAAAGAGAATTCTGCACAGAGATCTCGGATTATTCGCTTACAAGGTTCAATTGACCCAGCAATTAAAGGTGCAGGACCAGCCACTTGAACGACGTTGTGTTTCATAATTAATGGAAATGTTTGCTCTTACTAAAAATAAAGCCAAAAAATTAATTTTGTTGAATTTTTTTTTTTAAATAAACTTGAATATGGCCCACCGTTTATTAGAAAGTGAAGAAGTTGGGCTTAAAGCATAGTACGCAGAACGCGCTGAATTTTGTCTTTCATACAAAATTCTCTCCAAAATTTATCCAAGCTAAAATTATGACGGCCGAGAGGTACGGTGCTCTAGCTTAAAAATCTAAATTTCTCTTCCAATTGTACATCACTTATCTGCCGAAATTTAGCGCACGAAATAATTGTCTGGCACATTTATTCTCGACCTAAATTTCAATTTGAAATGGAGTAATACTTAGGAGAATATTCGGTGACGAAAGTCTTACAAGATTTTCCACAGACAAAAATCACTCATAATTCTCTTTCGTTCTCATTCTTACTTCTTAAAAAATCATAAATTCTTCTAAATCTTTAAAAAAAATTACATTTAGAGAACAACTGTTTACTGTAACATATTCTCGACAAGGTTCTTTAGCTTATATTTAAGCTGATGTTTGGAGTAAAATATGGGAGATAGAATAAAGCGAGATCTGCGTACTGTGCTTAACTGTCAATGAGGGTAAATCACCTAAAAGTAACATTTCGACAGAATACACCATAGACAGTTCTAAAGGAATATCGATTAGAAACTCTTTCTAGCTAGCCTCCGCTAAAAGAATAAATCTTGTCAACCGTAGCATCTTTTGCAAAAATGCAATTGTAAAGCAAAGGCCTCTTTCAAGCTGTCCCTTTATAAAATTCTTCTCCTGCTATACGTAGCTGAACCAAAGGACATATCAAAGATAGATGAACATGCTTTAGGCTGTTTTCTTCATAGAATAGGCGTTGTGATGTGCTTTTTGCTTTCCAGCCGAGGTTCTGCTCGCCGGTCTCGCCAGGGTCGTCCTGAAGAAAACACGAAACTTCAGAGTACAAGGTCTTCAAACCTAATCACAAAATCTTTATTGAAAACAACTCTTAAATCTATAACACACAATATTCTGCTAAAAGTATTTCACTTGATTCGGGTAATCGAATGATTCACGGGTATCAACTCCTCATGATTCTTTTTTTTGCTGCCTCGTATCGGTTGTACTGGTTGCTGATTTGCTGGTTTCTGCGAATTCCGCTCCAACCTGGTCCTATAATTCGGATTTCGGGCTTATAAAACGCCCCAGGTGCCAGGTGGCACTAATCAGCAGGTACAGAATGCCTGTGGTGCAATTAGGACGTTAAACTTCGAACTAAGACCCCTTACCACTGGTGGGGGGGGGAAGCCTAATAAGAAATAGCTGGACAATTTTACCTACCTAACTTGTCTTTCCACGAAACCCCTTATCACTGGTGGGGGTATGCTCCGCAAAAGCAAGAAAAGGTAAAATGACCAATTCGTCTGCACTTTTCTATCATACTGTGTGTATTATCGAAAGGGTACATTTCGTTCACCCAAGTAGGTCCTCATGATGACTGTTCAGTAAAAACTGAATGTGAACTATGTAAGTGGTGAACGAAAAATATTAATGTAATTTTTTTTTTTTTATAATCTACCCGCGCTTACCCTTTAAATGTTTCAACACAGCGCGGGCGTGAAGTTAAGAAGAGAAAGAAGGATAGGAAAGATGTGTGGCACGATGTTCTGAGACTGAAGGTTGTTGTCTCAGATATTTTATCTCCAGGGATGGCGGCTGAACTAAAGCGGAGAATGACGTGTCTTATTTCTATGTCGCTTATAATTCACATTATTTTATTCGTGTTCATCCTTGTTGGGCATACTAGTTTAACTCAATTACATGTTGTTAGTGTTATGCCTGAACAACATGTAATGAGTAAACCAGCAACCCATTGATGATAATTTTAGAAGGTTTTTAATGGAATTAAAACGACATAGACGACGACGGCAGGGATCGAACCTGTGATCATGAGGTTCACAGGCGAGCACACATCCATCGCGCTACGGCCTGTGACGTCATGTGTTCATGGTACTTGTGAATTTCATTCGATTCCGTGCGAATTTATAAGTCAATCACATGTTAATTGTTATTTCGACACATTGACCATAATTGATAATTGGAGTAATCACTGGATTTAGCGCTACAACTTTAGAATGCAGAGTTTATAGATGTTACAGAGGTTTTAATGTTGGTTATTTTAGAGACAAACTATTATCCAAAAACACCATTTTTGTTTACCTTGTCCTGTTTTCATCCAAACTTCGGGATTCTTAAATATAATTTGGACAAACGGAACGTAATTCCACCAGAAGACCCCAGAAGTAAGAAAACAAATCTACAGACCACCCTTACGAACAAATGGGCTCCAATGCGCCAGATATTATATTTTTGTGGATATGTACATATAGATAGAAACTTAAATTGTTTGAAATTTTTATTTAAGATAAATTTCACTGCTCCGCTTCGAGTAAAATTATTTTCCTTTTTTATTTATTTTTTCTTAATGATATGAATTTTTCTTAGTCGTTAACCACCATCGCATGGCCGAAGGGATGGCATTTGAGGATTCAGTTTTTTCTTGTATTCCCTGACAATGTTTCACCTCCTACACCGCAATTGTTATAATGAAACTGCTGGCTGGAAAACAACCCAAATAAAATTTCATTATCGTCGAGACACAACAGCGACAAACGAATGCACGAAAAAGGGACCGACTCTAGCACTTATTCCAGTTCACTCCCTTCGAACAAATTCAATTATAATGAAGAATAGAACTTAATGAACTCGCCACCATTGCCGCCGCTAAGATGAAAACGATTTTTTTGCTTGTATTTTTTTTTTCTTCCTCGAATAAAAAATAATTTCAAAACGTTTCTGGAAGTAAAGGCCACCGCCACAGCCGCCGACCCCATCCCGGCGGTCCGCCTGTGAATAGGCACTCATTTAAATAATATCCAATGTATCCTTCCTTTGTAGGTATTATGTACTTTATACAGCTGGCTTTTCCCTTTCATATTTCGGAAGAGCGGGTAGTTCAAGCTCTGTGTTCCCAAGGCAATGGTAGACCATTGAGATTTGAAAATAAGTAATCACTCGCTATTATGAGAGGAATGAATAATAATGCAATTATTATTATTATATCCTGCCATAGCAGATGAGACTCTGTATATTTTCGTAAGAAGGCGCAAAGATCGGTAGTGTCCGAAGATTAAACCAAAAAACTGTCATTTCCTGGAACATGTCTTCTTTTTAGCATTCGTCATGGTGACCTTTGTATGGTTGAATTCTTTGGTCGGTCCTTTTAAGTTAAAAGTATTTCAGGATCGCATGAACTTGCTCTTTACATAAATTTGGAATGAATGTTACTAGAGAAAAATGTTCATATTGGCCCATTTCATTAAAATCCGTTATTTCGATATTGAGAAGCTCTAAATCAAAAAATGGTTCTATAGTAAGTAAAGTACAGCCAGTAGCATCTTAATTTCAAAATTTTCAAATTTTATTAAATTATAGATCGTAAAAAAAAAACATTTTTATCAAAATCAAATTGATCTAGGTGCCGTTTTCGAGAAAAATACGATTTTGAAAACCATTTTTTGACATTTGTGCATGTGATTTTCGAAACATTGGCGCAAAATTTTAAACATTTAAAACCTACTCTAAATCAATTTTAGAATGGGAGTCGACTCTAAATATTGAGTATAAAACGAGAATCGACTTTTTGTTAATTCTAAAGGACATAAACAATACTTTAACGTTAAAGAGCTCGTCTTACTTTAACAGCAGCAAATAGCTAGTTTATCTTTTAAAAGTATACTTTATCCATATTGACAATGGTCATTTCATACCAAAGCAAATCGAAGAAAAAATGTTTACTGATGTTTTATTCGATTTTTTAAAGATTTTTTTTTGTAAATAGACTGAATAACTGAATATTATAAATTCGAAATAATCGTACGAAAGTGCTCTACGATGAACAAATCTGTAAATACAAATGTATGTAGGTACATACATATATTATGTATGCATGCGCGCCGCCGCACAGTGGGCCCAAATGCCATTTTGCGTCTCAAAAATGTATTTTTCAAAATTATTACGAAAGATTAAATTTTTATGCAAATGTATCAAGAAAAGTTCAAATTTTGTACTGCAATTAAAATTTTATGAATTAATTTGCATGGTTCAATAATATGGCTACCTTAAGTGGTCGCTCGAGACAACCCTATATGCATGGCGAAATGAAGAACGCGTTTAGTGCAATTTTCTTCATTTGTTTTATAATGTGATCATACAAGTGTTATGTATCGTTGGAAAGCTTGTAGTTTTAGCTTTTCAAATCAATTGATATTAAAAAAAAAAATATTAGTTTAATAAATTTAATAATTTTTGTAAATTTGTTTTTTTTTTTCCTTTGTTTTTATCTTTGGCTAAGGTTTTAAATGGTTCCGCTGTCTTCCGCTGCTTTCTTTTATTATACAAAAGATTCCTCATTTCATTAGTAAAATGGCAAAAGAAAAATTTTTTGCCCCAATTTGCCCCCCTCTGAACAAGAGCGATAAGCTTATAATAAGGTAGCTACAAAACAAAAAATCTAAGATTAGCATTTTTGTTTGTTTTTTTTTTTTTTAAGATTATATTTATTTTTTTTTTAATTTGTTGGGCTTTCTTTTTTATTATAACGGTTGCAAACTTCCGTTATTTCTAATGATTTTATACTTTCTTAAGTTTATGTGGAATTTAACCCTTTACTGCATACGAAGCCAAATATGGCTTGACAACATTTACCTCCAAAACTAATATAAATCCTATAAATATGGAAGCAGGTAGATGAAAGTATTCTTAATTGATTGTCAGATATACCTAAAAAAGGAGTAATTAGGCATTTTAATCATTTTTTGGAAAAAAGGGTTAAAAAAGGATTAAAATGCAAAAAGCCATAAATGGCTTCGTATGCGGTATTTAAAAAGGAAAATTTGTGAGTCCGGGTTATTTATTAGTTAAATACGTGCGAAAAAAAGTTAAAAAATGAGTTATTTAGTGTTTTCTGTAAATGAATTGTGCAACTACTTTATAAACAATGGATGCAATTTAAAAGGCCTTACGAATTACCTCAGTTCTAAATTTGAATTATCAGGTACGAAACTTGAAAATGCTGTATCAAGTATCAGTAAAAACTTTATTTCAAAATTTAATTATCGGTGGATTAAAGCATCTAGAACAAGAGATCGTTTTGTGAAAAATAATAAACAGTGGTTGGATAGTGAGTTCAAAGTCATTTTTAATAAAGAGCAACCAAATTCATCTGGACAACTAGGAAGACCTTCTAAAATATATGGCGAGTCATCAGAAAAAACAAAAAAACGTAAAAATATGGAATTATTTCAAGAGTATGGATTGGAACACCTACACAATGCATATACTCAAGGACTAAGGTCTTTAGGAGAATCAGAAGAAGCTGCAATTGTAGCTATACTACGTAATTTAAGTAAGGACGAAAAAAAAAAACTTTTGAAGGAAATTTCACATGATTCAGCCCTTAATATTCCTTATTCAACTGACGAAGCTATGGGCATCTTTATCTTGCTTGGTTGAAAAAAAATGTTCAATACTTCCATCTTATCAAATGTTAGCCCAAGCGAAGGAATTGTGCTACCCACCAGAGTCAAGCATTACTGTAACTGATATAGGAGCTAAAGTTCAGGTACAAGATTTGCTAGACCATACTGCTAGACGTATCTTGCAAATCGATTCTATCTATACTTCTGGATCTACAAATTTGAAACTCTTTACTAAATGGGGTTGTGATGGTTCTTCGGGACAAAGTGAATACAAACAAATATTATTAGGTGAAAATGATAAAATATCTGATGCCAACTTATTTATAGCCTCACTCGTTCCGATCAAACTTATTAACACGGATACTAACATGGTGTTATGGCAAAATAAGACTTTTTCTTCAGTGCGTTACTGTCGCCCAATATTAATAGAGTTTTCAAAAGAAACCCCCGATAAGACAAAAGAAGTTGTTAATGCTTTACAAAACCAGATCAATCAATTACAAGTGACTCAATTAAATAAAAATGACGAAGCAATACAAATTCAACATGAGCTTTTCTTGACAATGATTGATGGAAAAGTTGGTCAAGTCCTAACTGAAACAAGTTCGAGTGCTGTGTGTACAGTATGTGGAGCAAAACCCAAGGAGATGAATGACCTAATGAAAGTAAAATCAAAACCAAAAAACGAAAGTGCATACCAGTATGGTCTTTCTACTCTACACGCTTGGATTCGATGTATGGAACTAATTTTACATTTATCCTACAATCTTTCCTTTGAGAAGTGGTCTGCAAATACTTCCGAAAACAAAAAAAGTAAAGAAGATAAGAAGAAGTATGTTCAAAACCGTTTTCGAGCTGAACTGGGTCTACATGTAGATAAACCTCGACAAGGTACGGGTAATAGTAATGATGGTAACACTGCACGGAGATTTTTCCAAAACTACAAATGTTCTGCCAATATAACAGGAGTAGATGAAGAACTAATAAAAAGGTTTTACGTTATTCTGCAAACTCTTTCATCAGGATTGTCTGTAGATGCTCAGAAGTTTGGCGAGTATGGCTTAAATACAGCTCAGCTTTATGTGGACAAATATAAATGGTATTATATGCCATCTTCGGTGCATAAAACACTTATACACGGGGAAGCGATTATAAAACATTTCATGGTACTACCTATTGGTCAGTTATCAGAAGAAGCACAGGAGGCGCGAAATAAGGATTATAAAAAAATTAGATTGACTCATTCGAGAAAGTGTTCGAGGGCAGCAACAAATGAGGATGTTTTTCACCGTGTATTATTAACATCAGGGGGTCAATTCTCTATCTGTGAAACTGTGAAGTGATAAGTTTTTTCACAACTTCACACACTATGCGATTCGCAATTTGTGAAAACAAAATAATAAAATGTCAAAATATTAAATTTGTTTTCACACTATATTAAATTTGTTTTCAGACTCAAACGATTTTGTGAAGAGCCCTGATAAAATATGAGAATAACAAACAAAATTATACTCAAAAGAGAGTATCGTGTATGAAAAATGAGAGCATTTTCT
Source organism: Chrysotoxum bicinctum (assembly GCA_911387755.1). Lineage (NCBI taxonomy): Eukaryota > Metazoa > Arthropoda > Insecta > Diptera > Syrphidae > Chrysotoxum > Chrysotoxum bicinctum. The sequence goes on from OU426987.1 coordinate 1,620,142, forward strand.
CATTTTAGTACTGTTTAGAACATGTTTTAACAAACATTATCAGAATGAGTTCCAGAATCGCATTATGTGAGTTTATGAAATGTAAAAAGGCTTTGAAAACGAAATGATAACTTTTTTATCACTTCACAGTTTCACAGTTAGAGAATTGACCCCCAGATCCACTTATTTCAAGCTTACGCAAAAAACAATCATCTGTGTGCAAAGAGCTTTGCGAAGAAGCTATGCACCTCCTGGAAAACATTTAAATCCCTACTTTCAAACACTATTACTAGTTAATTAGTTTTAGAAAAAAAAAATGAATTTTAAATGTTACACAATATATTTTAAGTCATGTTATAGCCATAAATTCTTAATTTTGAACTTTGAATAATTTTTAAATTTTATTAAAATAAATTTACACTTAAAAAATTTGTGTTATTTGATAGCTAATATATTGAAGATTATTAGTGCAAAATTTCACTGAATTATTTCAAGAAACAAAAAAGTTACAGATTTTTGAGACAAAAAACATCACTTGGGCCCACTGTGCGCCGCCGCCGGCCGAGCCGAGTATAGCTAAATGAATCTGCACCTTGCAACAACAAATTGAGTTTTTATGCTGTGAATTTGCGATTTATACTTTATTTCCATCTAAAATAATGTAAATAACTTATAAACAAAATCTGTACCGAGGTAGTATATAAAATGTACTTTTTTCGGCGAAAAATTATTTGGTTTTACTTTATTTTGGTTCTTTTTACTTTTTTTTGTGTTTTTGTAGTTGTGTGAGTTATGTATCTGTCAAATTAAGGGTTGTTCAACGCAAATTCGCTTAGGTTCTGTTGTAAATCTCACATTAGTTAGAAGAGTTGTCTAACGTGATTAAAATTATGAAAAAGTTAGACAAAGTCTCTAAGCTAAACGACTGCGTTAAGTAGAGTCGGTTTTATTGCTTAAACGAGAACTCTTTAAAATTTTGCGCTATTGAATTTAAAAATAAAAATGTTTGAAATTTTTTGTAAAATTTAATACTCAATACTATTTAAATTTTTTTTTGAACTTTAGCATAAACAAATTAAACAAAATCACTCTTACAAAATCGAAAACAATAAAAAGTTCTTTTGGAGGAACGTACCTTTTATAATTTTTTTGTTTCAAACTGTAAGCTGTTCGATTTAATTTTTTAAAAATGTGGAACAGTTTTTAAGAATAAAATCTTTCTACCATGTAAGGAAAATCGACCGAGTCGAGAAGCTTGAAGTCCAACAGACAGACAGACAGACAGATAGAATGACGAGACAAGTCTAGAGTTTCATTTTATTTACGAATGCATAACTTTTCATATACAAACGAATTCAATATCAATTTTCAAATTTGTTTTATTGAACATACTATTTACAGTTTGGCTTACAACTAATACGATACTACATATGTATGAAAATTTACATTCGTTGGCTCATAGGGGGCCTAACTATATACAGTACAGCACTACACGAATGTGGAATGCTTTACACGGCTCAATGTTTCCCACTCATTTCAATGTGCAGACATTCAAAACCAATGTGCATCGGTATCTCTTTTCGAATCCTATCCCATTTTCTTAATTGCTCGCACTGTGTTTAACAAAAAAAAAAAAACGGTGACTTACGTTTAATTATTTTTATATAAAATTTATGTGACGAAAAAAATTAAATTTAAAAGGTCGGTTGACTATATTGTCCTCAGGGTGTTCATTCCCGGTTGTCAGTGGTGATTTTTGTGGGTTGAGGGCAGGGATGGCGTTTTAGCCGCGGTGCGGTGGTAGGATGTCCCAATGTCAGCGTAAAACGAGACTACTTCCTCGTGGTCCACAATTACGTTCTCATCCAAAGTTTCCATCACAATGAGGTACATCGGTTCGGGATGTCGTTGTTCTGTGGTCATCCTTCTCATAAGCTGATTCGGGTGATCAATGATGTTCCCCATGAGTTTCTTCGTTGAACAACCTAGATATTTGTCCAGTGAGATTAAATTCGTTTTTGTGTAGAGATGCTCGTTCCTGTAGTGTTTCTGTCGTTGACGGTCGAAGAAGAGTCCAGTGCAGATCCTCAGTATCTTCCTTTCGAATAGTGGAAGTTCTTTCATAGCTGTTTTCGAGATGGAAAACCAGACTGGGAAGGAATAGCTAATCACGGGTCGCAGGAGCTGCTTGTAGAATAATATCTTTGTCAGTTGGCTAAGACCTGGATCTCCTTTTCAGCAATGGGTGCAAGCGATTGAAGGCCCAGCTGGCTTTTGTCAGAACATTTCTTGAGTGCAAGTTAAACCTTAGCAACTCGTTGAAGTGCACTCCCAGGTAGTTGACATTTGACTTTGCCCCTATGGTGGATCCATCAGGGAGTCTCAGGATCAGATTTCTGCAAATTGCGGTGCGAATACCTCTCCTGAAGCAGACAAGTTCCGATTTGGAAGTGTTGATTCGGATACCCCATTTCTGGTAGACATATATAAACAAAGTATCTTTACATTGCAAGTAAAAACAGAAATCCTAACGTAACTTTAAGCTCAAGGGCAAATTAACAGTTTCTTGGACTAATAAAACGCTGCTTAGAATTCTTTCGAGTCAATTCAATTGAAAAAGTCAAAATTATGATACTCGTAATTTACCATTTAAGAGATGAAAGTGATCGTCAAATAAATAAGCGCAGCTGGTTCTCCAAAGATAAAAGAATGACCGGAGATTATTTATTAGAAAAAGATTTTTTTGGAATAGATTAGTATGGATAACTGTCGACTTTTAAGTTGCATAAATCCCAACTGCAACATCTTTTTATAGCCAAAATGTAGATTTTTCATTCATGAAGAATGTGTGTGATGGCTTTCGAGAAAAATCTATATGTATAGGAGGAAAGCAATATGGAGTATTGGTTGATTTGTACAGACCTAACGAAGTCTTTGGATATGTATATATTAAGCTATAATGTTCTTTTGTACAAAGTGAACGGTGAGGAACTTCGAGGCCTTATTTTGCGCTGGTGCACTTCATACCTAAGAAACTAACTATAAATCATTATTCTTATCATGTGTGTTCCTCAAGGCTCTGCTCTTGGTCCTATTTTCTTCCTTATTTACATCGACTCTCTTGTTTCTCAAATATTAATAAACGGGTTTGCTTATGATTGGAGTAATTCTTTGGATCAACTAACCGTAGGTATAAGAACGGTACATTAAAAAATTAGAATTTCCAAACTCTAGGTGCGATGTTTTTTTCTTTTTTTTTATTTTTTTGTTTATTAAATTTTTTTAAACATGAAAGTTAAAAAAAAAAGTTTAGACCCTTATAACTTTGGATCAACTAATCGTAGGTATAAGAACGGTACATAAAAAAATTAGAATTTCCAAACTCTAAAGGCGATGTTTTTTCTTTTTGTTTTATTTCATGTTCTTGAGTCATTTGTTGTCTAGCAACAAATTACAACAAAAAGGAAAATAGATATCTACGTTTTGTGTTAGTTAGTTAAGATGTTGGTTATTTGTAATATTTTTATATTTTTTATTGCATTATATTAATAATTGTATATTATCAAAATTATAATATTTACTTCATATGAATTTTTATTTTTTCGATTCAAGTTTTAATAATTCTGATAATAATTATACAAAATTGGAATTATATAAAGAAAAGATTAATTGTTATACAAACAAAAACAAAATTTCAGCAAAGACAAAGAAAAAGAAAATGCCAGAATGAATATACTTTATAGAATAACTATAAAAATAATTAAATAGATATTATAAGATATGTTTAACAAATTTGAATTGAAAAATATGTATTGCTTTTAGTTTAGCTAAAACAAAAAAGGATGGTGTTGAGCTTTTAGTTTAGCTAAAACAAAATTATACTAGGTTTAGTTCTAACGATGATTCAAGTTTTATTCCTCTCATTCATCATATTCATCTCATATTCATCTAGAACAACAGTCACAACTGAAGAGAAAATATACATTTTGTAACTCTTCCTCAGTTTTTTTCAAGTAGTTCAGACATCCAAATTCTGCCCACCGTTTACAAGTATGGCACTGGCACCAAGTTTGCTAGAACACAAATGACTCAAGAACATGAAATAAAAGAAAAAAAATCGCCTTTAGAGTTTGGAAATTCTAATTTTTTTATGTACCGTTCTTATACCTAAGGTTAGTTGATCCAAAGTTATAAGGGTCTAAACTTTTTTTTTTTTAACTTTCATGTTTGAAAAAATTTAATAAACAAAAAAAATAAAAAAAAAAAAAAACATCGCCCCTAGAGTTTGGAAATTCTAATTTTTTCATGTACCGATTTTTTACCTACGATTAGTCAATCCAAAGTTATAAGGGTCCAAACTTTTTGTTTTTTTTTCTTTAATTTCATGGTTAAATCATGGTTAAATAAGCTTAATAAAAAAAAAAAAAAAAGGAGAAACATCGCCCCTAGAGAAACGTATATTCTACAGTGGGTCATATTTATTTTATTTCTAAAAAAATTATTGCGGTCTATATCCTCTCCTAAAATTTTTTTTAGTTTTAAAACTCACTAAAATAAAATATAACGAGATACAATTTAAAAAAGTAACGGACATAGCCCCTAGGAAAATTTGCCCCCAACATTTTGGCGTTTAAAATATTCCAATATCTTTGATACTTATCGAGATCTGCTATCCTAAATGAAAACATAAATTTGGATGCAGCGATCTTCAGCTTCATCGAAAGTCAGTTTTAATGCAGATTTTTCTTACAGTACATCCTGCTCCAAAATTGATGTGTTAAATATAAATAAGCTTAGATACCTTGGTGGCCTTTCGATTAAGACATTAGTTCAAAATTGAAACAGCATCGTTAGTCATCTATTCGTGTAATAAATCGCCTTGAAATATATATTGACCTTCTCTTGGGCAAATTTTTAACTTTCAAAACCCATTTCTGCTATAATAATTATTTAGAAAGCACTGGCATTGGAGAGCAGAGTAAATATCTGTTAAGAACACTCTCCTCGTCAGAAATAAGCGACAAACATTTTGTATGCCGAGAACTTGTGCCCAAAATGTTATTTAGAACAAAATAGGTTCTATATCCAAAACCTGAGATGGTCACCACAATTTCACTTAAAAGAAGTTTAATTAATTCTAATTTCAAAACGAGCATCCAGAAGTAAAAAAAAAATCCTTTGATTGCATTCATCATCATCCCCAAAAAAAATGATTTTCCGCACAAGCAAGACACTGATTTTTGTTCTTTGTTCCTCTATGGTCTATGCCATCAACCACCGAACCATACCACCCACATCCTCATCTCCTTGATCAATGAGCACGCACAAGGGCACAAGCAAAGCTCACCACCATCAGTCGCCCGGCGGCGTCGGCGGGTGGGTGATTTAATTTATTTACTAGATACAACATTGACTATTTATTAAAACCCCATGTCAATCGAGCATAGGTTTTTCTCCCCTAACTCAGCAACAGACTCAGCCAGCAGCAACCATTGATGAACAACAAATCGCAGGGGTGTTCTTTTGTTGTTGGGTTGTTTGAGAGTGGGTGGAGGTGAAAATTGCATGCGGCAACCAACAAGTTTCATATACTTAAATGTTTCGAGGTAGAATCGCTTAGGGTTGAATAAATTTTAGCTGGGGCGCTGCACCCTATAGTTTTACGCTCATAGGTTTATTCTTCGCTTTCATTTCTCACCCTGCCAACCTTTTTGTGAAATAATGTGAAGTGACATACCCTTCAATATAGTGTTATAGTGTGTGCTCTGAACTGAGACTTTTTAGACTACCCCTGCTGCATTTATATGTGCGTTCAGAATAATGACATCGAAATGGATTTCCAATAACTGGGAATACCAAAGCGATGTTGGTTAGTTTGAGAAACAACCCCCTTTTTCATGAGTGAAGTTTGCCGGCAACATATGGCTGATGGATGAATGGCATGGCGTTTGGTTTTCACTGCACCCTCTATTAAGAAAATTGAAAGTCATTGACAATTTGCCACAAGTATATGACTTTATCAGTCGGTCAGGTCGAGAAGAGTCATACCAGAGGAATAAAATTTGTTCAGGATTAGAGATTGATTGATGTGTGCGTGTTTTATCCTAGCAAAGCAAAATGAATAAGGGATGTTCATAATTGTGCATCTCCTCGCAACGAGTAACAGTCAAACTCAATTATTCTATAATACCTAGCTATTTGTTGAAGGGATTTTGCTTTATTTCTTTCAATTTCGTTGGGTAGGTTTATAAAGGTTGGTCATAAGACATTCAGGATTGTGCATATAATGCTAGACGAAATCGTTCGGTGTTAAAATAAAACATGTTTTTTTTGGTCAATTTTAATTTTAAGTTAATTCGAAGCTAAGTTACCAAGTAAAGTACCTGCCATACTAATTTTTTTCGAAATTTTGTAAATATATTTTTTTTTTTTTATCAAAAACTGTTCAACAAATTTAAAAAAAAGATCCACGAAAAGGCAGGTACCGGTTGAAAATTTTTTGGTTATTGAGGGTACCCCCCAAAGATTTTCATTTTTGATTTTCTCAAAAACGGTACCACTGATTCTGATCATTTTTTTTTTGCTAAAGCTCCCCAAATATTTGAATAGAATTGTGTGTTAAAATTTTTAAAAAAAATTTTGTTTGATGCTAGATTTCTTTTTTAAACTTGACAAATAAAAGTTTCTCAAAATAATCTACAAGATGTATGAAAAAAATTTTATTGTACCTAAAAATAAAGGTATCCACTATACAAACGTTAAAAAATGGTTTTCAAAAATCGTATAATTTTTCGAAAACGGCGCCTAGAATTTGGATAAATTTTTTTTGTTTCAATTAAGTTTAACGGTCTTTAATCTAATAAAAACAATTTTGAAATCAAGATATTACATTTTTTAGAATTTTGAATTACTCATTATCGACATAACAGATTTTAATGAAATTTTTTTTGTAGAGATGCTTCTAAAAAGTCTAAAAACCATTGCATTTCAAAACTTAAAAAAAAAATATTTTTTGAATTCTTGAAATAAAAAAATCATTCTTTTTTGGAAAATTCGATATTTTGAAAACGGCTCAATATTTTTTTTTTGGAAATTTAATTTTCGTTCGTATCTACAATAATAAAAACTTAAAGTTGGCCTACCAAATTTTTTTTCTTAAGAAACTTTTAAAAATTTTGTATACAAAAGCTTATCTTATTAAGAAACCACTACAACGAATTTTAAATTTTGTTCTTGCATAAATTCACATTTGCATATCATTCTGTTTTTGTCTCTTACTATTAAAAGAATTCAAAAAGTTAATTTTATCCTTATAAACAGTTTTCTCTAATAACATTCGTTTTTAAAATTCCTAGTCTATTACATAGGAGCAAGTTCGTGCGACCCAGTCGTGCATTTTATTTAACTAACTTAACGAGAAACATATTTTTAGAATTTTGTTTAAAACGTACACATGGTTCCTCTACTACAATTTAATTTGCAGGCTAATATTATGTGTTAAGGAAAGTAAATAGGGGATTATGTGATGAATGTTGTTCGTGCTTTGCGTATTAGTTATGTAAGTCGGTCAAGATACATACATATCCTATACCACTCTCTATATCAATTAGATTACCACCAGAACTCTCCTGTTTCACCTTGTCCCTCCGGTCCCGATCGGACATAGTCCTACTGAACCGGAGGCAATCTGCTAAGTCTTGTACGAGGAATCTGCATTCTATCCTCGACCAGCCCTAGACTGTCTTAATAGAAGAATGTATCGCGCTGGATTAATCCGCTTAGACGCACACTCTCGTAGCATTCTTCGTTAGGGTAGTAAGCTGTTGGTCGAGGATATCGATCTTTTCATGTGACCCCGAAGCAGCTTTAACAAAAAAATATCTATTCTGTTAATGTTGGCCATGTAGAAAATCAACTTCACTTTGCTATGAAGCCAGCTGCTGCAAAACAAGCGTTTAGTCAGGGCAAAGGCTCCACTAGTCCTGGCAAGAGCAGCATTTATATGACTGTCGAATTACAAATACTGATCCAACCAGATGCTAGTGTTCTTTACTATACTCTCACTCGCCAGTGGATGTGGCTCTATGATCACTAGCTTCTGCCAGTTCTTTCTCGTATCCCTTGATAGTCCACACAACGAAGTCCTTAGCAGAATAGTTTCTGATTTTTGAAAGTTAATTTTCAACAACCAGTCATCAAAATATCGTTGAATCTTGTCAAGCTGCAACAGCGTTTTGATGACGTCGATTGTTGGTATTTATGTTAGCTGTTTTCTTTACTATACGGTGGAACCATGTTCGACACTTTGGTAGCCGAAACTTGACTACTGTTTTGTCAATAATATTTAAATTAACAACAAGCATAAATTAATTACATATCATTACATAAGACTGTGTATTTAATTTCGTAAATGTTTTGGTACTTGCATATATTCTAAAGTTAAAACTCAAAAAGCCAACATTTTGCCCTCGTTAGTTTGTTTTTTTCTAAAAAAATACGAGGTCCATTTCAATTTTTGTCCTGGATTTCATAATTTACAGAGTCCTACTTTGCTTAGAGAATTGTTAAAACCAATTTTCCAATAGAAATCAGCACATTTTTCTAGTGAAAGAATCGAATTTAATAATTTAGCGACATCCATGGACAAATTTAAAAATTATACAGCCTCAAAGGCTTCTTTCACTATAGCCAAGTAAAGATTTCATTTTTGTATTGCTTCTAAAGTTCCACAAATGATATGTTTAGTTTTCAATTTTTACCGATATAATTCAAGGTACTTATTCCTCATAATCAGGGTCTAAAAATTCAAACACACTCATTAAAAGTCGGCGGAACAAAATATTTCCCTTTTCCATAAATAAGTCCAATACGAGTTTGACTGTAGCCTGTCCTCACACACCCTCTACGAAAAAAAAGTTCTAGATCAAGGATGCAACTGTCTACTCACTGTCCCAAGCGTACGAGTACGTGCTTGCCAATGTGATTCTGATTGTGCAACTCAATCCTTCATTCAGTAATTATTACAAAATTTCTTCTTTTAATTAAAAGCACACGTTGTTTGTCGTAGGGTTAAATTACGATAAACACGTGACTCTGATATAAAGTTACCAACAGCAATTTTGTCCCTTTTCAAAGGCGACTAAAGTCATGATGAGTCCTGAAAGAGCTCCTTTCGTAATATCAAGGATATCATATTTAAATTGGTTTATTCAGAGAGATCTCTATAGTTTTATGGTGTTCATCCCACTATCTGTAGGTTAAGTAATTGCCTACTTGGAACAATAACCAACATCTATATACGACATATGCTTCTAACGACGGACATTTTTGCAAACTTTTAATTACACTTCAAATTTTCATAGCAAACTACCTACTTACCAACTGTCGCTCGCTGTGCATCCCCACAAAATTTCATGCGGAACCCAAACGCAACCTAACCTTCCTCCCCATCCCCAAGCCAAAGGGTTGGGAAAATTATTTTAAATTTGAAAAGTTTCAAGCAGCGAATGTGCCACAAACGAAACGGTAATTTCTGCTAATGGGTGCTCAAAAGCAAATTTTCAAGTTGTCTTTTGGATGCACGCCCAGACCAAGGATACAAATTCTTCCTTTATTCCATGCTCAAGGTCACAGGAAATGCATTTCATATTTATTTTGTTTTTAAGAAGGTAGGTAGGTCCGGAGAGTTTGGGATTCTTTTTACGCATCGGAAATTCATCCTTCCAGGAAGAAAACCCATGATAACAACGATAGAAATACAAATGAAGTCCTTGTGATTCATAATGGAAAGTATTTTTATTTTCACTGAGAGACGGAGAGAGAATAATAGGGGGAAAATATTTCTTGTTATTATGCTCCAGGAAAAACCCGTTTACAGATATTGCGCAAGTCTGAATTTGAAATTGGAAAAAAATGGGAAATTTGTGGCAATGATAATTTGTGTTGGACATAGTGTCAAATCGTTTTTGCCAATCTCACATTAAATGTGCATTAATTTGTTTTTCAAAAATTATCCATCCTTAACATAGTCACATTATTTATACTAGTTATATAAATTATAACAAAAGTTTCGAATTATATTTTTAACAACCTCAAAATGAAAATGTTTGCTTCGCAGCATAGTCAAAGTCAAGTTTTTTTTTTAATCTAAGTAAATGACAATTTATACAGTTTTTATACATGACTTGGAAATATTAAGGATATTAAAAAAAATAAGTTTAACATAAGAAAACTTAATAAAAAATGTTTATTTTTTTTTTGAAAGAACTCAATTGTTTTAATCACCAACATAGTAGAGAAAAGAAAGTCAACGAGAAAAGTTCAAACTCCAAACTTTCAAAGTTCTTAAGTTAAAAAATATTCTTGCAATTTTTATTTTCTTTTTGTATATAAGAAAAACGTATTTTTATAAATTCTGTGTGTGCCGAAATTCGGTTTCCAAAATTTTGTAATTAAAAATTTAATATCTATAAATTCGGGTTATGATAAAAGAACAAAAATAATTGGCACAATTGTGAACATCTTTAGATATTCATATCCTTTTTGATAAAATTAGTAATTTTTTTAGTTTAAGTATTGTCTTGCTAGTAAAAGGATAAATTGGATCTGTTAAATATAGAACAACCCACTTAAATTTTAAAATAGAAGTTTGGACTTACAGATCTTTAAAAAAAAGAATAATTGTGGATTAACAGAATTTTGAAATACAGAATTCTGAATTTATAAAATTCTGGATTTACAGAATTTTAAAAAAGAGAATAAGAGAATACCAGAATAATGGAATACAGAATTTCGATCCATTTACAAAATTTCGATTATACAGAATTTTTTTTAATGCAAAAAAAAATTTCGTTCTCTAAACATAATAAATAAAAATAAAATAAGTACAAAAAAAAAACAACGGGAGTTCTTACGTCTTAAGTTTTTTTCTTTAAGATATACATTAATTTCAAAAATTTCTAAATTCTTTTATTATTTAGAGTTTTCAGTTAAGATGGGTGTTAATTAATTTTATTTTTTAGAAAGATTGATTTTTATTTGAGTTTTCAGGATCGTTAGGCGATGGAAATTATAGATTCAAACTTCATGTGGGAAATTTTTGATTTCTAAAAAACCGTTGAACCCAAATGAGGTGCCCAAAATCGTTCTTGAGCTTGAAAAAAGAATCTTTAAGAAATCATTTAAAAAAATGTATGGCTGACTAATTAGTCAAAATAGTTGACCTTTGATCATGATCTTTAGTGATCTTGACAATGACAAAAGACAAATGAGGTGCCAAAAATAAAGCGTGCGGAACTCGAAGAATTTTAATCCTGGATTACATATTTTCTAGGGCTGACTAAATTCCAAAACTAATTGACGTTTTTTGACCAACTACATACCAATTAGATGGCATACTTTTTTTCTTTTTTACGAATATCCCATATATGAGATGCCAAGATCGCATAGCTAATTATTTGTTACTTTACGTGGCATATAAACTGCAAAAAATAAGTTTCTTATTAAAAGCTTAGATCTTTATTTTTAAAGGAATCCCCTACTAGACGAACGTAATCAAATGTAAATTAAAAAGCAAAATTTAAGTGTTAAAAGTATTGGGAGTAGTTTTCATATGTACGAACTTATTTTTCTGATTAAATATTTTGTTATTAAAAATTACTATTTTGAAGGAGCTTGGCATTTTTGTGAGCTTTTTAAGCGTTTATCATGGTACAAAAAACAACACGATCAGTGTGTGATTCTGTAGTAACTCTTGGAATAATGTTTAGAATGTTTAGATTTCTTCAATCAATCATTTTGTTCATAGAGATGCTGCCCACTTTTTAAAAAAATAAAATGCAAGACTGGGTCGCACGAACTTGCTCCTATGTGATAGACTAAGAATTTTAAAAACGAAAGTTATTAAAGAAAACTGTTCATAAGGATAAAATGATTTTTTAAATTCTTTTAGTAGTAAGAGATAAAAACAGAATGCTATGCAAATATGAATTTATGCAAGAACAAAAATTATAATTCGTTGTAATGGTTACTTAAAAAAATAAACTTTTATGTACAAAATTTTTAAAACATTTTTAAGACAAAAATGTTGGTACGCCAACTTTAAGTATTTATTATTGTACGAATAAGAGTTAAATTTCCAAAAAAAAATATTAAGCCGTTCTTGAGATATCGAATTTTTCAAAAAAAAAACGATTTTTTTCTAAAAATTGAAAAAATATTTTTTTTTTTAGTTTTAAAATGCAATGATTTTTAAACTTTAGAGGACCTTTTTTATAAGAAATTTCATTAAAATCCGTTATGCCGTTAATGAGAAATTCAAAATTCGAAAAAATCGTTCGTAATATCTAGATTCCAATTTTTTTTATTAAATTATAGATCGTAAGAATTAATCAAAAGAAAAACAAAATTATCAAAATTCTCTTAACCGTTTTCGAAAACCATTTTTTAACATTTGAATGGAAGGTACCGTTAGTTTAGATAAAACAAAATTGTTTTTCTCAAATCTTTTAGATTATGTTAAGAAACTTTTATTTGTCAAGTTTGAAAAAAAAAATGATCCTGGGGTTTTCGAAATATTGAGTTTCAAAAAAAAAAAAATTTGAATTTTTTTTTTTAAATCCAAAAAATAAAAAAATTGAAAATTTGAATATGTAATAATATTTAAACTTTTGAGGAGCTTTAGCATAAGAAAAATCGTTTAAATCGGCTATACCTTTTTTGAGAAAATCAAAAACCAAAAAAATATACCCAGGGGGGCTACCAAAAAAAACAATTTTTTGGAAAATTTTTTTCAACCATTACTTAGTTTTAACTTAATGAAATTTTTCAATTTTTTTTTTTTTTAATTCTGTAGAACAGTTTTTGAAAAAAAAAAAAATATTTATAAAATTTCGAAAAATAACCGTATGGCAGGTATCGTTATTTTTGGTCTTAAAAAAAAAGAAAAAAACTTGTGGGGGAAAAATCAAAACCCATATCTACTAAGTTTGAAGAAAATCCGCCGAGCAGTTTAGGGTGTAGTCGAACCGACCAGACAGACAGAATTTCGAGACCCACTTTTTTGGGCTTCGCTATCACCGTAATGTCAACTTTGATCAAAATCTCGAGTTCGATTTTTTTCCGAATGCATAACTTGCCTTATAGTATCTACCTATAAGTCGCAAGTTAAAATTACGTCTTGTGCAAATTAATTGGGACAAGCAGATTTTCGAGCATTTTTTTTCATTTATTTTGAATACTGTTTATAAATAAGTATAAAAATATGAAATTAGTACTTTATATGCCCCCCTTTATCATCTATGAGTTCTTTAACTCTCTTCGGCATTGATGAAATTAACTTCTCGCATATATTTTTCATTTATTGGTCGTGGAACCATACCTCAATAATTGCTGAAATTAGTCTGTTTTTAGTCGTACAGTCTTTTTTTCTGAGCCTCGCTTTTATAATAGCCTATAGATTCTCAATCGGATTGAGATCAGGTGAGTTGCCAGGCCACTGCAGCACCTTAATATTTTCCTCCGCGAAGAATTGCTTCATTTTTTTGGACGTGTGACACGGAGCAAGATCTTGCTGAAAAATGGTTTCCTGCATCGAAGTTCGTCTTTGCATAGTAGGAAGGCGCATATGCATTAGGACATCCGCATACTTGGCGCTGTTCATCATGCCTTCGATGGGCTTTAAGCTTCCAGGACCCTCAGACGTGAAACAACCCCGAAACATAACTTTTGGCGGGTGTTTAGGGGCTTGGACGATATGTTCAGGTCGGAGTTTTTCTTTGTCACTTTTCCTCACGAAACTTACCCTGTATCCTTGGACCTCGAAATGGCTCTCGTCGGAGAAAATTACTTTTTCCCAGTCCTCTGCAGTGCAATCCTTATTAATTTTTGCCCATCTTAATCTTTTTTTGCGCATAGCGTCTGTCAAAAGCTGTTTCCTTAATGGTCTTCGAGCCTTTCGGCCCACTTCTAGAAGATGCCTTCGAACTATTGATGAATCCACATGTACTCCAGCTGTCTCCAAGTCCCTTTGAAGCTCACCACTTGTCTAACTAAACCTACTTTTAAGCTAGTACCTTAACATGGTTATAACTCGATAGCTCTCTTTTCAAGAATACTTACATCCGTTCATAAATTAATATAATATGTGGGATGCGTCTTTAGTTTCCAAAATAATCTGAATTGATAGGAATTAACTACTACCCTTTCTATGGACAAGTTTCATCTTAATTCTGAAGGGTCTTTATGATTAAAGCTCAGCAGATTTTACTTAATCCTTTTACAATCTTGATATTGGCGATATATTGCTAAAAAATGAACAAATTAATTGGAAAACTTTTCAAAAACGAAGCTACATTTATGCAATTAAACAAGGTTTAGTATTCTAATCATTCTTTTGTTCCCTTTTAAAAAGCTTTGCGTCAGCTTTTTCTTTCTTTCTGCTATCGTGAGTTTTGTTTTCGTGTTCAACAGTTTGTAGAGGTATCTTTGTTGAGGTTATTTTTGTATCTATTAGGAAAATAATTATTTTCAAAATCCAATCCTACCATATGTTTTCCAACACAAAATGCACTTATCAAATCACACCACACCATTAAAACAAACACGTAATATATCAAGAACAGGAAATCACCCTTAAATTTTTGCATTGGGAATACAAATATTCGGTGAATTTTAAAGCACAACTTTAATTCACATATGGAACGTGTCCAGAAAATCAACAAATAATTCTCTCAACTCACCACAACATAAACAGAGTAGAGGTGGGATACACTCGATGACAAGAGTCCCACCACACCGTGGGAACAATACTACACTAGTCTCTCACAATAATATTGCATGCTTGTGAGCGCCACCCACAACAACAACTTTAGAGATACAAACAAGAGCCGTGCAGTGTCCTAAGAGTTATATTCTCATCTCTAACCGACCATCGACGTAGAGTGTAGGTACACAAATTGAAAAAGCAAACTTCAACTCTCACCATGCGTACTCATACAAAGCCCCCAATCGCCACCGCACACCGTTGCGTTGCCACCAAATAATTCCCGAAATTGCACCCCCAATAAGGATCTCCCAACAAGTGAACTCCGCGCATATCCTTCCAGAGCCTGTGCTCGTGTCTTCTCTCGGTTTCGTATATAACTGCGCTGTTGTTTGCCTCACGAGTCAGTCGTCGTGATACCATTGAATCCAAAGCAAGGGTCGTTTCGAAAAGTCGCCCCTAATCACAACAACAACAACTAGCTCACAAAAAGTACAGAATAGATAATTTTCCAAAATAAAAAAGTATCTACTGTGTTCCTGTATCGTTTTTTGTTAATTTAGCCGTTCGGTTGTTGTTAAACTTAGTTAAACGTCTTTCTGGATTGCATTTCTATTTAACGGTGCATCGTCACCGCTGTTAGCCGGTCCTACTGATTGACCCTTTTCCGTTCATGGGTACATAGGGTCCGTAATTGTTTTTTCCCGTTTTTTTTTTGTGGTTTTGTTTTCAATCGCGTTCTGATTTTCCGTGAGGAATATTTTCAAATTTGCCTCGAATTTCGAAAGTGGGTTCGTGTGACAGATGTGCCGTCGAAGACGACTACGACGAATTTTCGACACCGTGTCGAAGTGAGTGGTTTGAGTGTGAGTGTGAGAGCACTGGGAAAATCCCTGTTAACGAAAATATGTAAATTTAGTGTGTATTCAATTTCGTATGAAAAAAGTAGAGAAGAGAAAATCTAAAGAATACAACCAACCAACCAAAAATAAAATCTTAAAAAAATAGTGGAAGTGAAAAATCATCTAATACTGGTACGAATAGTGAAAATCCTGTTTTCATTGTCCTACATACCTACCTAACCAACCAACCACCCACCCTGAATCCTCCTTTATATCATCCATACTCTCCGTACACACATACAAAAACATTGAATTATACTTGTGTTGTTAAGCGGCACTCGAATTCGGGTGTACAATATTCTGTACCTCCGTGCAAGTCCTTTTTTGTGTAGTTACTCGAAACTCGTAAGGATTATGTAAATTTTTATTATTATTATTATTTTTTTGCCAACTACCTACCCAGGTAGAACACGTTTTTTTATTTGCAATGTTTTTAGTGGCTTCCTCGAATTTTATGGTCTTAGACATTTTTGCTCCATAAAATTGTCTAATCTGTGCAACAAGAGCAACGGTAATCGTGGGAAAATGTTGACTTAGGAGAGAATTGCATATTTACCCAATAGTGAATCAGTTGAACAATCATATTTCTA
Organism: Chrysotoxum bicinctum; assembly: GCA_911387755.1. Lineage (NCBI taxonomy): Eukaryota > Metazoa > Arthropoda > Insecta > Diptera > Syrphidae > Chrysotoxum > Chrysotoxum bicinctum. The sequence goes on from OU426987.1 coordinate 1,636,374, forward strand.
ACAGCTTGACTTTGGATTAGGAGGTTTCTGGGAGATCCAGAATAGTTTTTCGTCCTTTTTAGTCTTTCATGTATTTTCGACATCACCACCACCCTCGCATCTCTTTGCAACGAAAAGACGAATGCGATTGTTTATTGTCGTTGGTATACATACTTACTTGCATACATATGTACTTAGCCAACTTTAAGAGTTGTAACAGATGATACCTATAGCCGACGAGGACGAGCGCAGCAAACGCGTGCAAATCCAGCTTAAGCATCGGCTACGTCGTCGTCGTCAATTCCACAAAACTTTTGGATGGCTTACATACGAACAATGAGAAACAAAATGTGTCGGAGTAAGCGAGACGTATGTATGTACTTTCTTCGTGTGCCATGTTGCAATCTAAAGATTCCATTATTTAGTTGCAAACCTCTTCAAGAGGAGCAAACTGGGTAAAGCGCGGGTACGAAGAGGTAAAATCACCCATTTGCTCTGGTAAAATATTTTAAAACTTTCGCAAGGACACATTCACAATACAAAAACATATAATATTAGATATATTCAGCTGCAACCCTTTGCTAGCGATTTTCTTTGAATGCGAAATTTACTGAGTACAGTTAGATGCATTTAGTGCCAACATCTACTATAAACACACCAATCAACGTCTTCTCGAAAAGTAGTTGCATGTTGAGTACAATATAAAGCAATTGGAGTTTTTTTTGTATTTGTATAAAAATTTCACTTCTCTGGAAGAGCTGCATCGAGATAAAGGACCAAGTGAAAATAGGGAAAGAGTCACAAGTTGCACAGCATACACACACGTACCTAAATATTTGTAGAGTTTTATGATTTTACCGTTAAGGACAGTATAGATGGCGTATTCCTTTTAGGATAATTTTCTATCTTATATTGAATAATAAAATTTTTTATTTAAGTTGAATGGGAAGGTCCTTATAGATATTTTGCTTGCCTTTTTTTGTTTGAAGCAAGACTGAACTTATTGGGCGAATTTTGTTCCTATAAGCTGTGCAGCATAAGTTTTAAGTTTAAAATGAACAGATATGTACAGTCAAAGTTTAATTTAAAAGCTATCGGATTATTCTCCCTTTTATTTTAAGTTTCAAGGAAATGCTCGATAATGGAAAACTTCATAATGTATTGGAAAAAAAATAATGGAGAAGATAATGTGTAATGATTCTGTACTTTGGAAAGGGATTTAAAATGCAGCCTCTGCAAAAATTATGAGGCACTTAAAAGAAGATTTACATTCACTTTCAACAGATATACAAATACTTTTTTTTTTAATTTGAGTCCTTTTGAAAATACATAAGAATGGATTGAAATAATCAAAAGTAGCTTAGTAAATATAAATATTTCCACCTGTGGATTTATTCGATGATCTTTTGAGTATTTTTTGAATGTAAATTTAAGAAATGTGTTCAGAGTTGGCAATTGGACATTGCAGTACTTGAAATAAGAAGTTAGCTTGAACGGATAAATTAATTAGAAAAATAAAATAGAATTATTTGTTTCTGTTCTAAATCAGATTTACTGCAATTTCGATAGTAAAAAATGAAAAAATATTGACTGATTAGTTTAAAAAACGCATAATCATTTATAGGTATATTTTGTTTTCGAAATTGTGTCCCTTCGATGGATCTATCAATTGGTCTATTCGAATTTGTTGTTTAAGAGTTTTAGGTTAGTCTTAACTTTGACAAAAGATTAGCCCAAGGGCCGCATTCTCATATATGTAGTCGGCGTTCAATATAATCTGGCTTAGATTTATTTTCAAAACTTACATACCCGTCGTTAAGACGTGGTATTTAACTATATCAATATTTAAATTCTGTTAATTGTCTCTAAGATCCCATGTCTTATCATACTCTATTTCTGCATAAGAACTCCCGATTAGCAAAGATTTTCGAATTTTTTATCAAAATATAAATAAAAAAGTCCAAGGGAGTTTTGAATGATGACGCTTTTATAGCATCTTGTCTTATTATTAATTGAGGAAATTTTGCGTGAAAAAAATTTGGTTTAAACGAATTGAAGTTCATATGTATAGCAAGCTGAATTATTTGTATTATTTTGTATTTGGTCAAAAGCATGTTTATGTAGATATATATGTTAGTACAATACATAGAGAAATGAAAATTATTTCTGTTTAAGTGGAGTGATTGAATTAAATTCAATTAAAAAGTTTAAGTGACCTCAACTCCAAGGTGCGTTTCGCCCAGGTACGACAGTGGGCTCATCAGTTAGATGCTGTCGTACCCTTCTAAGACGCAAATATTGGTCGATGTTTACCGACTCTAATAAAATTTACAGCTTTAATAGACTGTGAATTTTATCGTTCTAGGGGAATTTGATTAAATTCAGACACCTAGAACAATATTGTCCGTGGTCAGACTATTAAATCAATACATAGAGAAATGAAAATTATTTCTGTTTAAGTGGAGTGATTGAATTAAATTCAATTAAAAAGTTTAAGTACGACAGCATCTAACTGATGAGCCCACTGTCGTACCTGGGCGAAACGCACCTTGGAGTTGAGGTCACTTAAACTTTTTAATTGAATTTAATTCAATCACTCCACTTAAACAGAAATAATTTTCATTTCTCTATGTATTGATTTAATAGTCTGACCACGGACAATATTGTTCTAGGTGTCTGAATTTAATCAAATTCCCCTAGAACGATAAAATTCACAGTCTATTAAAGCTGTAAATTTTATTAGAGTCGGTAAACATCGACCAATATTTGCGTCTTAGAAGGGTACGACAGCATCTAACTGATGAGCCCACTGTCGTACCTGGGCGAAACGCACCTTGGAGTTGAGGTCACTTAAACTTTTTAATTATATGTTAGTACGACAGTATAAATGTATTTATTCCGCAGAAAACATCACAGGTGTTGCTTTACTCATCAAGAAAGGTATCCCTAACGAGGGATGGAAAATTCGGTACAATTGTACCGAATTCGATACAATTGAGTTTTTACAAGTACAAAAGTACAATTTGTCTCAATTGAGTACAATTACAAAATTTCCATATTTTACGAGTATGTATTTCACAAAAAAAAAGCACATAGAAGGAAATTGAAAGTTGAATACATCATCCTGTCCTTAATGCATTCATTTTCATACCAGAACAATAACTCTCAACTGTAAACCCTTATAACTCTTGATTACTGTTTTCACTTCTAGATAGCGTCTTGCTTCTCTGTCTCTTCATCGATCAGCGAAAAATTTTATCTTGGATTTTTTTCCGAGGTACGTAGCTCGCGCAAAATTGATACTTTTGTGTTTTGCCGTACTTTAATATGTCAAAAAGTCTCCACTAAATTTTGATAGAAGCATTATTTTGCGGGACAAATTTTGACAGCCACCGTATTCCAAAAGTGATTTCTGTCAATACTGGTTTTATGTGAAAGCTGCTGATGCTTCTCTTGAAAGCATCAAGAGGAGATTCCAAATAGGTATGACCGACTTTTGAAGGAAAGGTACTTGACAGTATTTTTTATTTCCCTAAATTCAAACTTTTGCGCGACGTTTGGAAACATTTTGTAAAGATAAAATTTTTGTTTGCTCGATCTGCGTACTAGGCTTAAACTGTAAACTTGTGGATGTGATTGCCGTTTTTCGTCTGTGCATTTTTAAGATATTTAATTTGTGAATTTTAGTTTTATATTTCAATTTTTTTGTATAAGCTGGTGCTGCAAAAATGGACAAGTAAAAGATTTAGTTTCGTCATCACAATACAATACAATAGTTATGTATATACATACTTTTAAATTGAAGATATTTATTTATCTATTTTTTATAAAAAGACAAACTGATTATTTCTGATTAGATTTTTTTTTTAATCAAATTGTACTTTGGAAAACTTTTAAATAGTTGAATTATTTATTTTTTTTTCATACCAAATTCGTTTTCGGTACAATTTACATCATTTCAGTACAATTTTATTCCTGATTTCAGTACAATTGAAAAATTTCATTTTCTATCCCTGCCTAATTCGACGACTCTTTTTTTTTTCTTAGCAGATTTCCAAAAATGGGTCTTGAGGTTTCGATAAAACTTTGTAGAAGTTCATATATAAGACTGTAATTTATTTTAATATTTATTTCAATAAAACTGAGTTTCAAATAAAAAAAAATACAAACAGGAAAATACGGGTTTCACGTTGCTCAGGAGATTATTATTCTCTTCTCGTCTTGTTTTTGGCTATACTTTTTTTTGCAAGCTTATCAAACAGCTTGTTGTTGAGGCAATATTGGTTTTTACAAATAATGCGTTTTTTATAAGCTAAAAATTCGAAAAATCTACTTATGCATGGCTTAAATTTTAGCATCAAGCCAAGGAGCAAGTTCGTCCAATTTGGTCTTGCGTTTTATTTATTAATTTAGAACAAAAGTTGGTAATTAAAACAACTAAATATTTAAATTATATCACACTTTTAAAATTCGTTAGAGTGTTGTTTCTTGAATTGTTTAATTTGTTTTGATTATTTTTGCAAAATAAAAACTTACAAAAGTGTTCGAAATATCTAATTGAAAATCGAAAACAAAGTGGAAAGTTATTCTCGCTACAGAAAATCGAGAGACAATAAATAGTTTCGATTATTTTTTTGATAGTATCAGCCTTACAAAAATATTTATTTTTATGAACCTGTTTCAAAAATATTGAAATAAATTTAATTTACGCCTATGGAAATGTTAAAATATTTCAAATCATATTTCAAATCATCTTAAACATCATTTGTCTTTGCCACAAATGTGAGATTTTGCCTCTAATAATTAGAATTTACCAAAGACCATTCATTTTTTTCAAAGATGTGTTGACTACTCAGATTTTCTTCTTAGCTTGAGCATACAAACTTAAGCTAGAATCTATTCTAAAATAGATACATGGTGGAAGCTATCACTATTTATAAGATATTGTACCTTAATGTGTATAACTTTTCAATAAAAAAAAAACTTTACTAAACTAAATTTCTATTAAAAGTAAACAGAATTTACATATACATTATATTAACAGTGAATTACCAGAATTATGGTTGTGGTCTGATGTAATATCCGATACAGAGAAGAATAATTGTCTTCTCTACTTGCGGTGTTAATGAATTATAAATTTAATACCATAAATGTAGGTATGCATATTTTATCAGAAATTGGAAACCAAAAAGACTTCTTCCAGCTTTTCAGTCCCGTCTTTTCGGTCTTAAGAGAGAACTCGGTTTTTGGCTTTTTCTAAACAGTTGAAGATAGAGAAAAGTTGTTTTTGTTTGTAGACAGATATGAAAGTTTGAAATTCAGAAAAAGGAATTTAGTCGTTATAGAAATTAATCACTTTTGGAAAAAAAGAAGAAATATATGTTTTTTATAATTTTTTGAGGAACATTGGACTTATAAGATTTTTTAGCGTACAGAATTTTTCAATTGGAAGATCTAATGACCGAAACTCTATAATCCGTTTTACCCAGGTAGGACAGTAGGCTCATCAGTTGAGTTGAGGTCATTTGAACTTTCAATTTATTGAATTTAATTCAATCACTCTACTAAATCATCATCATTATGCAAGGAATTTTTGAAAAAAATACAATTTTTAATTTTAAATTATTAGAGGTGATGGAATTTAAAGATTCGAATTTGCATTTAAAAATTTGTTTTCCTCATGCATCTACCTTTGAGTGCAGTAAATTCATATTAATTTTTATAATAATTTGAAACAATAAATAGAGACTGTATAATTAATATTTCTATTTAAATGATGACAGGTGTGATACCTAGTCCAACATATACCAGAATATACAATTAACATTCCTGTGGATATTAGTGCAATTCAGCGAAAATGAACATTTTTATGTTTATCGTAAGGCTTAAATCCTTGTTTTTTTTGGGGAACAACAGGTATTTTTTTAATTTTAGGCAACAAAATTACATTCAATAAGATTTGAATGTTTTGCAATATGTTACAAGTTAAAATAAATTAATATACAATCAATTAGTGGAATTGACAACTTCATTTTTTTTCTATTACAGAAATTATATTTCGTGAAATACTTGATAGATTTGAAAAAAAATAGAAACACTTCATACACAAAAATTTGTAAGACTATACATTTTTTATTCAAAATGTTTAAAGCTGTGTTTTTGATTAAATACAAAATAAGAAATAAAAGTTCAACGGCAAAAATAACGGCAAACCTACTGTTAGTCATAAATTTGTATCTAATCTTCTTATATGATAATTTATGTAAACTTTAAACAAAAAACTCTTCTTTTATAATTTGTTCATATATTATTTAAACGCGCTTTTCTCAGCATCATAAATGATTTTCAATCCACAAATCGTCGGTACCTATACCGTTTTTTTTCTTTTAATATAAAAAAATTGACTATTCATATACCTAGGCCTTGCTATGTTTTTAATAACCATAACCAAAATTCGACGTTTTGAATTTGATTTAAAAAATATACTTTAGTTCACTTATTTTAAAACGGCAAATAAGAAACTATATTTGAAAAATTGAATATAATTGAGAAATGGGCTTAAAAAAGAGCACACGGTTGAACATTAATTAAAGGTTGGTCAGTTCTGTTTTGATTTGATTTTGAGCTTGTCTTAGGGTAATATTAAAGCTTTTATAAACTAATATTGCTACATAAAAAATGAAAGCCGATTTCATCAAGGGCGAATACAATTTTTGGAGAAGATTTTATATATAATATAGTAAAGCAGTTAACAAAAATACTAAGCCTCAGAAAAATAGAAAAACCGAATCGAAGTACCTACACACATTCAATAATACGCAATTTTTAGCTGCGACATATACATAGATACTGTGTAGCTAGTCATGCATTCGTTACAAATAAAATGCACGACTGTTCGCACGAACTTGCTCTTATGTAAAACACTAAGAATTTAATAAGGATAAAATCCATTTTTAAATGGACTAAACCAACTCCTTTAGTAGTTCGAGCTAAAAATAAGATGCCATGTAATTCAAGCAAATATACGTTTATGCAAGAACAAAAATTATTAGTCGTTTTGATGATTTCTTAAAAAAATAAGTTTTTATAAACAACATTTTTAAATGATTTTTAAGAAAAAATTTTGGCACGCCAACTTAAAGTTTTTATTACTATACATAAGAAATAAATTCTCAAAAACAAAATATTGAGCCGTTTTTGAGATATTGAGTTTTCCAAGAAAATTGTTTTTTTTTTTTTATTTCAAAAATTCAAAAGTTATTTTTCTTAAGTCCTTAAATGTAATGTTTTTTAAACTTCTTTTAAGCTTCTCTATAAAAAATTTCATTAAAATCCGTTATGTCGATAGTGAAAAATTAAAAATTCGAATTCTATGGTAGGTACAGTCAGTAAAATATTAATTTCAAAATTTATTTTATTAAATTATGGATCGTAAAAATTAAACGAAAGAAAAAAAATTTAACAAAATTCTCGGACCGTTTTCGGGAAAAATACGATTTTCGAAAACCATTTTTTAACATTTGTATGGTGACTAGGTACCATTAATTTTAGGTAAAATACAATTTTTTTCTTACATCTTGTAGATTATTATGTATGTATTAAGAAACTTTTTTTTTTGTGAATTTTAAAAAAATAGCGTATGGGGTTTTCAAAATCATACTTAGTTTTGAAAAAAAAAAATGATTTCAACCATTATCTAGTTTTAACCAAATAAAATTTTTTGAATTTGTTTTCGGAAAAAAAATATTTATAAAATTTAAAAACGATATCTACTAAGTTTGACGAAAATCGGTCGACCCGTTTAGGCTGTAGTTGAACAGACACACAGACAGAATTGTGAGACCCACTTTTTTCGTCTTCGCTTTCATCGTAATGTCAACTTTGATCGAAATCTCGAGTTCGATTTTTGACGAATGCAAATTGTTATTTTTGATAGCCCCCATGGGCTCATTTTTTTAATTTTGATTTTCTCGAAAACGGTACAGCCGATGTAAATAATTTTTTTTTGTGCTAAAGCTCCTCTTAAAAAAAATTCAAATTTTTTTTTTGGAAACTCAATATTTCGAAAACCCCAAGATCGATTTTTTTCAAACTTGACAAATAAAAGTTTCTTAACATAATCTAAAAGGTTTGAAAAAAAAATTTTGTTTTATCTAAAACTAATGGTACCTTCCATACAAATGTTAAAAAATGGTTTTCGAAAATTGTGTTTTTCTCGGAAACGGTCCCGAGAATTTTGCTAAAATTTTGTTTCTTTTGATTAATTTTTACGATCTATAATTTAATAAAAAAAAATTTGAAATCTAGATATTACTGACTGTACCTACCATAGAACGATTTTTTCGAATTTTGAATTTCCCATTATCGGCACAACGGATTTTAATGAAATTTTTTATAAAGTTTAAAAAACATTCCATTTCAAAACTTAAGAAAAAAATATTTTTCCAATTTTTAGAAAAAAAATTCTTTTTTTTTTTTTGGAAAATTCGATATCTCAAGAACGGCTTAATATTTTTCTTGGAAATTTAACTCTTATTCGAACAATAATAACAACTTTCTCGGCCGATATTGCGGTCCATTACATATACGAATGTTGGCTGATTGATTACCGAACCGGTAGCTTTGAAGAGTCGATTGTCAAAGACCACGACGTCTACCGTAAAACGGGCACAAAGCACGGAACGTTTGCACTTACGGGCACTAATTTTGATACTAAATTTTGTACCACTTGGATAGCACAATCGTCTTACGTGCCATGGCCTTTATTTTAATTGCTATCGGTCAGGGAGAAAAAGTTTGAATTAAAAATTTCTTAAAAATTCTTGTCCATGGTAAAAGTGTCTATTTTCAATACCAAAAAAATATATATGGCAGTAAAGATCTCAAAATCAGTTTAATTCTCATGTTTCGACCTAAAAACAAACTAAAACCTAAGTATTTTGATAGTCTTTATTTTTAAATAAATACATTTTATGGCCCGATTCCTCGTGGATAACGAGATGCTAATGACTTACAACTCTATACCAAGTGTGTTTGTGATTGGCAAAAGTTGAGTTGACCTTTCTTCTGCCGAGTCCGAATGGCTTAAACGGAAAGGACATTTTCAGGACAAGAAATACTTTTGTAGGATGACTGGAAGGAGACTGGAAATTAATCGCCGGATCTTCGACTTGACATTACAAGGGGCTAATCATTACGCCACAAAGTATTAAGGCCTTTATCATTAAAGGACCTCTCAAGCTTAGAAAATAATTGATCAAAATTTCAAGCTGAATATTTGTTGCAACCATTTCTCTTGTTAATGTGCCCAGTACTGATTGATGACATATTTATCAGATATATTCTAAGCTCTCATCGTTGCTTTTGAAAGCAAGTTCCCGCAATTCTATCACTCTGTGCGTATACCTGTCTGTATCTCAACATATAGCCTAAGCCGCTGGAACTATTTTCTTCAAAGTCGGTTCGTAAATGCCTTCGGTAATTCCCTAGAGGAGGAATTGAAATTTACTCGTTCTTGGCTCCATGACTAACGGTACCTGCCGAATAGCCGTTAAGAAAAATCTTATTTATCTCAAAAACTGTTCTTACAATTTGTATTAAAAAAAATTAAGTACACCACTATAGCCATTTTGGTTGAAATGAAATTTTAAGAAAAAAATTATGCTAACGGTACCTTTCATAGAACGGTTTTTTTGATTTTTGACTTTCTCCCTAATGGGTCTTACGATTTTGACCACAATTCGTATGCAATAGTGAAATTTAAATTTGAAATGGTATTGAATATTAAAATTTTCGAAAAAAAAATTTTTCTGAAAAATCAATGATAAGTTTTTGAAATTAATTTATACATATAATGTATAGATATCTTTTAATACTTAAAATTGACAAACCAATTTATTTTAAGAAAATTTTAAGGAAATTTCATATATAAACAAATAATTTAATAATAAAGAAATTTTCTAAACTTTTTCTCTAATTAAATCCATGTTTTTTTAAATTATAGACAATTTTTAAATTCGCAAATACTTTAATTTGCACTATTTGCTTACAATAAAGAAGTCAGGAAGTGTGTGACTGCACTCTTTTAACCAGCCAATTTGTGATATATCATTTAACAATTTATTCTTAACTTTAAGTTTCATTTAAAATAATCATTTCAAGAACTCATTTATTCATATTCCCTTTATTGAGTACATAAATGCTTATTTATTTGCATTTAGATAAACATATTAAACTAATTATTAATATAAAAAATTCCAATAATTGTTTTTTCTTTTGCTTATAGGGAAAATTGAATGTCAATGTTTGCGCGAAAGTGTTGAGAAATTTAAAATTAAAATATTGTGCACAAAAGTGATGAAAAGTCAAAGAAATATTAAGTCCTCAAGGCCATATCCACACAGAAAAGTGTAATGCAAATTGTCGAAATTGTCAGAACAGAATGTGGATTAGGAATTTAGCCGAGGGGTTCCGCAACAAGTCAAGGTATGTATGTGTGCTAAGAGATATATAAAATACTCAATCGATAATTCTTTGATTTTTGTATATGTATATACGAGTAGCTATCAACAAATGTTATGCTCTTTCTTTTGAAAATTCCACAGACAAGTTAACAAGAAAGGAACGTTCCTCCTGGTTCCTTTGTCAATGGATAAAATTAAATTCGATTAGGGGGTAGATTCCTTATCACTTTTGCTCTATCTAATTCGTATCAGAATACCATAAAGGGGCAATAATACACAAACACACACACTCTGCTGCTGGCTGGTTCTTGTCATATAATCGATATTGATACGCGAAGAAAGGATAAGTAGGCTGGCGTGATGAGATAGGGACCAGAAGAGAAGACGATCCCGCATCTCGGAGCTTGTAGGCTGGATTCCGCGCCACAATCTCTCTCGTCCAATCAAATTCAAATTAATATTTATTTATGCAAGGCAGAGACATAAATCTCTCCATATACCGACCCATCTATTGTGGGGCCCTCATTCAGACGCCTCGTCTGCTGAAGCCAAACGAAGGATGTGGCAAAAGGATCAAGGGATAATCTAAATAGGTGCGATATAATTCTTAACAATTGAAAATCAAAAATCTGAGCCTTTGAACTTGGATAAATTGCTTTGTACGAGTATATATGTGTGCATGGCTTTTTGTCGCCTGCAGTCTATAGGCTATGTCTATCCCATGAAATTTCGGTGATTGGATCTATACGTTCCTCTGCATGCCTTCATACAACGCAGCAGTATTGTTGTAGCCAGAGGACAATCATTTTCAAAATTTTCATTCATTGGTTATGAATTATTCAGACAGTAATGAATTTCAAATTCTAAGGAGCTCTCATTTCATATCCGGGAATGATGGTGGATGTGGCGGATACTAACTTGATAACGTAGTGATTTATCTCTCAGTGGTGGCTGCCTGTGTGCAACAGGTATTCATTCCACAACTGCCTTCCGATATCGATAGAAACCATAACGAATTCTCTTTTTTGTCGACTTTTATGGCTCCTTTTTCGGATCTTTATGTGCCCTAATTTAAGACGAAAACTTTTCAACGACAAGCTATTTATAGACATTATACAGATTCGGTTGGTTTCATTTGTTAGACTTCTTGGACTGAATACCTACCAGGAGTTTTTGTAAGAGGGTTTCCTTCCCTTTTGTGTGCTTTAACGTTGCCTATGCATTCGGTTTTTCTATTGATTAACATTATTTTATAACATGGAATTGTTTCAGAATGGAAAAAGGAAATTTTGAAAATAATTGAATATTGATTCAAATTCATTTTGCATGCCTTAGCTACGAACAATGTCTTAAGTTTTCGGATATTTAATTGAAAATATGGCAAATAAGTTTAACATAAGCGCGAATATATTAATCCCAGGACAAACAAACAATTATGTAAAATTGTGAATAAAAAGCTAATTTCCACGAAAAAATTGAAATTAAAGAAAAATTATTTTTTTTTCTCAAAAACTGTAGCACAGGTTTTTATAAAAAATTGATAAAGTAAAAAAATGGGGAGAATATTTACTAATGGCATCTACTCCTCCTATATAGAAACATTTCTTCTTATTTTAACAAAAAAGATTACACCGGTTTTGATCCAAATTTTGTACGCAGAAGTGACTAGAAATAATCATTTTTAAAAAAACTGATTTTGTATTCTAAAAAAGATTCAAAGTTCCCATGCCCCTTTAATTAAAGTCTGTACATAGCGGTTTTGAATATAGGGGACCAGATAAGGATATTATGAAAAGAAATTCAAATATATGAAATATAAAATGGATTCAGGCTTTATTTTGAAGCTAGATTCAAACCATTAAGTATGGAATAGTACATTATTCAAATGGTCGCCTCAGCTTATTCAAGTGATCAGTCATTTGGAGCATCTGCGTTGTTATTTCGGCAATAGGGTGTCGAATATTGTCCTGTAGCTTAAGTGGTTGATTGTTAGTGTAGAAAAAAGGACTTGACATAGTCCCGGAAGAAATTATTGAGTTTTGGTCAGTATCGTCATCTTTCTTTATCACAAATTCGAGCTTTGCGTCGCTTGTGTGGCCTGTAATGCCGTCTTGTGAGAACGTTAAGCTCTAGTCACGAAAGTTGGTTAATATCGCTTTATACGCGAGGGCGTTGAGGTAAACCTGCGTCTCCATACTCATTTTTACTTGGGCATTTGGAAAAAAATCAAGCTCGAGATATTGATCTCGCAATTCCGCTTGTCTGTCTGTATATCTGTTTGTCTATACCTTGACCTAGAGTCTATACCACTGAAGCACTTTCTCTCAAACTTGGTATTTAAGGTTCTTCACAGATCTAACGATTTTGATCCAAACTCCTTTCAATTTAAAATAATATTGAATGTAAAAATTTTGAAACTAATATTTTTTGGACTTCGAAAAAAAATCAATTTTTGTTTTGAAAAAATCAATATCTTGAAAACAGTTGAAAGAGGAATTATTGAAATTATTCCTTAAAATGAATATTATTAAATTCTTAAAATTGACATCCCAAATTTTGTTTAAGAAAATTTTAAAGAAGTTTCTTATATAAAAATTTTATTTATCAATAAAAACGATTTCTTAAAATCTGCATAAATTCATACTTTTCTTGAAATCAAACTGCAATTTAATGCATTTGAACATATTTCTCTAAATATATTTATATTTATAAGCAATTTTTAAATTCCAATGTACTTTCACATAAGAGCAAGTACGTGCGATCCAATCGTACATTATAATTTTTACTTCCGAATTATACATAGATAGTATAAGGCAAGTTATGCACTCGTAAAAAAATCGAACTCAAGATTTTGATCAAAGTTGACATTATGATGATAGCGAGGACGAAAAAAGTGGATATTGCAATTCTGTCTGTTTGTCTGTCTTTTCGACCACAGCCTACTACAGGTAGATAGTATTTTGAATTTTCCCTCCCGTTTTTTTCGGTATCTGCCGATTTTTGTTCGAAATTTTATAAATATTTTTTTTTCTCAAAAAGTGTCCCACAGATTTTTCTTAAAAAAATTTCATTTAGTTAAAGCTAGATAATGGCTGAAAACATTTTTCCAAAAAATGGTTATTTTTGGTAGCCCCCCGGATTTAAAAAAAAATTAAATTTTTTTTTTGTAACTCAATATTTCGAAAACGCCACGCTCGATTATTTTCAAACTTGATAAATGAAAGTTTCTTAACATAATCTACAAGATTTGTAAACAAAAACTTTGTTTTACCTAAAACTAATGGTACCTTCCATACAAATGTATGAAAATGGTTTTCGAAAATCGTATTTTTCTCGAAAATGGTTCCGAGAATTTTGATAATTTTTTTTTATTAATTTTTACGATCTATAATTTAATACAAAAATATTGAAATCAAGATATTACTGAATAATAAAAACACCCTATTTGGGTAACTATAAGAAGACTTGTATCCTCTCAGCAATTAAAACGGCCATGCAGTTTAGTAGTAACAAGGACCGAACTTCTGAACCAATTTATCTTAATTCCATTCTTTCCATTTTCCATTCCATTTTTGCATTTTTGCATTTTTACCACCACGAGGAGGTATCACATAGACACTTCCAGCAGAAGTATTGATCTAGATGAACTTCTTTTAGAAACCATGGCGGCCGCCCCAGGTTTAGCTTAATCAAAATCCAAGCAATCGAACTGAATTTCGAAAAAAATAAGCTCCGATGATACCGCCATGCCATTTAACTCACCCAGCATTCAATCTAAGTATATGGATGTATAGATGCTTGTTGGAACACTTTTGAATTTCCTAAATAATGCAATAAGGAAAATTTAGTTTGTTGACATAATCGTTAAGCAAAAATTGTTCTCGTCCAAAGAGATGAGTTTTTGGCCAAAATTAAAAACTCCAGCGAACATTTCCACCGCCCAATCAACGAACTCACGACGTTGTGCATGGTCTGAAATAGCAAACCTTCCTAAATATTTTGACAGCTCAGCTGCTGGATCATAACAATTGGAAAGCAATCACTTCTATCTGGTCACTTTTTAGTTATCTAAAAGAAATTAGGAAGAAAATGTTCTCATATCTATATCGGTATTAACCACACAAATGTTAAAAATTCGTTTTAACAAATCATATTTTTCTCTAAAATGCCTATATAAATTTTGATAAATTTTTTTCCTATTTCATTGAACCATTTTTGTTGAGTTCGTCTCAATTTTTAAATTGATCAAGGACATTGAGTAATGTAGCCTCTCATTTCAATATTATATTATTTCAAACTTATAGGCCTATACCTTCTTTTTCGTAACCTAATCACTCATGATTTAACGGTTTCGTTTTTTTTTTTTTTTTCAAAACCGTACGTGCTGCATCCCAACAATTTTCTTTGTGAATCATTATTTTAGGCGTGAAACCAGAAATAAGTTGTCATCAAAATCATTAGATCCGTTTTGTGAGAAGGTTCGTCAAAAGTAAAGTTAAGCTGCAACAAAATAAAATTATCACATTTCAACACAAATATGCATTTTACATTAATTCAACTACGTTCCACTGAACGCTGCCATCAAAATTTGAATCGAACACACTTTGAAATGTCAAAATATCACAATGTTTTCTTTTTTACTTGCGACTTATAGGTACTATAACGCAAGTTATGCATTCGTAAAAAAATCGAACTCGAGATTTTGATCAAAGTTGATATTACTGTGATAGCGAAGACCAAAAAAGTGGGTCTCGCAATTCTGTCTGTCTGTCTGTTCGACTACAGCCTAAACGGCTCGGCCGATGTCAAACTTAGTAGTTATCATTTTTAATTTTCCCCCCACACGTTTTATTTGGTTTTTTTTTTACCGAAAATAACGGTATACCTGTTATACGATACTTTTTCGAAATTAGATATTTTTTTTTTGAAAACTGTCCCACAGATTTTTGTAAAAACAACTCCAAAAATTTATTTAAAGCTAGGAAATGGTTGAAAATTTTTTTTCAAAAAATGCTTATTTTTGGTAGGTTACCCCCTTGGAACCATTTTTTTTTTTTTGATTTTCTGAAAGACGGTACAACCGATTTTGATCATTTTTTTATGTTAAGGCTCCCCAGCAGTTTTAATTTTATTGTGTATTCAAATTTTTCAATATTTCGAAACCTCCATGCTATATTTTTTTCAAACTTGATATCAATAAAATTTTTTTAATAAAATCTACAAGATTTGAGAAAGAAAAATTATTTTACCTAAAAATAACGGTACCCTCCATACAAATGGAATGGTTTTCGAAAATCATATTTTTCTCAAAAACAGATCCGAGAACTTTGCTAAAATTTTTTTTCTTTCAATTGATTCTAACAATCTATAATTTAATTAAAACAAAATTTAAAACAAGATATTACTGACTGTACCTACCATAGAACGATTTTTTCGAATTTTGAACGGATTTTAATGAAATTTTTTATAAAGAAACTTCTAAAAAGTTAAAAAACATAGTATTATTATTTTTTTAAATTTTGAAAAAAAAAAAAATAAATTATTTTTTTTTCTTCGAAAATTCAATATCTCAAAAACGGCTCAATATTGTTTTAAGAAACCACTACAAAGATTTATAACTTTTGTTCCTGCATAAACCAATATTTGCATCCTATTTTTACCTCCAACTACTAAAAAATTGTTTTAGTCATTTAAAAAATTATTTTTATGCTTATGAACAGTTTTTCTCTAATAGCCATAATTTTTGAAATTCTTAGTGTTTTACATAGGAGCAAGTTTGTGCGACCCAGTCGTGCATTTTATTTCTTTCATTTCTTGCCTTGTCATTCTCTATGGGCGCGGTTGTTTTCTTAAAGTTGTATATTTTGGGTTATCGACAAAATTTTTTTAGTTGCAAGCATCTATTAATGTTCTTGTTTTGAATGATGCCTTAAATGTAAATGTATTTATTTTGAAAATAAAAATATTTAAAATATCCATATACTTGAGCATATACCACACACTAATGCGAAACCACTGTAAAGCCCAATTAGAATAATCATTTGCGAAAACGGAAACCGCGGAAGGGTTCATTCATAGGAAAAGTAAAAAAATAAGCTTTTAGTCTAATAATTGCAAAATGTAAATTGTTTTCAAGTCACTAACCTCTCTAACTCTTTTTGACTATAACAAAAGTGTATTCTTTTTTTTTTGTGATAATTTCAAAAAACTCTATTTCCTTTTTTCCCGATTGATCCCATTCATCCTACATCCGTTCCGATCGATGATGACCGGAAGGAAGAACAAGCTTCCGATGGTGGCAATTTGCGTGCACCATTTTTTGTATTCATCGCTTCCCTGTGAATGGCTGCAAATTTGGAAATTCTTGTCAATTTTTTGCTGTCATCCCTTTGAAAGGAAGCACACAACATAAAAAAAAAAAAAAAAAAAAAAAAAAAACTAAATCCTTTGTGAACGTGTCCTTCATCCAAAACTTTTATTCATTCTCTTTTTAGAAGGAGTGTCGTTTCCTGGAATGACAGACATCCAGGCGTTAAACTCTTTAACTAGAAAAAATTGCTATCATCAATTAGTAACTGCTCACTCAGCTGGTGGTTTACTTGGAAATCCTTTGTTCACTAGGAAAACGGAAAACTTTATGACCTTAACCGTAATCTGCGGTGTCAGAGAACAGTGTTTGACCTATTACTCGTATATAGGCCTTTGTTCGACACGCAATTGTGTCGGCAAAAAGTTACAGTACGAGTATATGTAAATGATAAATTTGTTCCATAGTTGACACGCTAATGCAATTTCATGCTAACGCATATTAGCTTCTCTGCGGGGGTAGGTATAAGGTAAAAAGCCAGAAAGCCGGTACAAAAAGCCATAATGTTGGTAACATGCGTGACATATTTATGAAATCGTAAAAACGTGAAATCGCTGCCCCGCAGAGTTTGAGCCTTTTCATTTTTTATTTACAAATTTTCAATGTCTGTCATACTGCCAACTGCCACTTCCACCATCAGTTAAAGCAGTTAAAGCGGAGAGGGCGAACAACGATAACGTCCAAATGCTTTTCGCCTTCCCTCTGAAAATCCCCCGCAGGCATCAGCTCCATTGTAAGGGTAGAAATATAATATACCCAAATACCTACATGGTGGAAAAAAGGAAGCACGCCGGCCGGGTGTATGTATATGTTTAGTCCTACCGTACCTAACCTTCCCTGCGCAATAAATTCTCTTTCAATTTATGATTAAATGATTTATGGTGGATGGAGCCATGCGTTTGAGGATATTATTCAAAAATTTATATTATTCAAGGACAGCAACAAATTGTCGGCCATGTTGATGCTGATAAAATTTAAAATGAACACTTGCGAGACAGATAGGCACATTCGGTTGCTCGTTACAGCCAACACCGAAGCCCAATTGTCTATCTGGTGATTTTTGGCTGCAAATTTAATATACCAAATAAGAATATTCAAAATATTGTAATGTCGAGGAGGACCGACACGGGAGACGACCGGTAAACGAAAAGATGTAAGTTACGATGCTCATTTTGTGACGCCTGGAATTTATAAATTTTCTGGAATCAACAGAAATGATAAAAGTCCATAAATAATTTCGAAGGACTTTTCTATCTTCAAAATTGGGAAAGTGTCAACCCTCTTTTGTTTTAGTGAAGTAAAAAGATTTGTTGTTAGCTCTAAGTGTACGTGTGTAACATAATAGCTTAGAACTCACAACTTTTGAGTTTAAGGATTTCAATAATCGCCACTTTCTTTTAAAAAAGGAATTCCCTTAGATACCTACTTAAGCTATTTAAAGGAAAAGTTTGGGAAAGACTACTTAGAGAACTTAAGCGCAGTAACCGCAGTCTAGAACATTTTCATACGACTTTAAAAGATTTTGAAAATTATAAATGTTTTGCCAATGAGGGCTTCGTATGTTTAAATTTGAATAAAACAAACTGTGAGGGTGATATCATTGAATTTTTTGTATTTATTAAGAAAGCCCATGTTTGCCATGGTTTGTGAAATACAACATCATTCAAATGCCCCCCGTGGCTTTGTTGGGTGGCTTGCATCATAAACTTCCAATTTTACACAACTCTGGCGCATAGTTGGGGCTGAATTTGACCAATGGTATTGCTAATTTTGGTTTTCTGATGGGTAGCGGTTGTCAGTGGCTTGTGCCTTAAGAAAACCTTACAAGAAGTCTAAGGGCGTAAAATATTACAATCTCGGTGGCTCCCTGTTCGAAAATTTCTCCTGCAAAACGTCCATTGTGGTACTTAGGGCCATACCGTTGAAACCACTTGTCGTCGTTGTCTATATCATGCAATTAGTATAAAAAAAAAATTGGTTATCATCAACCGATAGCGCTCGATGGTGATGCCACTAGTCCAAAATCCATAAAAAAACAACAACTTTCTCTCGATGTATTACAATTTGGCGGATCTCGTCCAATATTCTTCCTAAATTCCACAAATTTGATTGTTGAGGAACCCATTCATCCAGAAATGAGCATCTACACGTCACTGAATAAAACTTTTGTAACAACATTAGGGTCAACTTCCAACTGCTTGAGTGCCCAGTAAGCAAACATACGTCAGCTTAAATTTGTATGAATAGGTATATGTATGTCCAAGTCATGACGTGAAATTCGCGTGGTCTGCGAAATGTCTTATGCGCGATGCGGAATCGACTGTCTCGAATTCCCCACTCAGAAAGTTTCGATACTCGTATTTATGGCCGATATTGCGTTTCTTTGAGGTTCGGATATTGGCGTATTGTCCACTGAACCGGTGGATTCAAATTTATCCACCGCGTTGTGAATAGTTCTTTCGAAAGGACGATTAAGATAATCATTAAATGGGCGAAGTGCGCGAATTGTTGCTTGACCTGAAGAACCACTTTTAAAAAGCAATTTAATCATTAGTTGAACTCTATAACTCTCCGATGTTATTAAGCAAGACAGATGAATTAAATGACGGTCAATTTGACTGAAGTGCCATCAAAATTATGGCCGCAATCAGCTGTCAAACTTCCGTACTGGAAAACTCTTTAGTTAGAGCATTACAACGAATTAGTTAAAGCTATATCAACGAATTGATAGTCAACTATCACCTTAAGCGATTCCACCCCTGGGCAAGTTTAGCTTGGTTGAAAAAAAAATATATCAAGAGATTTTGATTAAACTTGACATAACGATGATAGAGAAACCGAACAAAATGGGTACCGCAATTCCGTTTGTCGGTTTGTATGGGTCTATATCTGTACCTCGACCTATAGCCTAAGCTGCTAAATCGTACAAGAGGGTCTCCGGTGATTCCGTAAGGGACCAATCATAGAACCCATTTCTTACGTTTCGACTTTCTCATTAATTATTGTATGGTACGGGCTTGCCTTAGCACGACCCGTCCCGCCATAAAAATGAATTTAATTTATTAAAAGATGTACCTGCATGAGAAATTTTTAAAGATTCTAAAGACTGGTAAGATTTTAAAAATCAATAGACTAGGATTCAAATTTATCAGTCTATATGAAAAACCACCAATTATTTGACTCCAAATAATCGGCCTTCTTTTCGTTGTATTTTTACTATGAGAGGAAAGACTGTGAGTGTCAGATAGCGCATGTACGTAAAAATGTGGACCTCAGCCAACTTGGCGAGTAAAACAGGGGAAAGTGATAAAAAGAGCTAGGGAAATAGTGACAGGCCATTTTAAGTCTTTTTAAGGTCTAATTATGTTCCTCTTGATGTCCAAAAACATCATTAGAATCACGGAATTGAAACACGAAGTTCTTGTTTTTTTTTTTAAATTAAATCCATATGAAATACATCACTTTACCATAATATGTTTCCTTAGGAAAAAAGATTAATTTATTTTAGTATCTACTACGTTTGGGCCGTCACTCTTTGACAATAAATTAGGAATATGGGTCTAGAATAACACCCACATAATCGGCCTTTCATCCGCTATGAAAAAGATCTACAAAGATTTTGCCGGACAGAGATGTTCAAGACTGGCTTATGACGAATTCAGTCTAGTGATCGTCAGGTCCTTTTCATTCTAAAAACATTGTGAATTCACAAAAATCAAATTGTGACCAAAAGCCGCTACTTCCAAACTTTGATGAAACACTGTCTTTTTTTAATGTTCTTTCTTAGTTTCTGAAAGTTCGTTTAGCTCTTAATATGACAGGGAAGTACAGAGTGAAATGAGGTACCATTTAATTTTGTTGTTTGTCTCCACAAATTCGTAACGCCAAACAACTTCGCATACCGAGCTTTTAAGAATGCCTATTAATTTGCTCTCGAGCACAACTTCAGGAATACTATTAAGTTCACAGATTCGTTCTTTAGCAGCACTTCACGAGTGTGGAATGCTTTACCCGTCTCAGTATTTAACTCCCATCATAATATTCAGCCATTCAAAACCAATGTGCATCGATATCTTGCGACAAAGTAAAAACAAAAATGGAATTGAAAGGAAAAAAAAAACTGGGTCGCACGAACTTGCTCCTATGTAATAGACTAGGAATTTAAAAATGAATGTTACTAGAGAAAATTGTTCATAAGGATAAATTTTATTTTTTAAACTCTTTTAGTAGTAAGAGATAGAAACAGAATGTTATGCAAATATGAATTTATGCAAGAACAAAAATTATAAGTCGTTGTAGTGATTTCTTAAAAAAATAAGATTTTATATAGAAAATTTTTAAAACATTTTTAAGAAAAAAATTTTGGTACGCCAACTTTAAGTTTTTATTATTGTACGAATAAGAGTTAAATTTACCAAAAAAATTTAAACCGTTTTTGAAATATTAAATTTTCCAAAAAAAAAAAAAAAATAGATTTTTTTTTCAAAATTCAAAAAAATATTTTTCTTAAAGTTTTGAAATGTAATGTTTTTTAAACTTCTTGGAAGCATCTCTGTAAAAAAATTCATTAAGATCCGTTATGTCATTAATGAGAAATTCAAAATTCGAAAAAATGGTTCTATGGTAGGTACAAGCTGTAATATCTTAATTTCAATTTTTACTTGCGATATATGTAGGTACTATAGGGCAAGTTCTGCATTTGGAAAAAAAATCGAACTCGAGATTTTGATGAAAATTGACATTACGATGATAGCGAAGACCAAAAAAGTGGGTCCGAAAATTCCGTCTGTCTGTCTGTATGTCTGTATGTCTGTATGTCTGTACCTCGAACTACAGCCTAAACTACCGGAGGTATTTTCTTCAAACTTGGTAGTTAAGGGTCTTCGGTGATTCCCTAGAGGAAAAATTGAATTTTTTTTTTAGCTCCAAAACTAAGGGTACCCCCCATACACCCGTAATGCAAAATCTTATTTATCTCGAAAACGGTTCTAACGATTTGGATAAAAAAAATTAAGTGTGATATTATGGATATGGACTACATTTTGGTCAAAAAAAATTTTGGGGCAAAATGTTATTAGGGGTACCTGCCATAGACCCGTTTTTTTGATTTTCGACTTTCTCATTAACGGCTGTAAGGATTTTAACCCAACATTTTTAGCAAGAGTCCCCTTAAGTTTAAAATAATATTGTATATAAAAATATTCGAAAAAATATTTATTGGGTTTTTTTTTTTTTTTTTTTTTTAATTTTAAATCAATATCTTCAAAACCTATGAACGATTATTTTTTGAAATTATTTCCTAAAACCAATATTATTAAATACTTAAAATTCGCATCCCACATTTTTTTCTTGAAAAATTGTAGAGAAATTTCTTATATAAAAAATTTATTTAATAATAAAACGATTTTTTAAGGTTTATTTGCATAAATTCATACTTTTCCGGAAACCAGACGGCAATTTTATGCATTTGAACATTATTATCTCATTAAATCCATGTTTTATATTTATAAAATGTATCTTAAATTCCAAAGTACTTTTACGTAAGAGCAAGATCGTGCGACCCAGTCGTGCATTTTATTTTTTATTAAATTAAGGATCATTAAAATTAATTGAAAGAAAAAAATTTATAAAAAATTCTAGGCGCCGTTTTCGAGAAAAATACTATTTTTAAAACCCATTTTATAAATTTTTTACACTTGTATGGTAGATACCTTTATTTTTAGGTAAAATAATTTTTTTTTCTCACATCTTGTAGATTATATTAAAAAACTTTTATTTATCAAGCTTAAAAAAAAATCTAATATGGGGGTTTCGAAACATTGAGTTTTGAAAAAAAATTTTTGAAGTTTTTTTTTTTTTAAACCAAAAAAATTTTTTTTGAAAATTTGAATACACAATTCTTTCACAATTTTTGGGGAGCTTTAGCAACAAGAAAATTTTAAAAATCGGTTGTACCGTTTTTGAGACTGTCAAATTTTAAAAAAAAAAGTAAGTATTCCATTATAAATTGGTATCGCTTGTAATTTATTGGATTTCAATCTGAATCATAGAGGAAGGTCATATCTCTCAAAAATTAATGTTGGTTAAACAAGCTGTTAATAAGTTTTATGCCACCAATACCAGAAATAATTTATGTTCTTTCATATAACTACATATTACTCGAAAACTCCTCCGTGTACAAAAAATGTATTCACTTTCGTCTTCAGTGACCCAAAGTTAACCAATAGGAAATATTTAATTTTTTGACTATACCTTAAATTGCCGAAACAAATTAGTAGCTATATAGCTTTATAGAACGACGAATTTTTGAATAAATCAATTATACTTTGTTCAACAAAAATTGTCAGTACAGGGAAGATAGGACGTTTGCCTCTCACTCTTTATTGGCTCGCCTTTTAAAGCTCTCACAGGGTTTCCCTAGTTTGCATTAAAAATCGCCAACACTCAACATACTAAACTTCATAAAACTTGTTCTCAAAACCTCCAAAACCAAAAGCTCCTTAAACCTTAATAAAATCCACTGAATAAGCTCCTTGCTTGTCATTTAGAATGATAATGGTAACTCTGTTCTGATGTATGTATATAACAAGCGCACGATCGCATTGACTTGACAGTATCCCTTTCCTTCAGCAGTGGGATTCAACGGTCGCGTTGGGGTGTACAACTTTTTGCGAAGAATTACAACAACAATTCTTTAAGGAATGTCAGTGGCTTGTTTTTTTTTTAAGTGGCATTTTTTCCAACGTAGTGTAGTGATAAGTGCATCAGGCGCCACTGCTTTGTAAAAAGCTCTCCCATAAGGCCTGTACTGACAATTTTTGTTGAACAGAGTATAGAGGCCAACGGCTGGTAGACAACCTGAACTTGGGGTCTTACAACTATCAACCATTTACATATATGCGTGTTGTTAACTTTTTCTACCGAGTTCTAATGGCTAAGATAAAAAGGACTTTTCATGAGAATAGGTTCTCTTGGTTCTCACAGTACAACAGAAAAACATTTTTTTTTAATTTTTAGGTGACAGCGAACCCAGAACTCCGGCATGACAGCTCAAGGCACTTGCTATAAGGTAAAGGGATACTACACGATTAAAGGGCTTACAGAAATAATTGGTCATGAGAACGCACTTTTCAATGTTTCTTGCAATAATGTGAATTCTTAAAAACTAGTAAGAATTTTCGAATCAAAAAGCGTGACAAATATGCAGTGAGGTATTATTTGGTCTCAAAAAGAGTTGACTTCTTTCATCTCGATTACTAACATAATATGTCCGAAAAAATAAACTAACCTCCCACTGAAATGATAAATATTTCAAGATTTCATTTTTTCTTACTCACTTTTTAGAATAAAAAGAAAAGTTGCATGACCCCCTTCCCATTTCGCATTCAACTCAAGTCATTTTCTTAGAATTTGATTAAAACTGTTTCCGTAATACGTATCCAACCTAAATGGCTAGGACTTTATTTACTACCGAAGAGCTAAAATGGTTAACTTAATAGAAGTACTCCCTGAACGCTGAGTGACAGTGACACATCTCCCTCGAAAAATGGAAAATTAAATTTTTTATGAAGAACATGCTCAGTTTACGCAAAAGATTCAATATACTTTTAAACCAGAAACAAAGTTAAGAAACGTCATAGATCGAACGCAAAATGTGTCAAATATTGAACAAAAAATTTAACACATTTCGAAATTTTTCACCATTACCTACCTATACATACCCATATAGAAGAAGAAATTGTATCCTATTTTTGTCACGTTCCTGTAACTGTTCACACCGAAGAACCAAAAGACATTTTGGCAGAGTATAGTCGTTACTTTACGCGTCATCGCACGTCAACGCCGCCACTTCGTCAACGCTATTCCAAGAAAGCCATAAAAATCCAAATTAAATTGAACATCATCCTCACCCGCGCGTTGACATTTCATTTCATATACATAAAACGCCATCAATACAAATGGTACTCCACTACTATTATATATGTATATCCCCTAAATTCATAGACGCAAAGGAATTCAAACAACAACAAAAACGAAATAAAGTATGAAACTTGATAAAACTCTTAGCAATCGAAGTGGCCATTTATACAATTTTCGCCACCATTGACGTTCTAACGAATTCTTAAGTTTCATTCAAAATGACAAAGAAAGAATTCCCATTCATCTGAAATCACGCTAATTGCCCAGAAAAGAGGGCGCGTCGGTCGGTTGTTTGTTCGTCGTCCTTCGTCCTCGTTCTCGTCATCGTCGTCATCGTCAGCTCGGTACTCGGCATCATCAACCCTCTTTGTTAGAAAATGACTCTGAGTGTTTCAATCTTTCAATTTTGCTGTTGGTAGATATGTAAATGTAGTATATTGCATCAAAAGCTCCCTATAAAAACAAAAAGGCCATATCCATATGTTTTATGCGAAATGGACTTACCCAAGCGACAAAAAAATAATATAGAAAAAATAATTCCCAGAATTCGCAATTTTCTAAAATGGCAAAATTACTTATGCTCCATTTGCTTACACAACTTTCTGTGCTCTGAAATTCAGAGAACGAAAAAGGCACGGATGCTTAAAAACTTCAACCCTCCTATTTTTTTTCTACAAAACCTATTACATATATGTTAGTACGTGAATACGGTGACCATATTCCAAAGTTGGAAGTCTTAATTTCTGAAAACAGTTATATTTATAAATTTGTCTTTTACCAGAAATTTTGTGCTCTCGTTAACATCAAGACAACTTTTTTAAATTCAAGGTTTTCGGCAACAAACAGCCTAGTAGGTGTTTTCTTCTTGATTGAAACATATTTCAAACGGAAACAGAAAAAGTCTCTTCTTAAAACCTGGGCCCTATTCCACAAAACAACTTATAAACTTTTCACTTTGCACTTATCAAATTTTTCGACAATTTGCAAGACCTTACGTTCCTCAGAACTATAAAATTTTGATTTGGAATTGAAAAATATAATTTGCAAAGTTTTGCGATTTTTATATTCTCTTTGCAATTTCTGTTCCACGTATGTACGTGATGAGACAGAAATGCAAAGATGATTAAATGCTTTGTGAAACACTTTGCAGGAGAGTGCAAAGACTTTGCAGGAGAGTGCAAAGACTTTGCATATAGAGTGCAAAGTCTGCAAAAATTTGCTTAGTGCAAAGTGAAATTTGCAAAGAATATTGTGAAACAGAAACAATTATCACTTTGCCAAAAAATGTAATTTGATAAGTGCAAAGTAAAAAGTTGATAAGTTTTTTGTGGAATAGGGCCCTTAATCTTGCGAGGATAATTTGAAATCTAAATTCAGTTTTTCGCCCGAATGCTCTCGTCAAGCTTGAGCTTTTGGTTAAGAATTGTTATATTTCACGAGATAAATTCGATGATAGGAAACAATTGGTGGATGTACATGTACATAGGTGTGAAATAATTATTACGAACAACCTACTTCAATGACCCCATCAACAATAAAGTCCTCCGCCCAAGTTAGGTAACTTGTTTACTGATCATTCGTTTTAGAAAAGTTGAAGAGGATTTAAAAGGAGATATCGATGCACATTGGATTTGAATGTCTGAATACCTTTATGGGAGGAGGAAAATATTCATTCCACATTAGTATAGTACGGCTGAAGATAGAATCTCTGAACTGTGAAGTAATGAAAGACAAGGAACATTGCGGCCATAATCGGGAGATTCAAATGTTTCTGTTATTATTATCACCATCATATTTAAATCATAATATTGGCTCTGAAATCCTCGAAGAACTCACACCAGCTTGGTTGTATGAATCTATTTATATTTAAGATGGCACCATAAAATAAAACGCAAGACCAATTTGGACGAACTTGCTCCTAGGCTTGATGCTAAAATTTAAGCCATAGGTAGATTTTTCGTCTTTTTTTGCTCACAAAAATATATTATTTGTAAAATTTTTGAAAACCAATATTGCCTTAACAACAAGTATAGCCAAAAACAAGAGAAGAAGGGAATAATAATCTCCTAAGCAACGTCAAACCCGTATTTCCCTTTTCGTATTTTTTTTTTAATTTGAAATTACGATCTTATATGTGGGCATCTACAAAGTTTGATCGAAACCTCAAGACCCATTTTCGGAAAAATGCTAAAAAAAATAGAGTCGTCGAATTTTGGATACCTTTCTTGATGAGCTAAAGCAAAAACTCTAATGTTTTCTTTTGACAAAATACATTTATACTGTCGTACTAACATATATATATATATATATATAATTATATATATATATTATATACGTAAACATGCCTTTGACCAAATACATAAAATGCACGACTGGGTCGCACGAACTTGCACCTATGTAAACGACTAAGAATTTCAAAAATGAATGTTATTAGAGAAAACTGTTCTTAAGGATAACATTTTTTTTTTAAATAACTAAAACAACTCCTTTAGCAGTTGGAGCTAAGCACAGGATACAATGTGTTTTAAGCAAAAATTAGGTTATGCAAGAACAAAATTATAATTCGTTGTAGTGGTTTCTTAAAAAAATAAGCTTTTATACAACATTTTTAAAACATTTTTAAGAAAAAAATTTTAGAACGCCAATTTAAAGTATTTATCAATGTTAAATCTACAAAAAAAAAACATTGATCCGTTTTTGAGATATCGATTTTTCCAAAAAAAAAACTAGATTTTTTTTTTCAAAATTCAAAAAAATATTTTTTTTAAAGTTTTGAAATGCAATGGCGCAAAATTTTAAACATTTAACACCTACTCTAAATAAATTTTAGAATGGGAGTCGACTCTAAATATTGAGTATAAAACGAGAACCGACTTTTTGTTAATTTTAAAGGACATAAACTATACTTTAACGTTAAAGAGCTCGTCTTACCTTAACAGCAGCAAATAGCTTTGTTTTATTAATTTTTAAAGATGTTCCTTGTAAATAGACTGAATCACTGAATATTATAAATTAAAAACAATCCTACAAAACTGTTCTACGATTAACAAATCTTACATACAAATGTACATACATATCTTATTTATGAACGCGCGCCGCGCCGGCCGAGACGAGTATAGCAAAATGAATCCGCACCTTGCAACAACAAATTGAATTTTTATGCTATGAATTTGCGATTTATACTTTATTTCGATCTAAAATAATGTAAATAACTTAAAAAAAAACATCAAAATCTGTACCGAGGTAGTATATAAAATGCACTTTTGTCGGCGAAGAATCATTTGGTTTGATGTTGTCTGTTCTTTTTACTTTTTTTTGTGTTTTTGTACTTGTGTGAGTTATATGTATATGTCAAATTAAGGATAGTTCAACGCAAATTTGCTTAGGTTCTGTTGTAAAACCCACATTAGTTAGAAGAGTTGTCTAACTTGACTAAAATTATGAAAAAGTTAGATAAAAAGTCTCCAAGCTGCTTTTAGTAGACCCGGTTTTATTGCTTAAACGAGTACTCTTTAAAATTTTGGGCCAATGTTTCTTAAACTTTTTAGAAGCTTGTCTATAAAAAATTTCTTTAAAATCCGTTCTGCCGATAAAGAGAAATTCGAAATTCGAAAAAACCGTTCTATGTTAGATACAGTCAGTAATATCTAGATTTCAAAATGTTTTTTTTATTAAATTATAGATCGTAAGCATTAATCAAAAGAACAAAAATTTTAGCAAAATTCTCGGAACCATTTTCGAGAAAAATACAATTTTCGAAAACCATTTTTTAACTTTTGTATGGAGGGTACCGTTATTTTTAGGTAAAATAAATTTTTTTTCTCATTTCTTGTAGATTATATTAAGAAGCTTTTATTTATCAAGTTTTAAAAAAATGTAGCATGTGGTTTTCGAAATATTGAGTTTTCAAAAAAAAAATTTTGAAATATTTCTTAAAAATCCAAAGAAATTATTTTTTGAAAATTTTAATTCACAATAATATTCAAACTATTGGGGACCTTTACCAGAAAAAAAATGGTCAAAATCCGTTGTACCGCTTTTGAGAAAATCGAAAACCAAAAAAATTGTTCCAAGGGGGGTACCAAAAATAACCACTTTTTGTAAATATTTTTTCAACTATCTATGTATAAGCTAGCTTTAACTCAATGAAATTTTATAATTTTTTTTTTTTAAATCTGTGGTACAGTTTTTGAGAAAAAAAATATTTATAAAATTTCGAAAAAAGAAATCCTATAGCAGGTACCGTTATTTTTGGTCTTAAAAAAACCAAATTAAAAAACATCCATATAGGAAAAAAAATTAAACCCATATCTACCAAGTTTAAAGAAAATCCCCCATCCGCTTAGCTGTAGTCGAACAGACAGACAGAATTGCGAGACCCACTTTTTTGGTCTTCGCTATCATCGTAATGTCAACTTTGATCAAAACCTCGAGTTCGATTTTTTTTCCGAATGCATAACTTGCCTTATAGTACCTATAAGTCGCAAGTGAAAAAGTCTAGAGGTGTTAATATAAAGTACCGTTGAAACAATAATTCCTTAATGTCTACTCTGTGGAATTGACTAAAGAAATATCTTTCCAACATGTTTCTGTAGCGATCTCTATTGACTGTACTGTAACTATCGTTTTCGTCAATGAAAAAATCGTGCCAATGACAACACTGGCATGAAAACCACACCATGCAGTAATTGTTTCTTGAAACAAATGAGTATTTCAATGCATGTTATGTCTGTTGACGAATAATGCGTTTCATCACTGAAGTCGATTTTGCGATGAAATTGGTCATTTTCTTCCAACATTTCTAGAGGCCAATCCTATAGAGCGTACGTGTCGTCATATAATCGAATGACTCAAGGTCTTGAGTAAAATCCATCATCTTAAAAGGTTGCAAGCTAATATCCTTTTGCAAAATTCGCCAAAGTGTGGTCCTAGCGATTTCCAATTCTTGATAACACCGCAGTATGGAATCGACTGTTTTATTTTTCTTTTGATGGACTCTTGAATGGCAGCAATGTTCTCGGCAATTCGACCAACCCGTTGTTTTACTTTCGTGGGAACATCCAGCAGCAAAAATGTAGACTCAGATTTGTTTGTTTGAATCGCTTGACCACTGCGACAAGAATTACTCGTAGAACCAAAAATTGGCGTTCAAGCTCTTAAAGTTTCCGACACCAACTCGAATAAATAATAAATTTGAATTATTTGTAAACTTTCGTCGTTCATGAACTTCACCGCGATGAAATTATTGAACATTTTGACAATGAAAATTTGGTCATTAGTTTAAATGCGCGTTCGCAGTAAAAGCTTAAAGTCCCAATCGAAAAACTCTTATATAGGTTATGATTGGCGAATATTTAAGAGATTCACGCCAAATAACTAAATCCGAATCTACACCTCTGCACTGTGCGTTTGGAGCTCGGCAGTTTGCTCTCTGATACTGAGTTGTCATCAATCCTCTAAAATATGTATTCTGTTTGGTTGTGCTCCTAGGATTTTGACGGTGAACTCGGTATAGAAGCTACCAGAGCTCTTCTGAGAGCTAATGTGATGGGGTCGAGAAAAGAGGTTAATTTTTTGATGGTCTGAAAGATGGACATCTTCAGAATAAATCCATGTCCCTTTTCTTTTTCTGATGGCTCACAAGGCAACGAGAGTGCGTATTGTGATCTTTACAATAATGTATTTCAAGAGTTTGGTATTTTCCAGACCGACTAGTTTTCAATTTTTTTTTAAATATGTCTTTTTCCAAAGTTGTATTTCTTCAGGTTAAAAGTAAAAAAAATTAAAAATTTGACAACTTTTGTAATTAAGATTGAACATTTTCATAGTTTCTAAAGAAATTTCCCGAGTAAAAATTTAATGCATAAAAAAAACAGGGCGGATGGTCACACTAATCATAAAACATACATGCCAAGCAAACAAAAATTCTAAATATGATGTTGAAAATTAAGTTTTCCGCCCCAACCCAACATAGTCGAGCAATCTATTTTGAATCTTAATCCACCCCCTGACGATACGACCCAGTCAAAAGTAGACTGTGCTGCCGCCGTCACTAGTACATTTTCACCGCGTATATCATATCCAAGGAGTACATAAAAAAAAAATCCTACAAATGTACGCGAACATAAAAGGATACAAATTTCCATTTCATTTGAAGCGGATTCATATGAGATTCATCCAGTGCGCTGGAGTTCGCCCTCCTTGGTCCTTGGCTTAGCCATCATAATGTACAACGACATATACATCAGGACGAAAGATATTTGCCTGGAATCCTAGTTGAGAGACGGGACGGCAACGGCAATGGCTGGCTGCAAAAAGAATGCGGAGCAAATCGAGGGACTTAGAGGCAATAAACCGCAAAATTTGTTTATGTTTTTCTCAAGCGAATATGGAAAAATGTTTCGTTTCTTCCTGGGCTGGGACGGGCCGGAGAACCATTCCCGTGCGTCGTTAAATCCATTGTTCAACTTATAGTAGCACCCATACATAAACTCCGCCAATGCCACTGCTATACAGCATCTGTGCGACGACGTATATTGAAATTCCAATCCAACAATAACCGCCACAGAAAGCAACAGCAATTTCTCAGTTGGGGGTGAAGTTTGGGCCAAAATTGGATTTGCTCTGCTTCCTCCCGCCCCCTATCGCTACGCCCACTAGGAATATTTTAGAGACGACAGCGATGGCAAAGATGGGGATAAGGACGAAAATGAGGACGACGACGATGAAGAAGAGATGATGATGATAATACGAAATTGAGCGTAAATCGAAAAATAAAATGAAAAATCTTCCAGGTCCAGATCCGGTAGGTTCATGCTTGTGTATGTGAGCTAATATGAATGTATCTTCTCACACATCTGCTCGCTTAATCGAGAATTCATATGGATCAAAGAGGTCAAGGGTGGTCCTTCACTAGCAGTGCCCTGGCCCCATCCTGTGTGCCGAAATCAGCATGAACGAAATATTTTCTTAATTCAAAATTCAATGCCCCAAAAAACAATAACAATAATACAGGAAACTGCCACTAAACTGCTATAGCGGAACGATGGCGCATTTCCTACTGCAATAAATCGCACTCTCAAAACCCCTCAGGCGCGTTCGGGCTACGCCTTTGACTCTGAATCTGAATTTGAATTTAACTCTGAATCGGAATCGGTGTGGTGCGGTAGTTTGTGGAACTGTTTGCTGTTTTGTTCGCCCCATTCTCGTGCATTGAGTTTATTTTTAAACAACGATTTCCGGGAACATTATTCGAATGCAGGCAGACACACTCAAACAAAGTCACAAACATCCTTGGAATTCATGAGCCTTTAGGAGCCTGCACAGAAAAAGGACTGAAATTAGAATATTTTATGCGATCCTTGAAGTCTCAACTATTTCAAATATTTGTGCACATACAGAGCGATGCCAACCTCAGCTAGGCCTCCTTTCGTCAAGTTCCATCGTTCCTTCCAAGCCGCGCACCGCTCTGTTTATTCACTTTCGTTGGATGGAATGCACTTCAACCCACAGCCGAAATGAAATTTATTTATTTGGTGCACGAAAGCCATAGGCAAACGGAATTTCTCCAGAGCGTAGGCACTCGAAATACTACAATTTCAGACGCCCACTGAATACGAGTTGGAAGGACTTTGTACACTTTCAGGATTTACCTACCCACCGACCGACCAGATAACAAGCGAAACAGCTGTAACCGACGATGACGCTGACGACGACGACGAGTGACGATGGAAAACGAACCAACCAGCTTTTGAAACCCCACACCAATTGCAATTTAAATCTGGTGTGCACCTCCAAAAAGGACACACAAAAAATAGCCCCTACCTACAAAATTTCAAAATAAACGAGATTCCCCATTCTCCCCCATCCGCCAGGCCCGGCCCGACCGTTTGCCGACGAAAAGTCGTTAGATTTCGTTTCAGTTGAAAAGTTTTTTGACTGGAAAAGTTGTGTCCTTTAAACTTCTGTGTGGAGGCGAAAAACCAGTCACAGTCAGGCTAGAGGAGAGAAGGGTAACGATCGTCGTCGTTGCGACTTCTTACGATGATAATTTAGACGGGGATCGCTCTCCATTTGCATTCGTGTTGTGAATATATCCACTGATGGAATTAGAACTCGAGGACACTCGATGCAGTCTGTTTTCTCATTTATGTAGTTTTCCGTTGACATTTTGAAAGTTTTATCAGCAGAATGTTTGATTTTTCCAGTCGCCTGGTGAAGAGGGAGGCAGCCGTAGCAGCGGTGGGGAGAGAATAAAGTTTTCCGCCTACAACTTCGACAGCCATAGCCGTTTTTTAATTTTTGGCAATAATGGGCCCAAGCAAAGGTGCGGACCAAGATAAGTCAGAACAATATGAATTTAAATAACCATAAAAGATAACCATACCACAGATAAAATAGTTTCATGGATTTTGGATCGAGTGCGAACGTCGTTTTTCGAAA
Source organism: Chrysotoxum bicinctum (assembly GCA_911387755.1). Lineage (NCBI taxonomy): Eukaryota > Metazoa > Arthropoda > Insecta > Diptera > Syrphidae > Chrysotoxum > Chrysotoxum bicinctum. Next base: position 1,669,545 of record OU426987.1, read on the forward strand.
TTAATTTTTTAAAAATTTCAATTTCTTTTTTAATTATATTTACTTTACTTTAACTTACTTACTTAATTAACCGGCTCCCGGTGCATGAAGGGTCTCTGCTGAGACACGACAGCTTTCCTATCCTCTGCGATACCGAGCACGCTCTGCCCGCTTCCAGTCATCGACGCCAAGCGCTCTGGCATCCGTGATGGCTTGGTCTTTAAATCGGAGGTTTGGTTTTCGTTGTCACCGCTTTCCTGGGGGCTGAGATTCGAAGAGCATTATTGTCCATTCGCTCAATGTGGCCGAGTCAATTTACTCGATGTGTTTTTGCTTTGTGGACTAAATCCACATCTTGCTAGAGCTGACAGAACTCACGGTTATATATTCTTCTACATTCACCCTACTCGCACAGAGGACCAAATATCCGTCCAAAATTTTCTAGAAAAGAGCCCAGTATCATCTCTTCCTTTCTGCTTATGGTCTGCTTATGGTGCCGTAAAGCAGGACTGGTGGTTAAATGATTTTTTACAGCACTTGCTCTTAAGAGTGAGGAGTTTTGACCTCATTTGTTTTGCTCAACCGGAGTAGCACCGGTTTCCTTAAGTAGAACTTCGTCGGATTTCGACTAAGGTTAGCGTTTGTGGAGTTAATATTAACTTCGAGGTAGATGAAGATGAATTTTTGGTTATCAATAGTCCCATTGTGCCCTAGGTGGTGAACAGATATTTATTTGTTTGTTAAAAGCATATACTTGGTCTAGTTCTCATTTACTTCAAGACCAACAAGTCTCGCCTGACCTTCAGCAGCCGGGAAGGACTCTAGTACAGAACGTTGGAAACAGCCGATGATGTCGATATTGTCTGCAAACCTTAACAGTTGGACAGATTTGTTGAATATAGTGCCCTCCGTGTTAACGTCCATCATCTCCTCTAGAACGAGATTGAAGAAATCACATGATAGTGCATATCTCATTGCCGAAAACCTTTGCATGTTTGGAATAGTTCAGAAGAATTGATCGCGTGTTCCTCATTGCACCGCGTATTTTCCAATGTGATGCGACACAGTTGAGTCAGTTTTCCCGGGATTCAGAGTTCAGCCATCTTCATATAGAGCTCCTGACGATGAATGCTTTCATATGCGGCTTTGAAGACGATAAATAGATGGTGAGTCTCGACTTAAAATTCGTTGGTCTTCGTCAGGATTTGCCTCAAGGTGAATATCTGGTTTACCGGGCCGGATGCCACAATGGTTCTTGCGGGCTAATTATTACCAGAACGGTTTAAGACGGTTTATGGACATTTAGTAGAAATATGCCTCGAAAGTTCTTGCAAGAAATAGGATCACATTGTTTGTAGATGGGGCATATACCAAAATATCGCCTCCGTATTGGAAGAGTTTGCAGGTAAGCCATCATATCCTGCGGCCTTGTTGTTCTTAAGCTTATTTATATAGCTGAGTCTACCTCTTCTATACAGGATGGTGGAGCTGGTTCTTCATTGATTGGAAGTCTTCTTGCTCTATGAAACGCTCTACATAATGCTCATTTAACAGCTGCTGCATGGAAATGCTGCTTGAAACCATCTACAATTCCTTGTGGTTCAGTGCGTTCTGGTCTAGAAACCGGCAGCCAGTTGCTTGGCTTTTTTCAAAAAGCTTCCGGGTGTTGTTTCTATCGCAAGACTGTTCGATCGTCTTGAGATGCAAGGCCACGTAAAGTCTCTTCTTTCTACGCAAGATCTTCTTTTCCTCTCTCCTCTTTTTTAGATACTCTTCACTCGCTGCTCTTGCTTTGCGCTGCAGCATATTCGCATGTGTATTTTCTGTGATTCATTTCAGTTGAACGTATTCATCATCATACCACGGATTCTTAGCCTACAAGGTTCGTGGCCTTAGTAGTTTGTAGCCTGCGGTGGTTTCGGCTACCTCTTTGAATGTATTTTGATACAGGGACCAATGATTTTTGGCGTCTGTAGGTGAATCAACAGTGGAGAGCTTTTCGCTGAGGTGATCTTTGTAAGGTCTGACAACTCCAGATATGCTGAGGCGCCCAACATCAAATTTCATTTTCTGTGATCCGTTTGACAAGCGAGCTCTGTATTTAGTTAAATCAGTCGTTCGATAGAGCCCATCGCTACTCTTGGACTAGGTGAGCCATGAGTCTAATGGCCGTATAAATTATTTTTATGCTTTGGTGAGATACTATAAAATTTTCCATTACATATTTTTAATTTACTTAGACTAAAATATAAACTCAGATTTAATGAAAGACCCTTTAATTAAGCATTTTACCGTTTGTGCCATCAAAATTGTGGGTAATATTAGTTGTTCTTAAAAATTATCTAACAGCCAATAAATTGTTGTTTTCTTTTTTGAGTCTTTGAATAGAGCGCAACTGTAGCCTCTTTTACGATATGTGGTTTGGCCCCTTTTGAACGTTTGTGCGTTTATAAAAAAGACTTTTTTTGAAGCCTCAGTATGGTAGCATGAACATCGATTGCGAAAGCCTATTGATCCGTCATTTGCATATTTACACTTTTGCCATGCATTTATGCATGCATAGAAGTACACAAGAACTGATATACCAACCTATAAGGTACTTCCCAATCGGTTCAAAACGAATGGAAATGAAAGCATTGGATAGGTTGTGTCGTTGGTGTCTCGTGTCTAGGTTTTCACAAAAATTTTGAAAATCGATTTTTGCAAAGAGGAAATTTACCAATTTCATTTTAAGCTTTAGATTCACGACATATATTCGTATATACCTAAAGACTTAAGGGGTTCTTGCACCTGTGTATGTATAAATAGATGAGAAATAGCTCTTAATATTAAAAAGGAAAAGGTAGGGTAGGGTACAATATATACCTACATATACCTACGCACTCGAGGGACTTAATTGGATGTGTTTCCACAAAAGATCATCTTTTATTCAACTATGGGTATAGGCAAAGTCGCAAACTATCGATTTTACCCCAATCTCTATTAAGAGTCATCATTGCATCATCATCAACTGTCAGACTATACGTATATTGTGCATAAGGGAAGGGATTTAAAATTATCATATATCCCATTTAGACGATTGTCGCTGGAAAACTTAGGATGCCAGACAAAGGATGTGAAATAAAAATTACAATCAAAAGTAAGTTATAAGCAATTTGATGAGATTCTTTGTTCGGCATCGTCAAATCAAGACAAGAATATTATGAATAACAAATTTTATACATACATAAATACACACATGTCATAGTTCATCGCTTGTTAAACCAAACGATCCAAATTCGGGTAGGTGCGTTGATTGAGGTTGTTGCCATAACCCAGTCACAAAAGGGTAGAGACTTAGGAAATCTAAAGCTTAGTAAAAATTATTGTCAGATCTGTCAAAGTCTGACAATGAGTTATCAATGAACTGACTATAACCAGCTAACTTCTAATGCAAAATTTTCAGCTTACACGGCTGGCAGATTTTGTCCCAAAGTCTGACAATTTAATTGCCATGTGGTTGGCCTAACAAGGGCTCAATTCGCGTACTTCATTTCATATACATTGTAACGAATGAATTTCTAGTGCACCACTTAGTTTTTTGATGATTGGTCATCCTATGACATGTACATGAAATGTCGTTCATTCGTCGGTTGTTGGTCGGTCTCATGTGAATAGTGAAAAGTCACGAATTTTTGAAAAGCTGCAACTCTTGTCCAATAATGGTAAACATTTGGGTTTTGCTTTTATCAAGGTCGTACTATATCATTAGACTTATATTTTTATATTTTTTTATATTGGATTTTTTTTTATATTTTGCGCGCACTAAAGAGATTTTTGACTAACCTTAAAATGATTGATCATAGTGCGAGCGTTTAGGAAAGTGGGAGGGGATTTAAAAGGAGATACCGATGCACATTGGTTTTGAATGTCTGAATAGCACAATGGGAGGTAAATATAGAGTCGGGTAAGGCATTCCGCATTCGGGTAGTGCGGCTAAAGAATGAATCTCTGTATTTAACAGTACCTACGTCCGAAGTTGGGCTCAAGGGTAAACTGATGAGCATTCCCTGAAGTGCGAGTGTTACGGTTAAATTGTTTGAATAGCAACTGGCTATTTCACTAGAACAATGTTTATAAAAATAACGGTAATATAATGAAGAAACATTGCGGCGGTGCTCGAGAGATTCAAATATTTCTTATATAGTCCTATCACCTATCAATTTAAAAGCTCAATAAAAATAGTCTTAAAGTCTTGGGTACTACTGTGTTGGTGTTCTATGGCAGTAGAAAAATTATCGGTTAAAAACAACGCCAAGACTCGTGTAAAATAAACAAATGGAAATCAACTCGGTTGAATAATTTATTTTAACCAAATTTGTGTGTAAATTGAACAATTTTTAGTCAGCTTAAATTAGGAGTTGTATGTGTTATTTCGACCATCACTATTTGGTTAAATGAGTCCTGAAAATCCCAAATAATTTTCCTAAACATATATTTGGTAAAACGCCTGCCTTTGTATATTTTCGATACGATCAGAATGCACATTATATATAGGGGTCCAAATTATATCGGCATATTCAAGAATAGATCTAACCAATGATATAAAAAGAGATAAGAGAGTGTGAGGATCGGTAAATTCTTTACTGATTCTTATAATAAAACCAACAACTGAATTAGATTTAGCTACGATATAATCGATATGTGAGTTAAATATCATTTTTGTATCAATAATAACACCAAGATCTTTACTTCGGTCGACTCTTTTTAATTGATATCGAGTAAGGTTGTAATCATAGATATAAATTGAAGAACTTCTAGAAAAAGTTAAGACATTGCATTTTTTTATATTTAGTCTTAGGCAATTTTCATCACACCAACTGGAAAGAAGGTTTAAATCATGCTGTACCTTTAAGCAATCCTTAAGGTTATCTATTTTAAGAAAGAGTTTAAGATCATCCGCATATATGTACATATTAAGCATTGACAAAACTCAATTCTCGACACTATGTCGTCAAAAAAAATTATGAATAATAATGGTCCTAGATGTCTACCCTGAGGCACGCCAGATGTGCAATCTATAGATCTCGAATACTTGTTTTTTATGGATAATCGTTGAGTTCTACCAATTAAGAAAGAAGCGATCCCATTAAGCATTGCTGAATGGAAACCAAAATTTTCAAGTTTTTTTTTTTTAACGAAAATGCTGTGACTAACTGAATCAAACGCCTTGCTGGAATCAGTATATATTGAATCTACTTTTCTAAAACATTTGCTACATAAGAAGCAAAGAGTGCAAGATTGGAGACAGTTGATCTACCAGAGACAAAGCCGTGTTGATTTTCGGATAAGTGTTCCTTAATTTGAAATTGTAATTTGGATTTAACGATTGATTCGAGAACCTTGGGTATTGAAGATAGTTTGCAAAAACCTCTATAATTTTCAATATTATTTTTAGAACCTGACTTAAAAATAGGAATTAAGACGGAAGATTTCCATTCATCTAGGAATATTCCCGAACTAAGTGATTTGTTAAAAATAATACATAATAGGGATTATCTTAAAACATTCTTTTAGAATTATGGCAGGTATGCCATCAACACCAGGCTTTGAATTTGGTTTCAAATTAAAAAGCGCATTTTCAACATCAAGGATATCAAGATGCATTATTCCAATATCAATCTTTGATACTTTATCAACATTTGTTTTGGTATTGGATGTTGAATTAGAATACACAGATTGGAAAAATGAAGCAAACAGATCCAGGGTTTGATCAACATCATTAGAAATAATATCATTAAAAAAACATAGTTTTCGGTATCCCTATTGACTTTTTTTTATTGCTTATGAATGACTAAAATGACTTCGAATCAAATTTGAGCTTTCTCCCTGTATCTTAAATGTAGTTTCTATATAGAAACTTGCTTAGAACCTCAAAGTCGTTCCTATGAACACAGACGAGATTGTAGTCCCTTTCACTAAGGTTTTTTTATATTTAGAGTGGGCTTTATTTTTCATATTTTTTAAGTGAAGGAGCTGATTATTGTACCATGGGGGCCTTGACAATTTTCTTTTAGATATGCATGGAACAAACCTTTGAAAATAATTTTTTAAAATCCTTGTGAAAAAAGAAAACTTTTCCTGAGCATTAATATTCGTTAATTCATACTCCCAATTAAAAATACTTAGGTAACTATTAAGACCCGAAAAATTAGATTTTGAGAAATTTCAAACTTTTTCAGAGTTAAAAACAGGTTCAAAAATGAATAAGTCTTGATTTTAATTAAAATTTGATTATGGTGAATAGTGTTATTTGATAATTGATAGCGAGCTTCAAAAACGTCGGTTTTATAATCATAGTTACTCACAAAACCTAAATCTAGAATTTTATTAAGAGAGTTTAAGACTGAATTCTTCTGTACAAAATTTAAAGAATACAAATGATCAATAAATTCAAATTCGAAATTTTTTTCATGTTACAAGGGATTAACATTTTGTCATTATCAGACCAAGTCCAAAGAATATCACTTAGATTAAAATCTCCAATTATACAAATATTGTTAGAACCATTACACTTTTTAGAAATAAAATATATATTCATAATATGATTTAAGTATAGGTATCCAAAACACTATTTGGTGGAACATAACTAATTATGAAGTATAAAATATGATGAACAAGATTAATTGATACATATAATTGCTCGACATCTGGAACAAGCAAATCTGTATTTCTTCCACATTTATTAAAGAGCTCAACTTTCTCACATAGATTGACGAGATTATTCTTAAAATTCTCTGACCCATAAGTAACTCGATTTCTATACATAGACTTTGTTCGTCCCCTTCTTGAATACGCCTGTCAAGTATGGTACTCTTATCAACAAATTCATATATTTAGAATCGGGAGCATTCAACGTCGTTTCCTAAGTTCCGCGCTTCGAGGTCTGTCTTGAAAAAATCCCTTGGTTCTACCTCCGTAGCGAGACCGATTTCTATTAAATAACTTCAATATTCTGGAAGAACAAACAATAAGACACGTTCTCTTCATTCATTGACTTCTTTGAGGATAACAGAGACTGCACGACTTTCTGCAATTCCATCTCTTTAAATACAAATTCCCGTAATCTAAGAATTCCTCGTCTCTTATATCTACCCATCTACCATACATCTTATGGCTCCAAGTAATCTTTCTTTAGCCGTACTACACGAATGTGAAATGCTTTACCCGACTCTTTATCTTTGCATCAGTGGTACCACTTTACTTTAATTGAAGTAGATCTACCTCTTTTTTCCAAAATATTTTAAAATCTACTTCCTACTTCACACAATCAGTAAAATACTGAAATCTACTTCATTAAAAAAAAAAAAAACTGTTTGAAACTATTTCAATTTTACAAAAAAAAAGGCCAAATCTACTTCTATTTCACTCTAGTAAGGATGTAGCACGAGAATTATAAAAAAAGTTTTATTAATAAATTAATTCTTTATATAAGAAATTCTTTAAAATTAAAAGAAACATATTGACAAATTAAAGTTTTTAATAATATACATTTAAGGAAAAAATTTTATGTATCTATACAATATTATTTCAAAATCAAAGAAATCGGTAGAGTCAGAAATGAGAAAGTATAGAAAATCAAAAAAAGGATCAAACATTTTAAGGCTAGTCAAAAACCATTAAGTGCTTGTAAAATATAAAAACAAAAATATTTAATATCTATATATGTAATAGCTATTAAGAATTAGCTTGTATTAAGCCTAATAAATGGGAGTATTGCCCCTCCCCCCAAAATTAAATAAGAAACCTGTTAAATCAATTCAGTGTTTTTATTCGATTTAAGCACGTTACTCGTTTAAATTGAACAACTAAACTAAAATCGACTAAACTAAAATTCTTAGCTGTTTATCTTAAACAATTGGCTTTAATCGAGTCCACTTCGTTACTTTAAGCAACATACACTACGTTGTTTTAAACACATTTTTTCACCCAGCGAAAAACGTCCTCGGTTAAAAATAAGGTTGCAAATTGACAGAAATTTTCATAGATAAAATGAGAATGTTCTATAGATACGTATCCATGTATTGATAATTCAAAATTCTCAAACAAAAATTAACATTTTATTAAAAAAATAGTAAGTACTAGCATCGACTTGTAATTTGGAAAAAAACTTGACCATAGTACTCGACTTCTGTTGATTCAGGCAGATATACTTAATACTCGTACTTCCTACAAAAATAACCATTCAAATTTGTTGAATCTTTAAAAGGTCCACCTCCTATTTTCATTTTTTTTTTTTTCAAAAATTCTTGTCGTAGTTCGAGGAACACAATTCTACTGATTATTCAACCAATGCAAACACAGATAGGAACTGTGTACTTTTGAGCATGCAGTTCATTCAAGGCTCCCGAAGCTGACTATTTCCTAAAAAATAGAAATTTTCACAAAAAAATTAAAACAAAAATATTCTGTTGTTAGAGCTTAATTTACCAATAACGGCAGAAATAATTTGTGAGCATCAAAAACACACTTCGTAGGGGGAGGAGGAGTAGTGGTGTTATAGGGTATAGGAGGCTTGAAGTGGATGTGGGCCAAATCCAGAACAAACATTCAGTTGAACGGAAACAGAAATTTTTGCTGGCATTCCTACATTTCAGTTCAGTTTTTTTTTTTTTTCAGTAGGTATGCTCTTGTTCATCAGTGTGTTCTCTCTTTCTCTCTGATCCAAGGGTATGCTTCAGTGTTCAGTGTGCTTCAGTGGTCCCGGGCGAAGACTGACTTTTTTGCAGATTATTTCTACCACCGGGGTTTTTCATCTGTAAGGATACCGCATAAACACGAAACAGGGTGCGACGAGTAGAATAATAGATAACAAAAAAAAAAAAAAAAAACACACACACACACACACATTGCCACTCGGTCGTACATCCTGTAGCATGGAATCGATCCGTCAGGCATGTTGTACCAAACTTCGTTGTAGTTTTGGGTGGGATTTTCGTTTTTATCCAAATGCACTGCTGCACTTGCAGAAATTTCCCAAAAGTATAATTTTCACATGTGTATTTTTGGATATACATACTTTTATATATGGCAACGGTTTCCTCTATATTTTCATCCTTCGGGCACGACGGATGAAAAAAAAGGGTTGAACATTTTAATTTCAAAATGAAACAGCAAAATGTTTGCTATCAGAGAGAAGCCACAAAAGCATGCCATGCTTGTAGGTTAAATTTCAGATACTCCGATACTCATACCCGGCCCACCCCATCATCATCATCTCCCCAAGGCTCAATAATAATAAACACTTTGCAATAGTTGTGCGCGATAGAGTGTCCTAGATATTTCGCAATATACCCTTGAGAGTACAAAATATGATTACGAGGATATTTTTTTTTTTGCTGTTCCGTTCCATATACCCTGCCGTCCGTCCGTCCGTCCGAAGCCCAACCTACTTTCTATTTCGCATGCCAGCTCTATTCCTTCTGATGATCCATCTCCACCCCCAAGGACTCGACCAAGGGTTGGGGCGAAAAAAAATTGAAAAACTTAAAAATGAATCGAATATTTTTTAGTTGGCAAAGTTGTTGGATGTTTTTTATGGGTCGTTGGTGGGATCGTCTGTAGCAAGAGCAGAGTCAAACTGATGGCCCATGTGTTAGCTGCTATCCTTGAGAGAAAACAATTGCTTTTGATGATAGGACTGGGTAACGGGTGGAGCGGCGGTGATCTTAAAACTCTATGATATTTCCTTTTCCTAACTCCTTTTTTTGCAGCGTTTTTTGTTCCTCTCTATTAACGTAAAGTGTCCAAGAGGGACAAAGAATGAATTCTTTCATTTTTGCCTTTGTTTTACATTCCACATAAATTGTTGCAAGTCGCTGTTTATTATACGAAAAAGAAGGTTGCCTTAGCTTTTGTTGAAGAAGCGCAGAGCGCATTAGTTCAGCAAGGAGCTGTCACAGAGTTAGAGAGTTTTTGAAAAGGCAAAAGGCTATGTGCAACAAAAAAAAAAATAATATATATGTATCTAAGTCTTGTAAAACACGTAGTCTTTGTCGAAATATGTTTTTATCGAGGCTGTGTGTGTGTATGTAGGTATGGGATCTGTCCGTCGTCGGTCGGTACCGAAAAAGTTATTTATTTTTTTGTTCTTCAGTTCAGATGTGGAACAGGAAATTTGAACAAAACTAAAAAGGAAAATGAAGGAAAAGTTTTCATAGAGCAGCGCGCCCTGCAAACCAGAGCAGAGCAGAGCAGAGCGGAGCGGAGCCTTTCCCAAGTGCTACTTTTGCGCGAAAACAATGGAAACTAAAATTGTGTGGGAACAATGGTCTGCCTGTACTATTATTTCTTATTATTCACGGTTCGTGTGCTTCGAAATGTTGTACAAGTCGAACTTTGTTTTGACACCAAGCTTGTATGGAGTTGTATACCTGATTCTATACAGTTGACGAGATAATTGATTTTTTTTGTTTTTGGTTGTGTGAGAGGTAATTAAAATTTCAACATCAACTTAAAAGCAAGAAATAGTTTGATTTTTTGACTTCTATTCAGTTAGGTAAAACAAGGAAATAGAACGGGCCAGGTATGTGGATAGGCTTGAGAAGAATGTCTTATGTATACAAAGTTTTTGAGGAGTCTGAAATGGTGGTCTCTAATTCTGATATGTCTAACTTTTCCAGTCCGATATACGACTGGCTTGAAATCAAACATTTACAAGACCTCTGCTCGGAGAAGTTTTTTAAGATTGCTATATGGTCAGTCCGGTTACATTTTTGACTGAGCTGAGCATATCATTCTCACAAGGGATTTCTATGAATGGGTTTTCAAATGAAAACTATGATTGCCCTTCTTACGAAACCGGTTACCATAGGGGCTCTTGTTGTGTTCCACATTTGCTTGGCAGATTCGGAATCCATCTGCCCTGTGGTCTCGGATTTTCGAAATAATTTTCATTAGTGGAAGCCTCGTTACATTGAATAATGTTACTTGTCTATTTGTAAGATTTCTGTGGATTGAATTACAGAAATTTAGTCCAGGTTCATGCTAATTGAGATCCCAATAAATTTATTGGCCCAATAGAAAACAAAAATTATGGGATAGAAGAAAGTATTTTTTTTAATTAAATGAAAAACCCAATAAAATAAATTGAGAATATATATGTAAAATATCTTTTGTGTCTATTTAAGCTCAATCGCTGCAAGTGTCTGTAAAGGGAGTTGTTTTCTAGAGCCGGAGGATTTTAATTTGAAATATAGCACACAAAATGTTTTTAATATCTTATTGAAATTGGCCTCATTTTGTCATTAATGTTTGAATATAATTTCGGATATGTTGTCGTCGCTGGCACGTACAAAGTGTAATCTGGAGGTCCCATTTTTTTTACTCAACATTTTTTTATGAAGTGCTTGGGCACAAGTTGATTTGTTGATCAGAATGACGAATTGAAACCTTTCGATCGTCATCAACACTACGCTACACATCACATATTGTTCTGTGCACACTGTATGACTCTTACGGAATGCGTATTAGGCCAGGCGCGCACATTCAATATTTAGTTTCGCAACTGTTTAGTTGCTAAAATGAAACATATGGGCTTATATGGGACACCGCGCACTTAGAGCAACTCGATTCGAGCAACTAAAAAGTTTGTCTTTTGACGCAAACTAAACGATTGCCTAAAATTAATTCGCAACAGTTGAGCTGTTTTCTATAAGCGCAATAGAGAAAAGAGTGTGAGCGTGAGTAAAGAGTTGCCAGTGCGCGGTACTATATCAAATGGTGATCAAACTATTTGATTTCGGTCACAGTTGCCAGTGCGCGGCTAGCCTTATGGTTCAGAGTAAACATATTGTGGAAACGGTACAACGGTGATGAACAATTGAGAGCACGATAAATTGCAATTAATGCCGAATGTATTATTCGAATTGAACCATGTTTTTTTTTTTCAAAATAAATTTGAACAATTTGAACACATTGCTCCCGCGGCGGTGTGAATTTGTTCATGATGAAAACCCAAATCAAACTTACCTCAAAACAACTTGCTGTCACGAGCATAGTGTTTTCGATTTGAAGTTCACCGCCTTTATGAAAACGCCCGTTTCGTACATTCAGCTTCAAATCAAGCTCTTCTAAAATCGATCAATCGAGTTTTTTGGTTTTATCGAAAGTAAAAATAGCTTTTAGTAAAAACATATTAATTTTTCGTTGCCCAAAGGAAAAGTCATTATTAAAAAAAAAATTAATGTATCATGAAAAAGGAAGTAAAAAAGATCGAAAAAAAAGGATTGATTTTTTTGTAAAATGAAAAAAAAAGAGTTTTGTGCTGCCAAATAGAAGAAAGGTATTCAACAGAAATCGCTAACTGGCTGATCACAATGGAAACGGAGGTAATAGCTGTCAAAATATTCAATACAGACAAATTTAATGTTACTATTACAACGCAAAGCAGCTGGAGACGGATTTACAAACGTAGCTCCAAGAGTTGGCCAACATATGACGTCACAAAATCTAAAGGTTCAATCCAGTCCATGCAGGTTTACATAAGATCAACTTTGTTTGATAAATTCGGAAAATATTTCATTCAGCGGGCCCAAAAAATATCTTAAAGATCAAATTTTAGAGATCTGTATAGAAGTATTAAGTTCACGAAGTCACGTATAATACTCTTTCACTGTTATTCCAGCTGGTAGCTCCAGTCGCAGTTGCAGAACTCCATTCTGTTGTAAATTTTAGCTCCCACATTTCTCTGCAAACATCAGCTTAAGTCTACCTAAATTTTGACATACGATTTTGTAAAGAATATATCACCTTAAACAGCTGTTCTCTGAAAATACATTTAAGGCCAACATTAATTTGAATTTATTTTAAAGAGAATTTAATGGAATAAAATGGAAAAATGGCTTTTAGCTATGATGAATTGTTTTTCCTCAAATGTTTCCATTTTCATTTTCAGAAAGTAAAGTCCACATAAAGTTAAAGAATATTAAAATCTGTCAAAATTTAAGTCAAGAACAATGTCCTCGACAGTAATTTGTGGCCTAAATACTAGTAGAAAAGTGATCTACATGTTAGAAACAAAAATTTGATTAGAGATACGTCCCTGTCGATTAAAATACTTAAGTAATTTTTAGAGAGAATCTTGTATATGAGCTGAAATTTAACGATCTAAATGTTTTTAGAAAGAAGAACGAAAAAGGATTGATTTTTGTTTCCCCCATGGAAAAAACACCATAGAAACGATCAACTATACTCAATGAACACAGCCTTCAAGATACCCACAAATATCAATTCCACCAAATTACTAGAACAAGAGCACTTTAATTCCATTTGATACTCGATTAAAAAAAAACCCATTTGCAACAGGATTCTATTTGCCATATCTTTTAGTATTCCTATTGCCGACATTTTAAAGAAAAAAAATTGGCACGCCAACTTTAAGCTTTTATTATTTTACGAATGAAAATTAAATTTTCAAAAAAATATTGAGCCGTTTTTGAGATATCGAATTTTCCAAAAAAAAAAGACTTTTTTCCAGAAATTCAAAAAATATTTTTTTTAAAGTTTTAAAATGCAATATCTTTTAAACTTTTTAGAAGCATCTCTAGAAAAAAATTTCATTAAAATCCGTTATGTCGATAGCAAAAAATTCTAAATTAGACAAAATGGTTCTATGGTAGGTACAAGCTACAATATCTTAATTTAATTTTTTTTTATTAAAGTAAAGATCATAAAAATTAATTGAAAGAAAAAAAAATGTTATCAAAATTCTAGGCTCCGTTTTCTAGAAAAATACGATTTTTGAAAACCATTTTTTAACATTTTTTAACATTTGTATCGTGGGTACCTTTATTTTTAAGTAAAACTAAGATTTTTTCTCACATCTTGCAGATTATATTGAGATACTTTTATTTATCAAGTTTAAAAAAAATCTAGCATGGGGTTTTCGAAATATTGAGTTTTGAAAAAAATATTTTGAAACTTTTCTTAACAATCAAAAAAAAAAACATAATTTTTGAAAATTTGAATGCACACCAGTGGCGTGGCGTCCATATAACACGATTCCTATCGTCTTACCTTTTAGAAAATCCACAAATAACACAATTTACCAAACAAACATCGAATAAGTTTAAGTTAACCATTCTGCCTCTCGTTTGTATCTTATACTTTATTCAAACACATTCCACAATCCACAACCAACATTAATCAAGAGAGTCACAAAAATAATCTGACGTACACTTTTCAATCACCGTCTTATTTATTTGTGTTATATCCCTTTCTTCCCCAAGCATTGTTTTTCGGATCCTCTTTGTCCAACATATTCAAAAAATAAGACGTTACATTCCGTCTTATAAAATTTTCGATGTATAGTATACCTGTAGGAGTTGGAATTATTTGTATTTTATTCTCCCTTTAGCAATTAGCATTGCATTTCAGTAGGAAGATGATACATTGCAGGAGTTCAGGTGCTCGCCTTTTTTCAACCTTGTGTAAGAAATAAGACGGTGTTCTTCGACTTACATATTTGTTTTTTTTTCTTTAATAATATGTCATATAAATATAAATATGGCATGTGGCATGTGGGTATTGTTGATTCTTTATTTTGAATTTGATGTTGATTTGCATGCTAATGTAAAATGCACCATTGATGTTTTTGCAAATTTACTGTGATAATGTTGAATTATGAAATAAATCATGGTAGAATATAATGGCAATTTGTCAGCAGTGTAAATTTAGCATATCGCTACTCTGGACAAATAAAATGCATTTGCTTTTTTTTTTTAATAGGAATTTAAATTTAGATTCAATTGGCATTCAATAAAAGACTGTGTTGCAGAGGTTCAATAACTTCAAATAAATCTAGTGTTTTGAAAAGCCAATTTGAACTTAATTAAAAATAGTGAAAAGTTAGATGTGAAGGTGAAGATTTAATTCCTTTTATTACCCACTATAGTGATAAAAAAAATTAAGCTTCTTAATTTTAGTGCAGTTCTAGATTTTGTCTTGGAAATGTCTTTGATAAATGTAGATTGCTGTTTAACAAATTACCTATCGGAGAAACCAAATAATTTTAGTAAGGATAGTTGATAGTTTACATTTTATCCTTTTTTCGTTTACACATCAGGGATTTCGATCCCAGATCGATTTTTTTTGTTTTTGGGTGCGTGTTTCATGTATACATGTAAATCCCTCTTTAAATATGGATTTAAAGATTTTGATCCATATCAAAGAAAAACAAATTTTTGTTGGGTGTTTAGGAACGCAAAATCTGGCGAGGGATCAAAATCTTCATACAGAAATTGATTTCTTATGTGTAAAAGAAATCAACATATAGGGTGATTTTTTTGAGGTTAGGATTTTCATGCATTAGTATTTGACAGATCACGCGGGATTTCAGACATGGTGTCAAAGAGAAAGATGCTCAGTATGCTTTGACATTTCATCATAAATAGACTTACTAACGAGCAACGCTTGCAAATCATTGAATTTTATTACCAAAATCAGTGTTCGGTTCGAAATGTGTTTCGCGCTTTACGTCCGATTTATGGTCTACATAATCGACCAAGTGAGCAAACAATTAATGCGATTGTGACCAAGTTTCGCACTCAGTTTACTTTATTGGACATTAAACCAACCACACGAATGCGTACAGTGCGTACAGAAGAGAATATTGCGTCTGTTTCTGAGAGTGTTGCTGAAGACCGTGAAATGTCGATTCGTCGCCGTTCGCAGCAATTGGGTTTGTGTTATTCGACCACATGGAAGATTTTACGCAAAGATCTTGGTGTAAAACCGTATAAAATACAGCTCGTGCAAGAACTGAAGCCGAACGATCTGCCACAACGTCGAATTTTCAGTGAATGGGCCCTAGAAATGTTGGCAGAAAATCCGCTTTTTTATCGACAAATTTTGTTCAGCGATGAGGCTCATTTCTGGTTGAATGGCTACGTAAATAAGCAAAATTGCCGCATTTGGAGTGAAGAGCAACCAGAAGCCGTTCAAGAACTACCCATGCATCCCGAAAAATGCACTGTTTGGTGTGGTTTGTACGCTGGTGGAATCATTGGACCGTATTTTTTCAAAGATGCTGTTGGACGCAACGTTACGGTGAATGGCGATCGCTATCGTTCAATGCTAACAAACTTTTTGTTGCCAAAAATGGAAGAACTGAACTTGGTTGACATGTGGTTTCAACAAGATGGCGCTACATGCCACACAGCTCACGATTCTATGGCCATTTTGAGGGAAAACTTCGGAGAACAATTCATCTCAAGGAATGGACCGGTAAGTTGGCCACCAAGATCATGCGATTTGACGCCTTTAGACTATTTTTTGTGGGGCTACGTCAAGTCTAAAGTCTACACAAATAAGCCAGCAACTATTCCAGCTTTGGAAGACAACATTTCCGAAGAAATTCGGGCTATTCCGGCCGAAATGCTCGAAAAAGTTACCCAAAATTGGACTTTCCGAATGGACCACCTAAGACGCAGCCGCGGTCAACATTTAAATGAAATTATCTTCAAAAAGTAAATGTCATGGACCAATCTAACGTTTCAAATAAAGAATCGATGAGATTTTGCAAATTTTATGCGTTTTTTTTTTTAAAAAAAAGTTCTCAAGCTCTTAAAAAATCACCCTTTATAAGTACCTATGACACTTTGATGGAATCCTATGAGTAGTGTTATAGGGCAACGATATTCAAAATGACTTGATACATAGTATCGCGGCTGTTATTAAATCTGAAATTAAAGCAGAAATCATAGAAGCTCGGTTTGTGTCAATTATGATCGACGAAACATCAGATTTGAGTCATAGGGGACAACGGAGTGCCATATTCCGGTTCTTGTCAGAGAATGGAATACAAGAAAGATATCTTGTATTTTTTGACGTTAGGACGAGTCTTAATGCAGATGAGTTGTCCCATCATATATTTTATATTCTTGACACATATGATTGCAAGGAAAATTCAATAAAACATTCCTAGGAAGGTGCCTCAGTTATGTCCGACGAAGGGGGTGGTGTCTAAAAGGAGCTCCTTTTTTGTTATGTTTCAAGCTCATTGTTGATTGAAATATTAATATCTTGAAGTATAAAAAATATAGCTACACATTTTTTGCTAAGTCAATGTGGAATGCATTTGTAGATACCATATCTTTACTAGAAATTCTTACAGGTGACAAAATTTTATAACGGGTTCCCATTTAAAATTATCCACGCCACGCCACTGATGCACACATCTGTTAAAAAAGCTTTAGCATAAAAAAAAATATCAAAATCGGTGGTACCGTTTTTGAGAAAATCAAAACAAAAAAAACAGTTCCATGGGGGGTACCCACAATAACCATTTTTCCGATTTTTTTTTTCAACCATTTATCTAGGTTTAACTAAATGAATTTTTTTTTGTTTTTTTTTTTATTTTAAATCTGTCGAACGGTTATTGACAAAAAAATATTTATGTATGTATAAGATTTCGAAAAAAATTCGTATGGCAGGTACCGTTATTTTTGGTCTTGAAAATAAAGGAAAAAAACGTGTAGGGGAAAAATTTAAAATGATATCTGCCAAGTTTAAAGAAAATGATCCGAGCCGTTTAGGCTGTGGTCGAACAGACAGATAGATAGACAGACAGACAGAATTTCCGAATGTGACTTATAAGTCGCAAGTAAAAATTAAGGCACATTCACATTATGACATTACTTAAGCGCCACCTAGCATTGCGGAAACCCCCTTCAGATGAATCTCAAGTTCTTAATACAAAACCATCAATATGCTTGCCTTATGACCTATTAGCAAGTAAGTCGTAATAGGCTGGCCAAGGTTGATTAATTGCAGTTCTTAAAAGTATAGTTTTCATTTCTAGCTCAAATACAAATAATATTAATTCGTAGAGGCTTTCCAGAAAAAATTGCTTCTCGCCTGTATCTGTTCCCATATTCGATTAAAGCTTGAAAAAGTGCGATAAATGGTTTCACATTAATAAAGCTTCAAAATCAAATTCACACATCATGCCAGATAGGCAAAATCCGATGAGACATAAGATTCTCTACATCAAGCTTTATTAGCATAACCTTTATCGACTTCATAATATACCTTCAAATTCAGTTCACCTCTTAATAATGATGCTTTATCAGTTTGATAGTGGCTAAAGCAAAAAGAAGCCAATGACTAGACCATATCGCTTCCAATTTATATACACTCTATGGCCCACTTATGGTTGCCTTGCATCTGACGGATTTAACAAATGAATACGTGATGATGTCTTTTATCCGTCTAACCTTTCCATCAATTTCTATACCTGATAATGATAATGATGATGATGATGATGACGACGATGGTAGTGATGTGATATATTTTCTTTTCCAGGGCATCAAAATAGGATCATCAAAAAGGATGTGAGAGTGAATCGAGAGTGAACCAATACTCTGATGGACAAAAAATAATTCGATTCTGTGGTGTTGAAAGACCGACCATAGAACGTCATGCACAGATACTAACACAAGACACATGACCCACTCTAACGATTATATAGGGGGCGTTGTGTTATGTGTAAGGTATATGCTCCGACTTCAGCATCAACCCCACATCCTTCCATTCTCCTAGCTGAGTTATTTCTGGAACATTTATCACTTTTGATGTCGAAAACTTTTAGAAGAATACTGGTCGTTCCGTTCTATTTTTACGCTTTTCCTATCAACACCTTCCATATGTTGGTAAGGCGTGCAAGTATTTTGTTCTTCTATTTTGTTTGTTAGTCGGCAATAAGGACATGTAGATTTGAAACTCAAGTAAAGGGGACCGTCCTGCTCTGGGCTCTATGGTATGGCACACATACCTCTCTTACTTTCAAAGAAAATCCCTCTAAGAACAAAATATCAAAATGAACCTTAATCGTGAAATGCCGTTTTTTGGGATCCAACATGGCTGTCCTTCAGTTGTTTATTCAATGACGGGAATCAGGATTTCTTTTCATATTTTGTTACTTAGGCGTAGCTAGGCGAATTTGTAAATGGTACCATTGCCATTGCAATAGACTTTGATGGTTGGTAGATACACCCATCGCAGCTGTCTATCTTCGTTGTAGGTATACTTGTCATTCTTTTATTAAATTACCAATAGTGTATTATGTTTAATCTCTTGCCTCTAGACAATCCTGGGTTTATTTCCCATTGTTAAGGGGCTGGGAAATTAACGCTGGGATAAAATTAATTCGGTCGTCATTCGATACGGCAAATGCTATCTTTATTGTATTGTGTTGGGCGCTTTCGGACAAACACACGAACTTCATATCTATTAATACGTCAGCCAAGAGTTGCCAGATAAAATTTTGTTATTAAATATATTAATTTTTTTCAAATGGCGTAGCTAAAACTTCGTCACATGACCTATTCATCCACCAGAAGTCATCTGCCAGTAGACAATTTATTGTTTTTCGTGGGAATCCAGAATCCAGGGCGCGTTGCTTTAACGTCCATTAAAAATCTATAGGGGTTAAATAAAATAAAAAAGTACATCAGTTATTCTTTGCTGACGATGGAGCCATCATAAATGAAGACCCGATATCCCTACAACGAGCACTTGACGTATGGGTGGATGTTCTAGAAGGAAGTGGGTACCGCATAAGCGCGAAAAAGACAGAATACCTATGCTGCCCATTTTCTGATCCACACAGGCCTATTCCAGACATTTATTTGAATGGAGTAGTGCTTCCCAAGTGTGAAAAGTTTAAGTATCTGGGGTCTATGATAAATAACGAAGCTACTTGTGATGACGATATCAATCATCGCGTAAGCGTAGGGTGGATGAAGTGGCGGGAAAATTCTGCTATCTTCTGTGACCGAAAAATGCCCCCTAAGCTGAAAGGAAAGCTCTACACTTCAGTTGTGCGTCCAGCACTCACATACGGTTCATAATGTTGGACAATGTACAAAAAGTATGAGAGTAAGCTAACGGCAGCTGAGATGAAGATGCTTCGTATGACAGCAGGAGTTACAAAGCTTGATCGAATTAGAAGTACGAAGATCCGAGGAAGCCTTCATGTTAAGAATTCCATTTCCCAAAAAATTGAACACGACCGACTCAGTTGGTATTGCCATGTTCAAAGGAGAGATCCTGAGAACCCCGTCAAAAAGGCAATATCATACAACGTTCCAATTCGGAATAAAAAGAAAGGTAGGCCTAAACACTCCTGGTACAAACAAATGCAAAAACACCAGCATTCAGTTGGCCTCAGAAATGGAACAATACAAAACCGGGAGGCTTGCCGCCGATTTCTGAGGTCAACCCGGCGAACCCCACAGGCGGATCACTAGTGTGAAGCAGATACGTGGGAGAGTTATGATCCCCTCGACATCGAGATCATAACAGCGCCGAATCAAAGGAAGAAGAAGAAGGGGTTAAATAAAATATTCGGATAGTTCATCAGACTCAAAATGTTAAGAGACCTTCAGTCTAATGCTGTCCTTAAGAATTCCTATTAATGAAGTAATTTACAGCTTCCAAATGTGCGAATAGCTTTAAGTTAATGAGAATAACGATGAATAATTTTGAGGCATCTTACTAACCCTATAAGACGCGTGATGTTTACTTAAATAATGCACCATTTTATTGATTCTATTTTTGTCCAAGTCTTCAGAAGCTGACCGATTTATAATTTATTTTTACGGAAGTTTTAAATTGAGGACAAAATTTATTAAAACCTACAAACCATAGCTGGCAACGCTTGATTTGCCCAATTTTGATGAAACTCGGTTTGCTTAGACCGGCGGCGGGAGCAAATCAGGAATCAATATCAGATTTCGATTATCCTTATCAACAGAACAAGGATACCGTGCATCGTCATGACTCTTTTGCTGGCATTAATAGTGATAGTTATTTGTCTGGACTTTAGATCCGGGCTCCTGGGACTCCTATTTCAAGTGCGGCAACTCAAACCCGGTATTTTCTTAATCTAATTATCCTGGAGTTTATTTACACTCCAACGCCATTAATTTCTTTGCCTAGCTCCATTTATGGGATCCATAAACAGCATCACAGTGTGGTCGGTGTTGGTTGTTGGTGTGTGGCTCCAGCTGCACGCTCACTACTCACATCAATTGTACAGAGGAGGCAGAATGCAGCCTTTAGTGGTGCTTTTGTGCTCACGCTTAGCTCACATAAGGGAAAATTAATTTTCCATTCGATAGAAGAGAAGAAGGTCGGTTAGGTCTTGGGTGCTAATGCTGGAGCTGAAGCTGGATGCTGCTGTTTCCTATTTCATTTGTTACAAGTTGAGTGTTGTGCTTTGTGAATTGAAGGCGTTCAATTGTAAAATGCATTTAGAATGCGGTAAGCGGTAATGTATACGGAACATAACCGAAGTTTAATTTTTTGTTTAAAATTGAATCAAGATTTGAGTGGCCTGCACGTTTAGAGTGGATGTTGGCGTAATGTGGAGAAATAAATTTAAAAGTCTTATCAAATTGACACAAAATGATTTGATATCTACTTAAAAAGGTATATTTTAACAAAAATAATTTTAGAAAAAGGTTGAAGATGGAAATTTTCTTTAATTTTCAAAAAAAAAAAATTGCTACTCGTAAATTAATTATTTAGAAAAAAAAAATTCAAATCAATTTGGAGAATTTGTTGTCGTTCGGTAAAAAATTCGAATAAATTTAAAAATTTCAAAATAACAGCAAAAAGACCCAATCAGTTACTTTGATATGCTAGTAGGAACTCAATAACCAATCTTTATGAGAGACATGAGAAGCAAAAAAATTGTGATAAAAATGTACAAAATGTTGATAAAAAATTGTATCTCGCCTAACTCTTACGTTCTATTTATATTCACTAAAAAAAATCTGAAATTTAAAAATGTCGCTTAATTATTCTTACGGGAAACAAATCTGTTTCGTCCAATAAAATACACAGAAAAATAACTAAATGAGACGTTTTTTTCGTTTCCTGAACAATTTTAAAAATGTCGCTTAATACATTTTTACGGGAAGGTATCGATATTATCAGCTCATGAAATATCTTTAAGAACGAACACTTCTCAACAACCGGTAGTATAGCTTTCATAGCAATACCTAATTCTATTCGTGATCTGATGGCATGTCTCTCCGAAAAGTAGAACAGGTCTTTACATTATTTTGGAGAAAGTAAGATTATTGCACTTGATATTTCAAAAGAATTTGATAAAGCTTGGCATCTAGCTATCTCCTTCATTGAATTAGAAACTCCATTCGAACCGCTCAATATAAGTTGTGTTGGACGGTCTTAAGTCTGAAGTTAAAAAAACTAAATGCTGGTGTGTCACAGGGCTCCATTTTGTTTCCGACTCTCTTTCTCATATTCATCAATGATCTTTTGTCTAAAATTTCGTATCCATTAAATTGTTTTGCTGACGACAGTACTCTCAGATTCTTATTTTCGTTTGCAGGTGCACGTTTTTGTTCTTCTATAATAAGGGAACCAAAAACCGCGTAGGATCTAATGCTTCAAATATTCAATGCTGTCTTCTAATAACCCACTTGAGTCTTTTGGATAAAATCTAAAAAAAGAGCTTTTAAAATGATAGGTGATAAAACAATAAGAGAAGCATTTAAATCTCTCGAGCAATGTTTCTTTCCGTTCATTATATTACCGTTATTTTTACTAACAGTGTTCTAGTGAAATAGCTGGTTGCGTTCCTCCGCTTAAACAAATAAACCATAGCACTACCGCTTCAGGAAATGCCCATCAGTCTTTCAACTCAACCTCAGACGTACTGTTGAATTCAGAGATTCTTTCTTTAGCCACACAACACCAATATGGAATCCTTTACTGGGCTCGATATTTGCCTTCCTTTCAGACTTTCAAAACCAATGTGCATCCTCTTCAACCAAGGGTAGGTAAAATCTTTTTAGTGCGCGTAAGGATTTGTGGTTGTTGACCTTCTTACAGTTACAAAACCATGCTGAAAATGGGAAATAAGTTCCTAAACAATGAAGGATAACTTTTTATAAATTAATTTTTACTTGCGACTTTTATAGAAACTATAAGGCTCTACACTTCAGTTGTGCGTCCAGCACTCACATACGGTTCACAATGTTGGACAATGTACAAAAAGTATGAGAGTAAGCTAACGGCAGCTGAGATGAAGATGCTTCGTATGACAGCAGGAGTTACAAAGCTTGATCGAATTAGAAGTACGAAGATCCGAGAAAGCCTTCATGTTAAGAATACCATTTCCCAAAAAATTGAACACGACCGACTCAGTTGGTATTGCCATGTTCAAAGGAGAGATCCTGAGAACCCCGTCAAAAAGGCAATATCATACAACGTTCCAATTCGGAATAAAAAGAAAGGTAGGCCTAAACACTCCTGGTACAAACAAATGCAAAAACACCAGCATTCAGTTGGCCTCAGAAATGGAACAATACAAAACCGGGAGGCTTGCCGCCGATTTCTGAGGTCAACCCGGCGAACCCCACAGGCGGATCACTAGTGTGAAGCAGATACGTGGGAGAGTTATGATCCCCTCGACATCGAGATCATAACAGCGCCGAAGAAAAAGGAAGAAGAAGAAGATAAGGCAAGTTATGCATTCGTAAAAAAAATCGAATTCGAGATTTTGATCAAAGTTGACATTACGATGATAGCGAAGACTAAAAAGGTGGCTCTCGCAATTCTGTTTATCTGTCTGTCTGTTCGACTACGGCCTAAACGGCTCGGCCGATTTTCTTTAAACTTGGTATAGTATATCATTTTTTTTCAACCACACGTTTTTTTTTTTTTAAGACCAAAAATAACTTTGGGGGTGGCCGTGGCGCGATGGTTGTGGGCTCGCCTGTCAACCTCATGATCACAGGTTCGATCCCTGCCGTCGTCTATGTCGCTTTAATTCCATTAAAAACCTTTCTTAAAATTGTCATCAATGGGTTGCTGGTTTACTCATTACATGTTGTTTAGGCATAACACTAACAACATGTGATTGAGTTAAATTAGTATGCCCAACAAGGATGAAAACGAATAAAATAATGTAAATTATAAGCGAGATAGAAATAAGACATCCCTGGAGATAAAAATATCTGAGACAATCACCTTAAGTCTCAGAACATCGTGCCACACATCTTTCCTATCCTTCTTTCTCTTCATTAACATCACGCCCGCTCTGTGTTGTAACATTAAAAGGGTAATCATAATCCCTTGAGCGCGGGTAGATTATATAAAAAAAAAAAAAAACCGTTCCTGCAAGACGAATTTTTTTTTCGAAATTTTATAAATATTTTTTTTCTCAAAAACTGTTCGACAGATTTAAAAAATAAAAATACAAAAAAATTTCATTTAGTTAAAGGTAGATAGTAATTGAAAAAATTTTTTGCGAAAAATGGTTATTGAGGGTATACCCCCCATGGAACTATTTTTTTCGTTTTTGATTTTCTCAAAAACGGTACAACCGATTTTGATAATTTTTTTTGCTAAAGCTCTCCAAAAACTTAAATAGAATTCTGTATTCAAATTTTCAAAAAAAAATTTTTGGATTTAAAAAAAAAAACTTCAAAAATTTTTTTTTTAAAACTCAATACATATTTTGAAAACAACATGCTAGATTTTTTTAAACTTGATAAATAAAAGTTTCTTAATAAAATCTACAAGACGTTAGAAAAAAAAATTATTTTACCTTAAAATAAAGGTAGGTACCCACCATACAAATTTTGAAAAATTAAATTTTTTTTTCTTTCAACTAATTTGTATGATCTTTAATTTAATAAAAAAAATTTGAAATTAAGATATTACACCTTTTTTTTAGTTTTGATTTAGATTTAGATTTTTTCATTAATGACATAACGGATTTTAATGAATTTTTTTATATAGATGCTTCTATAAAGTTTAAAAATATTGCATTTCAAAACCTTAAGAAAAATAGTTTTTTGAATTTAAAAAAAATCTATTTTTTTTTTTGGAAAATTCAATATTTCAAAATGGGCTCAATATTTTTTTTGTAAATTTAATTTTTATTCGAACAATAATAAAACTTTAAAGTGGCGTACCACAATTTTTTCTTAAAAATGTTTTAAATTTTTTTTATATAAAATCTTATTTTTTTAAGAAACTACAACGGCTTATAATTTTTGTTCTTGTGTAAATTCATATTTGCATAGCATTTTGTCTCTATCTCTTACTGTAAAAGAGTTTAAAAAATAAAATTTATCCTTTTGAACAGTTTTCTCTAGTAACATTCATTTTTAAATTCCTAGTCTATTACATAGGAGCAAGTTCGTGCGACCCAGTCGTGCATTTTATTCAAATAAATCAGGGATCGGTGCTTATTTGACTATAGTTAGAAACTACTTGTTTTTTACATGATTTATGAATAATCATCATTTCTAGTGCGCAATAGATTATTTGAATCTTTCATAGGGTAAACTGTGGACTTAATGACCCAATAACAAGGCGTCCTAGCGCAACATTTCAGTTGGTAATCAAATCATATTGATTTCTATATTGATCGAGTCGAGATACATTCATGTTACCTGTTTCTTAACGTTTTTAAGCTTTATTACAATCTTGTTAGGTATCGCATGTTGGCCATAATTTATTCAATAGTTTTTAATGGTGAACAAACAATAAAGAAATAAACATATATGATTCCATGGTCTTACATTTATATGAGCTTAGATGATTTTATAATATCGTTGTTTGATATTAATATAAATAGCGACATGATTTTTTTCAAACACACGATGATAATAATTCCTGGCGAAAGTACCCTTAACATTTTATACTTGTTCTTCTAAATATAATCACATTTTATATAATCTCCTTTCGTTGCTATTAGACTCTCTAAACAATAAATTGTTAGTTTGAAAATTAATTTAGTCCTTGCTTGAAATCTCTCATCAAATATCAAAATTTTATGCGGATCCCTCTCAGACTTATTCGGTTTTAATTCAATTTGAAAATTTTCCTCTCTCAGTGGTTTGCTATCAGCAACCTTCAGTATATAGTGCCCATAATAATATCCCCCATTCCGTTGATACTACACAATTTCCGAGAGCAACCAAGGATTTGTTCCGGCAAATCGTATAGTCAACGGGTCGGACTTGGCCTTTCAATTCACCATCCCATCATACTTTATATACTACCACAACAAACTCGGATGAAATTATTTGTGCATTTTTGAACAAAGTACTGACAATAAAGCAAAACACGAGACACAATTTGTCTCTGCCATCCAACATCCAACATCCAACATACAAAAAGGAGATTCCTTCATGTACATTATGAAATTATGCTTTAATATAATAACCAGAGGAAGAGGGATCTCATTTTCATTTCCTTGAATTTCCATTACTAAGAAAGGTCGTGCAGATTTTTTTTTTGTATTTTTTTTTATGATGCTCACCATTTTTTATTACAAAAAACTTTATCCGCATTTACTGCTTGAAATGTTGTCCCACATTAAAAACGACCATCAACCCCGTATCAAAGTGATTTAATTTTCTCCTTGCGTAGTTTCACATAAATAGAAGAGAGAAAAAAAATGGGATAGGACTCACAGGACGACCAACCAAATGTAAAGCTCCCCCTATAGATAGCATGAGCTTAGGTTTATTTATTATTCTAAGCTAGTAGCTCAGAAGAGATTTCTATGGGAAAGACAAGCAAACTGGATATAGGCAAGCACTTGTAGCACATTCAAAACATCTGACTTCTTACCTCACTCACTCACCTTATAGCTTTTTCTTTATATTGGATTCTGAATGGAGCAGTTTTATCATTTCTTCCTAACTGTACCGCACCGTTTCGAGTCACTTCGCGAATGGATGATCATCTATGGCTTCTATACACGCCAACCTCCCTCTAAAGTTTGCAGCTATTAACGATGTAAACGCTATATTTCTATTGGTCTTGGTGCTACTCGTACAACTGTGGCCAGGGAGGTATAATTATACCGAACTAGAAAGACGCCGCGTCGTCGACTTCAACGATGGCGGAGAAAAATCTCTTCAGAAACACAAGACGGGCGACATTTGCCCTATACAAGGTCATAACGAAATTAGCTTAACAGGATAATGAGTTTTTTTTTTTTTTAAGGTTGATAGTATGGCGATGGCGGTGGGCGTATCATATTTTGAGACTTCTTGCGGAATTCTTCCTTAATTTCCGTTTGGTTAGTTCGTTTTATGAAAATTACTCTCGTTAATCAAGTCATTTCCGGCAAAAGATCCCGTTTAATGACAATGTCACCACCACTGTTTTGAACTGTCATTTCAATCTCCTCCACACTAAAAGTCAATGTATCGATTGGAGAACAAGGCCGTTCGCAACGCAATTAAAATAACGTTTTTAATCTTAGGTAACAAAGAAAAGATTATTATTATTAAAGTAAATTTGTATGGAAAACGTGAGTCTTATAGAATTTCTTCAATATAGTAGGGTCAGATCTGAAGGTTCCTATATATAATGGCTATAACGACTGCTTTGTTGTCGGTAGTTCCACAGTTACATTTCAATATGACGAAAAAGTCACTCTAGGGGAAGATAAGATGCTATACTTTTTGCAAATGGCGGCAAATGTCATTTTTACTTTTGACATTTGTTAACTAAACGGATACAAAATACACGTCATCAAGAGATGAAACGCTGTAGGTATTCCTTAAGGACTCGGACTTTTTCCGTAATGATAGAGTTTAGAGTACTTCTGTACAAGGTTGCTGTTTACTTCAAATCATCACTTAAGAACGGGTGTTCCACAGGGCTCCATCTTAGGGTCTGTTTTCTTCTGTTTCTATATATATAATTGATTTTCTTTTTGTAAAAATGTCTCTTTTCATCTTTATCCTGATGATATACAGTATTTCTTTCGAGCAGAATTGGCCTAGTTGATGACCTTATTGTGCGCATCAAGGAGGATCTTACATATATCTATCTGTAAATGGGCCGATGCAAATGGTCAAACACTGCACCCTAAAAAATTGAGGCAATATTGGTATTCAAGAATGAAACGTTTCTTATGTCAAATCGGTGACAATAATTGGTTTCAAAGTCACGAATGACTTATCATGTAGGGAGCAAATAAATTGTATGGTGGGACCTATATACGGAACCCTAAGAAAACTCTGGCTATCAAAGTTTTCACCAACTGAAACACAACTTCGCTTAGGTAAAACGCTTTACATGTTCGTATTATTATTTTCGGAGGAAATGACCTAAAGAGGTATGTGTAGTCTACGTAGATAAGAACCCCTACCTTACCCAAATATTATTTGGGTATATTCGAATTTTTGAAACTTTATATTTTTGCATAATATGATACACAAAAAAAAATCCATATGATTATTCTTTCATGCTGTTACTGTTCTTCTAGGGCTTTTAAGTATCGCAGGTTGTTCTTTTTTAATAGCATTCGCCCCTGGAATTTTCTGTCACTAAGAATTAAATAAGTAAATGAAATAGAAGACTTTAAAATTGAAGCATTTAAATAATTTCGAAAAGGAAAATGAATATAAATATAGATGATGGATAGGGATGCAGGCAAGAAAGAAAGGAGAAGAAGAAGAAAATTGAATGGAATTGAATTGAATTGAATTGAATTAAACTCAAAAGTGGATGGTGGATCTGTGAATACAGAAGTTATCTAATATGTACTTGAAATGTTGTATGCTAACGTGAAATGCTCTACTTGAATGTAATTACAACCCACATCGAATTTGTTCCCAGGAGCCATTTGTTTTTTACAAATCTTTCAGAAATTTCCTCTTTCAATAACAATATTGTAGTTTGTAAAGACTTTTAACGTAATTTAATTCCCGACAAATAATTGAATAAACTTGGTGTGGGATTGTAAAAACCTCTGCCCTGTCCAAGTGTAGCGCCAAGTCTTTTTACTCGGTCCTACTTCCAGTCTATTTTGCTGTACGATCAGATATCTTTGGATGACATAAGTGAACATGATCTTTTATTTTTTACGATTGAATATTGATTTCTCCCCTATAATTTCACCAACATCTTTTGAACACATAGGCTTATTTTCTTCCCTGATGGCCTTCAAGCCGTGTCATTTTTCAGCCCATAGTACACTATTGAAGTGAGTAAATCTAGCAAAACAAGAAACAGACTCAATTCCAAATGATCGTGCAACTCTTGTCCTTCCAAATATTAATAAATAGGCAGGAAATATCGCAACACTTGTTGTTCCTCTTTCTAAGCCAAATTTTTCCTCTTCAAAGCTTAATACTTCCCTACCTTCCAAAATATTTTGAGCGAAATTCACGCCAATTTGATAATTTTGACAAAACTGATGAAGGTTGTGCAATTGATTTAAATGAACCTTATCTTTCGTTTCCGTATAGAAACGTTTCACCCAATCGGTTCCAGTTCGAGTTTCTTCAGAGCTGGAAGCAAAATTTTAAAACTGTTTTAGAGACTGAAATTATTGACAATATCACGTAACTGAGATTTAATGCTGTTGGAGAAGATGATGTGACTTTTTAAATCCTTAAAATACTGCTGTCATATTTCCCTTATTCGGTCAACGTGCAAACGTGATCAAAGGGCACGGTAGTGCCCAGCCAAGTTCTGGCACTACACCCTTTTTAAAGGAACAAACTCAGGCGATTTTTGACCCCTCCCTATCTTCAGTACCAATGAAGTCAAAAACTTAAAATTACGAATATTTGCTAAGCTAGTCAGGCACAGGCGCCTCACCAAATTTCAATTTTCTAGCATAAGCGGTTCGTGAGATTTAAGGCCTCCAAAATCACAAAAGCCGTAACTGACTGACTCACTGACTGACTCACTGACAGATCATCAAAATTATGGAGCACTTCCCGACATCGTAGAACCTTGTAATTTTGCACAACGGTAGGTCTTGTCATGAAAGCAGAGGAAAAAATCGAAAATTTGAAGTTTTCCATTCAGGGGGCGTGGTATCCGCCCACTTTCTCCGAATTTGTGTTGGTTGAATGGAGCACGTCCGACTGCTGTAAAACGATGAAATTTGGTGAACTGGTAGGGCTTAAATTGCATATAAAGAACCAAAAATAAACACAAAGATTTTTTATTCAGGGGGCGTGGTATCCGCCCACTTTCTCTGAATTGGTGTTGGTTGAATGGAGCACTTCCGACTGCTGTAAAACGATGAAATTTAGTAAAACGGTAGGGCTTAAATTGCATACAACGAAAAAAATATATAATTTGAAGTTTTCCATTCAGGGGTGTGGTATCCGCCCACTTCCCCAGAACTGATGTAAATTTATACATATATGGCACACTTCCGATTGCAGTAGAACAATGAAATTTGGTAGAACGGTAGGGCTCAAATTGTATATAAAGGACCAATAATAAAAATTTAGGTTTTACACTCAAAGGGCGTGGTATCCGCCCACTTTCTGAGAAAATGTTTAGTTTATATGGAGCACTTCCGTTGGCTGTAGAATGATGAAATTTGGTAGAGCGGTATAGCTTAATGTACATTAAAAGCGAAAAATAGAAAATCTAAGATTTTTCATTCGAAGTGTCTTTTTATTATCATTTTGAAACTATACATGCATCTTGAAAATTCATGACTGTTCTTAGAACTGGAGTGCTCGATTTGGTATTCTATGTTATTTTAACATGAATGAAAAAAGAAAACATATGCATACCTGAAAAAATTATGAGTTTACATTAAAAAAAACTCTTAACTGTAATGTGAACTATAATCAAACCACTAATTAGGCTATTAATTGGTGTGCTGCCTTTATTTAAAAAAGGATTTAAAATTGCAACAAAAACATCATCGCATCTTCAACAATAATTATTGCTTTTTTATGACATTGAGCGGATGTAGGCACTAGTATTTATAATTTAGGTAGGTATGTTAGTGTAAGGTATCTTTCTGGCACAAGAAGAAACAATTGAGGCGCAAATCAAAACAACCAATAACAAAAAGAAAATATACCAAAAAAAATAGGAAGCTGTAAACTAAGTTGATTTTAGTAGGTAGAGTCCACCCTTCTATCTTTCCGTATCTTTCGAGATTTTGACATGGCAAAATATTAAAATCTTTGCAAAAAGGAGTGAGATCAGACCAAAAACATAAATGTTAAAAAAAGAGCCAAGTTCTTCTATACAAAAACCTTTGTGTAACAAGTCAGCCGTGAAAAGTACTGAGATCTAAAAGTACGCCAAGTTCTTACTTCATGAAGGTTTGATACCGAAAATTTAAAGTAGAATAATATTGAAACAGCTAAAATGTAATAGAGAAATTTTATTATTTAATGATTACTGACTAAAATTTGATGGGCTTACTGGTCAAGTTCCTAAAACCTTTTGAATTGGGCATAAACAAAACTTGCCAAGAAAGCCCATCAAACTACTCTGAGGCGGCTTATAGAGTTCTTGATTTTTCTCATATCACAAACTACAAGAAGATTTATCAGGAAAGATACATTTATCTCTTTCTATGTGAAGAATATATAAGCTGTACCTTACATCAGCATTTGTACAAAATAATAAGCTTACAATCACCATCTCACCTCTACTCCAAGCTTCAATTTCAGACAACAAAACCAAAACGACACCCAAACTTTTAAACTTTCTTTGGAAATCAATTAACCGTCTTCAAGCAACCCATTTCAGCCATAAATACTTTTGTACTGCCAACACAAGTATTTCTCAGTAGGTTTCTAAGTCATAGAACCAAACCGA
Source organism: Chrysotoxum bicinctum (assembly GCA_911387755.1). Lineage (NCBI taxonomy): Eukaryota > Metazoa > Arthropoda > Insecta > Diptera > Syrphidae > Chrysotoxum > Chrysotoxum bicinctum. The sequence continues at coordinate 1,701,159 of OU426987.1, forward strand.
GATGGGACAGCCAACATTAACATAGTTTTTTCAATGAAAGCTTGAAAAAAAAAAAAAATACAAAACAAATAAGAATTAGATTATCTATTATTTAAGGCCATAGATAAGACCTATAAAGCTGTTAAAAACTCTGAGTACAGTATGCATTCCACGATTTAGGCAACCAACGATTTCCATCTTTGAAAAACACCGTATATATCAAATGGAATGGCTAGAGGTGTTAAGTGTAATTATTTTGCCCGCCATTGGTGTACAAAACTTTCGAGCAAACGTTACTTCCGCTGCCACTGCCGCATTCATCGAAACGAGTGAGAAATAACACTTAAACCCCAATAACAGCGCAGACGAGCAAGGACGAAGGCACACAAATGTTGAACTTTCAAGTTAAAACAAAACCCGTTCCATAAGGCGCACAACACGAAGCGGACAGTCAGCAACCACAATAGCGTCCCAAAACACAACGAACGAGCGTCGACCATCGACCGTCACAAGCAGCGAAATGTTCAAAAACATAAAACCGTTGCATAAAGTCAAAAATGGACGAAAAATATAGGGTCAACCAACGACATCAGAGAAAGGAAATTGTAAAAACTGTAGCACTCCTCTTCACATTTGCACTTAAATTTTATGCAAATCACTGGAATAAGTTTCCATTTAAAAGTTTGCCTAAGTCGCGTATGCCTTAGATACCCATGTTCTTGTCCGTCCTTGTGCATTCCATGCCATACCCCTTAGCCTGGTTTCCTCGGTTATAGGACAGCAGTGCGGGTTATGAAGGGGTTTCCTGGTTAAATTTTAATCTAGCTAACTATTGTGTTGCGACGGTAGCGGGCGAGGATTACATGCTTTTACTACGAACTGGTCATGGCTCCACTCAGACCGGTGTTATTGCGGTGTTATGTGGACAGTAGAGGGAATTGTTTCGCGGTTTGGTAGCAGCCTCCAATGATGTGTTCTCCTTTCTGCTTCCAGCAACAACTGCTTGTGGCACATGGCACTGTCTGTAGGAGGCATGAACTCCACTATATTTTGTGACGAGATCCTTGACCATTGTTCTAGTAATCGAGAATTTTTGTGGGGCATCCCTGTTTTTTTTTCCCGTTGTACTTGGACTGCTTGAAACTATTCTTATGGGAGAGCGATGGTAATTAAATGGGATTTCGACTGCTGCTGGACCAAAACAATAGAAATTCATCTATAGAGCACTCAAAGCATTTTAAACAAGCGAGCAAGCATATGCAACGGTCCAGCAAGATTAGATTGTAGATTCTGCTTTTATTTTGCATTTCGTTTCTATTGAATGGGACGCCACTTAAGCATAGTTAACAATCATGTCACGTAGATTCGTTTTAATTAATTTACTTTTTTGTCGATGTAGTTGTTTAAGAGAAACAGCTTGTTTTGCAAAAAAAAAAACACAATTAGTTGGAAGAACAATTCGATGAGCTGGAAAGCTGAATGACCTGATAAATACAATTCGGCTCCTTTTATTTCTGGCAATATAGTTCGTAGAGAGAATGAGAGAGGGCGAGAGATATTTGCATTCGTTAAAAGAATTAAGCTCGATATTTTAAGGAAATGAAATGATATATATGCAGAAGACGATAAAAAAGGTTCCAAGTTTTGTGAAATTCAATCAATGGTAAGAATAGTACAGTAGTATAATTATGCCTTCGTGTACAGTACGGAGTTATGTTGTGTTTGATTGCCAGCGGGAAGGGCTTGAGCCAAATTTCTTAGACCCAGGAAATTTAAAAAAAAAGTTGGGTGTAGCCCAAACAGTGCGTTTTTTGAAAAGAAGTCTTGGCCGAAATCAAGCACATACCGCCCCTGCTGTACGGAAGTTTGTGCAAAAAGTACGTGCGACTGGTATGCTAGTGGACAACACTCATGGTCCCCGTCGTCACGTAGCCGATAGTGTGGGAATCAATTCACTAACTTCACTCAACATCGATGTCAACAGCTTAACATCTCACGCACTAGCCTGAGGAAAATGCTGAATAAAGATCTCGGATTATTCGCTTACAAGGTCCAATTGACTCGGCAATTGAAGGCGCACCTTGAACGACGCACGTTGTGTTCCATAATTAATGGGAATGTTTGCTGTTACTAATGATGCCATAAAACATGCAAAATATTTTATTTTGATTAATTTATTGGACTTTCAAAATGAAAATTTTAATTGGCCCACCCATACAATTTGATAAAAGATAAAATGCACGACTGGGTCGCACGAACTTGCTCCAATGTAAAAGACTAGGAATTTCAAAAACGATTGTTATTAAAGAAACCTGTTCATGAGGATAAAATGAATTTTTTAAATTCTTTAAGCAGTAAGAGATAAAAACAGAATACTATGCAAATATGAATTTATGAAAGAACAAAAATTATAAGTCGTCGTAGTGGTTCCTTAAAAAAATAAGCTTTTATGTACAAAATTTTTAAAACATTTTTAAGAAAAAATTTTGGTACGCTAACTTTAAGTTTTTATTATTGAATTAAATTTCCAAGAAAAATACTAAGCGGTTTTTGGGATATCGAATTTTCAAAAAAAAAAAAATGACTTTTTTTTCCAAAAATTGAAAAAATATTTTTCTTTAAGTTTTGAAATGCATTGTTTTTTAAACTTTTAAGGAGCTTCTTTATAAAAAAGTTCATTAAAATCCGTTATGCTGATAATGAGAAATTCAATATTCGAAAAAAACGTTCTATGGTAGGTACCGTCGGTAATATCTTGTTTTCAAATTTTTTTTATTAAATTATAGATCGTAAGAATAAATCGAAAGAAAACAAATCTTATAGCGAAATTCTCCGAACCGTTTTTGAGAAAAATACGATTTTCGAAAACCATTTTTTAACATTTGTATGGAGGGTAGGAACCGTTATTTTTAGGTAAAATAATTTTTTATATCTCATGTCTTGTAGATTATGTTAAGAAACTTTTATTTATCCAGTTTGAAAAAAAATCGAGCATGGAGTTTTCGAAATATTGACTATTCAAAAAAAAAAATATGATTTTGTTTTTTTTTAAATCCAAAAAATTTTTTTTGAAAATTTGAATACACAATCATATTGAAACTGCTGGGGAACCTTAATATAAAAAAATTATCAAAATCGGTTGTATCTACCGTTTTTGTGAAAATCAAAAACAAAAAAAATGGTTCCAAGGGGGGTACCAAAAATAACCATTTTTTGGAATTTTTTTTCAACCATTACCTAGCTTTAACTGAATTAATTTGAATTTTTTTTTTTAATCTATGGGACAGTTTTAAAATAAAATATTTATAAAATTTTGAAAAAAAAAAATCGTTTGGAAGGTACCGTTATTTTTGGTCTTAAAAAAAAGAAAAAAATGTGTGGGGGTAAAAAATTAAAAACCATATCTACCAAATTTGAATAAAATCGGCAGAGCCATTTAGGCTGTAGGCGAACAGAATTGTAAGACCCACTTTTTTCGTCTTCGCTATCATCGTAATGTCAATTTTGATCAAAATCTCGAGTTGGATTTTTTTTGAATGCATAAGTTGCCTTAAAGTATTTATAAGTCGCAAGTAAAAAGCTGAAAATCTAAAACCTGAGAATGCCTTTTACTAAAGGTTTCTTAATAATTAAAAACAATTTCCCAATTAAAGAAAACTTTATAAGAGAGAAAGCTGAAAGTGACTGAACGAACAATTTGAAGGTATACAAGGAGTTTTAATGCTAGTTCTGGTTGGTTCCGCAAATCGAAAAGAAGATTTCGTATACGTTTGCTGACCATAAATCGAGAAAAACTAACGTCGGAACCAAGACCAGTCAAGCCATTTAAAAAGAGATTACAAGTTAAAATTGCATTGCTTCAACCCAACGCATCAGATTTGTAAAATAAATGAAAATAAAACCGAATTGTCTTAGAAGATGTTGCTAAGAAAACTAACATGCAACAGGTTCACATTAAGTCGTTCTGTTAATTAATGGAAAGTCAAAACATCAACGTTGTTTAAAAAAAAAATAATTGCCAGAAGAGTACAAAAGTTCTGTGAATGCCAGTATGACGAAATATGTTTTTAAAGACTGTTTCTTTGACAGTTTTTCAATTGCAAAGAGCAAAATCTCAAGTCTAGCGCACTCTTGATTATCGAAATTGCTCCTTCTCATCCAACAGAAGATAATTGAAAATGGAAACATTATGCGTAGATATATAGTTCTTGCCAATAGACTTCACAGCTGGTGATATAACCGACCTAATAAAAATGGAATAAGAAAAAGAAATCTTTATTATAGACCAAGCTTCTCGTTAATCATTTGATTGCCATGCAAAGTGACGATACAAATCTCGATTGTACTTCAAGTCGTCATTTTAATCTCAAAATCCTAGAACAAGGTGCCATCACAGATTCTTGAAAAGGGCTGCAACCCAATCTTAAATGATGAGGGCGATGGATTCATTGTTGATGTATCATGGTCCATTCTGAGAGAACTCTTGAGAAATAACCTGAAAAGTGATACAGATGGGCGGAATAACCATATAACTTCTCATTTCATTTGTTTTTGAACAAGAATTGGTAACTTACAAATTATACATGCGATACATATATATACATACGTACTACATAATGTCAAAGTTATGAATTCGTAAAAAAATCGAACTCAAGATTTTGATCGGACTTGACATTACGATGATAGGGAAGACCAAAAAAGTGCGCCAGCAATCCTGTCTGTCTGTCTACTCGGCCACTTTTCTTTAAGCCCTCGACATGTTTTGTGCCATACATATTTTGTACGATCTTTTAACATATATTTTTCTTTTCCCAAAAACTTTTCGAATGATTTAAAAAAAAAAAAACTAATTAATTAATGATTGAAAACAATTTTTCAAAAAATGGTTATTGTTATTTCCTTCGATTTTCTCAAAAACGGTACAACTGATTTTGATCAATTATTGTATGCTTAATTTTTTGAATGGCGTTAGAGTTACAAATTTTCATAAATATTTGTTTTTGGAATTTTAAATTAAAATTTCGAAAAGCACTTGCTCAATTTCTTGAAACTTGACAATTAATATTTTGTTTTACACTATCGATAAGATTTCAGAAAAAATTTGTATTATATCTAAGACATATGAAACTCACCATGAAAATGATAAAAAATCGTTTTCGAAAATCATATTGCCATACAACTGTTCTGAAATATCTCAAAAAAGGGGCAAGGATCTTATTAAAAAAAAATATGATTTAAGGTATGGTTTTAATTTTGGTGAAAAAATAAATATTTAAAACTGGTAACATCTACTTTCGACCATCTCGTCAACAGTTGTACTGATTTCCATCGAAATTTGTTTACAAAACATCAAGCACGTGCAACCCAGTTTTGCATTTTATTTTCTGCACTCGCTTATTTTCAACTATAAGCCATCAATAATGTTTTTCTGTTCTTCTAGAAAGTCCGTACCAGGCGTAGCCTTTTCCAGCTAAAAATGTTGCAGAGAATTTTATAGAAGCAATATTAAATTTTTTGTTAAATTTGCAAAAATATCGATATATACTACACTAAAATTTAATTCCTAGGTAATGTTGATTAAAACGTTTTTGTTGACCTTCAACAAAACAATTTTATCGTATTAATTAAATTTTATCAATACGAATGATTTTGTTGATTTCTCAAAATTGTTATAATTTTACATGATTTTTTGTCAGTTTAACAAAATATGAACTGCAAATAATATTGTCAGTTTAGCAAACCAAGTTTTGTTAATAAAACAAAATAAAACTTAGATTCTAGCCCAATTTTGTTTTGTATATTAAAAGAATTTGTATGATTTTTATCATATTTTATCATATACATATACCTAGATTTTATTTTCAGTGTATTCATAATTCATTTGCTGTAGCAGGTTAATTAAATATGTTTAAAGTCTCTTCAGAAGCACCCATTAAAAAAAAAACTATTTTATATTTTTGGCTGTTTTCGAAATTATTTGGTAATTATCTGGTCAGTCAGTTAATTTCGAAAGCTTGAACTTGTATTTCTGTAAGGAAAATACTTGCATTGTTTTGTGTTAATATCTTCATGTAAACTCAAGTTTGAACTTCCATCCCCCTTCTTCCAGCACATTTTAAGAAATTCGTTTTCCGAAAATAAACCGAAGCACTTCAACCATCAAGAAACCAAAGAAGCATAAAATTTGAAGTGATCTCCAGAGCACCTGTTGTCAAGCACGTTTAATGAGTAGGTATAGGGTATAAAATTTAACCTCCGTCATCAGCCCCTATATAAAATAATATAAAATGGTAACTTCACCGTTTGTTATGTTTATTCATCGCCTAATTGGATTGGTTTTGCGTAATTGGTATAGCGAACTGGCTCTGGCTCAGGCACTGGCAACTGGCATATATCGAAAAGTTTTCATTCGAAAACGGGGTGGAACGTGATGATTTCCGGAATTCATTTTGTAAATCACTAGGGCTTATTTTACGTTGACGACCCAAACGATAAAATTGCTCTTTTCACCGCTAATTAGTAACTTCTGTGTTCGCGGGCTGTGTTCAAGCTCAAGGGGATATGCAAATCAATGAGGTGGTGGGTTGTGCTCAGGTGGCAAAATAGCAGTTAAAGTCAGGAATATGATGAGAGGGACGACACGATGACGAAAGTCATTTCTGCGTGTTCGCATTTGCGCTCCAATTCAGATAATGAAAAGTAACAAGGACTTCTTAAAAGCCTTAGTAGAAGTGGTAGGCTTGAGCGTGGGTTGGCATAGACTGCGCGTAACGTATATACGAGTAGTATAGGCAAAGTACCTGGCGGTTTTTGCTCCTTAATTAGTTTCAATCGAATTCTCAGTCTCTGTGCCTGCAGCCATATTCACATCCCGCACATCGCAACCCACCGCAGCTTACAGCTCCAAGGTGCTTCTCTGATTCTGATTCCATTCAGCAATCCTGCCATCGTCACTTGAATGTGTTCATGCTTGCATTAGTTTCAATGGAACGAAATGTACGATTGATCGGGTTTGCTTCATCACGTTAACCAAGAGGACGTATAGTATTTATGGAAGGATCTGCCGTTCAATTATATCGGAGATTCCACCACACTGCACTCCTGAAACGGTGATGCTCTCGAATGTAGTCTCAAGTGGAAGAGGGAATATGAACTAATTAGTGGTTCGGTATGATTGGCGCAACAGTTCAATTATGGATTTGAAGTGGTTAATTACGATGCACATATAGCCGAGGAGAATAAATTGGCAAAAGCTTCCAGCGAAAAAAACAACATCATGCTGAAGGACTAATTCATGTGGTGTCCTTCAGTTGTTGTCGGTACACGATGATAACCAAGAGGGTATGGTTGTGGTTTTAAAAGAAGAAAGAATTGAGAGAAAAACAGAACTAATGCAAGTAGAAACAAGCTGTATTATGTAACCCTTTTCCACCCTTTCACAAAACTTGTTGAGTATTTTTATAGAACATCTAAAAACAGGAGTATCCAATTTTACATCCTTATATAATAAAAACAACAGTTCGGCTATCCCACGTATATTTTATTTAAATAGGTTTATATTGAAGGGGTTGCTCTGCCATTTCACCTGCCTAGTCCTCATTATCTGACATGACAATTGTCAATTTGTTTATTATAATGCCGATGACATAATTCAAAATGGCTGGTAGAAAGGTACATTTCAAAAATCCATCATTTGCGCTGAGGCAGATATAATTAAACTGTCAAAAATTGTTGACGTTTGATTTTTCAAAAAGCCACCTCGTCGCACAGGTAAATTTCATCATAGAACGTCAACAATTAGTGGGGTTCTTTCACGCAATTTCACTAAGTGGTATTTGTCTGCCGTGATGTTATATTGATTATTTATTTAACAGTTAATTACTTTGGGTTTTTGGTGGAATGTTTATTTATGTTGTGATATCAAAAATAATGCCGGATAGGGAAGAGTAATTCGTAATAAGTTCAAACTTCGATGTAATGATAAATTTGGACGTACTATTGATTAATGCACATACAGAAGTTATACATACATAGTATAGCCAGGTGGCACTTAATTGCTGTGGGATGGAGAATAGAAATGAACTTGAATATTGGTAGAAAGGTAAATAGCTTTGTCTACATCAATTAGATATGGACTCAAAACATTAGGATATAATTTAAATATTTAAGGTTTTGGTAAATAACGGATACGTTAATTTGAAAATTCGGAGGATCAAGATTAGGGTAAATTAAACAAAACAACTTTTTCTATTTGGTATCTTTGATGGGAATTGACAGAAAATTATTAGAGGAAAACAACTTGAGTTCGCTAACAGTATGTATAGCATTCCACGTAATATTGACTATCTTGTGGAGATAAGAATAATGTTATCAATTTCATTGGCATAAATACTTTTTTTTAATAAAATCAATAAATAGGAAGCCATTACGGCTCGTAGAGAGCCTAAGCCTATAGTGACTTACAACTGTCCTGTGAGCGTTACCAGGAATGGAGGGAACCTACAATTTTCTGCTGATTGCGAGAGGTTAATGATCAGCACTTTTCATGGCAGGAAATACTCTAAGAGTATTTGTCAATTCCTCGCAAGAGGCAGTACACCTTTCACAAAGTTTTTTGCTACGGCTGAGAATCAAACAAAGGCCTTTCAACGCACTTATAATTAATGCCAAGGGGTACTACGTTTTTAGCCACTGGCAATTTAACAAATTTCTTGTAATTGCAGAGGTTAAATCTAAAAAAACTACAATTACTAATTTTAACAAACATAAAAAGTCCGATTTATTTGGTTTTTCATTAATTTAATGAAGTTCTTAAAAAAAGCTCCATAAATCCTGTTACACACATCTAGCCACCAAATTGCAAAGATTTTAAATATTTGGGGGGAAAATATCGACGGTTTAAGTGGGAATACATTATTACGAGTATTTGATGTGAGTAAGCTTGAAAGATCCATCACAAATCTTATATATATTCATTTTAAGGATTGAAAATTTGTATTTGCCAGAATATGACTGGCTGTCAAACTAAACTATACTACGTTCTATAGTGTGTCACGTAGCATGGTATTGAGAATACCATAGTATTCATTCTATGGTGTCTATACTAGATGTGTGTCACGGGTATAAGAATGAATTAAACAAAGCTTTATGTTGTTTAATAAAACTTTTTTGACATTTCTTTATACAAAGTGAATTTATTGGTGAAAAGTCAACAGAAATTGACGATTTTGTGCACATCAAATTGGGTTATACAGCCACAACATATTTATGGACTTAATACTCGACTGTCTTCTGGAACTTTGACGCTGCGTCTTGCGCGTTGAATGTATAATGTACAACTTTATACTTAGTCACTAATCAGTCACTATCACAATCACTAAGGCGGAGATGGTAATACAAATAAAATTATTTTATTTGACGTCTTAAGGGGCTAACAAAAACAAGATAGGCAGACCGCAACGAGGCTTGGAGTTTATTCTGCTTGCTCTTATAAGAAGAGGAATGGAATGTAAATGTCTGGCTTTTTCCCAAAAACCTTAAATCCATTTGGGAGATAAAATGGTCGTAATGTTCTGGCAAACTCGCTCCAATTGGTTTAACGATTAGGAAGAAAGTTTCAAAGATTCAATGTGGTTTCACAACTCATGTTGTCTGCTCTCCTACTGTTAGCCATGTCGACCTAACCTTACTAAGGGAGTTAGAAGAAATACAGCTGGGAAACGAAGCTTATTTAGAGGGAAAATAACAGTAAAAAAAAAAAACATACAAAAAAAATCATAACCCATGTCACATAGAACGCATTTCCAGAGCTTCGGAATTCACCCAAATACATAGCATATTGGTATAACAGATTCTTATCCATGCTTATTGACATTTTGTGCCAAAATAAAAATCAAGATCCAAATATTTAACGCCCCGCTGACAGTCATTCTCCAACGCGGGTTTAAGCGTATTGTGTTAAAATATTCTCAACGCTGCGATAATGTCAACGACCCCTTAAAAAACACGCTCTATTTTAGAAAACCATAAACCTTATTTATAAACAAAAATTTTGTATCAAGTTTTTTTGAAACAAGTTCCTTTTTACTTGCGATTTTTAGGTAGATACTACCTCGAGATTTTGATCAAAGTTGACATTACGATGATAGCGAAGCCCAAAAAAGTGGATCTCGAAATTCTGTCTGTCTGTCTGTCTGTCGGTTCGACTACAGCCTAAACGGCTCGGCCCATTTTCTTTAAACTTGAAAGATATGAGTTTTGATTTTTTCTACCCACATGTTTTTTTCTTTTTTTTTTTTAAGACCAAAAATAACGGTACCTACCATACGGTTTTTTTTCGAAATTTTATAAATATTTTTTTCTCAAAAAGTGTCCCACAGATTTTTTTTTAATAAAATAACAAAAATTTCATTTAGTTAAAACTAGGTAATGGTTAAAAAAAATTTCCAAAAAATTGTTATTTTTGGTAGCCCCCCTGGGTCCATTTTGTTTTGTTTTTGATTTTCTCGAAAACAGTACAGCCGATTTAAACCATTTTTGTTATGCTTAAGCTCCTCCAAAGTTTAAATATTATTACATATTCAAATTTTCAATTTTTTTATTTTTTGGATTTAAAAAAAAAAACAAATTTTTTTTTTGGAAACCCCATTTTCAATTTTTTTCAAACTTGACAAATAAAAGTTTCCTAACATAATCTACAAGACTAAAGAAAAAAAAATTTATTTATCTAAAACTAACGGTACATTCCATACAAATGTTAAAAAATGGTTTTCGAAAATCGTATTTTTTTTCCAAAACGGTTCCGAGAATTTTGTTAAAATTTTTTTTCTTTTGATTAATTTTTACGATCTATAATTTAATAAAAAAAAATTTGAAATCTAGATATTACTGACTGTACCTACCATAGAACGATTTTTTCGAATTTTGAATTTCTCATTATCGGCATAACGGATTTTAATGAAATTTTTTATAAAGAAGCTCCTAAAAAGTTTAAAAAACACTGCATTTCAAAACTTGAAAAAAAAAATATATTTTTAATTAAAAAAAAAAAGTTTTTTTGAAAAATTCGATATCTCAAGAACGACTTAGAATTTTTCTTGGAAATTTAACTTTTATTTGTACAATAATAAAAACTTAAAGTTAGCGTACTAAAATTTTTTCTTAAAAATGTTTTAAAAATTTTGTACATAAAAGCTTATTTTTTTAAGGAATCACTACAACCACTCATAATTTTTATTCTTGCATAAATTTATATTTGCATAGCATTCTGTTTTTATCTTTTATTACTAAAAGAGTTTGAAAAATTCATTTTATCCTTATGAATAGTTTTCTTTAATAACTTTCGTTTTTAAAATTCCTATTACATAGGAGGAAGTTCGTGCGACCCAGTCGTGCATTTTATTTTCTTAAGATCTTCCTTTTAAGGGCTTTTCGCTGCAATGTTCTGATAATTCCTGATAAGTTATTGCAGTTGTTTTTTGACAGCTTGCTAGATATCGACACAAACATGTTCGACCATTCGTCTTCATCGCGTGACCGTATTTGATCATCCGACAGAGAAACCGTTGCACCTGCTGTGTTACACGATGAATGTTAATATATATATAGTCGTAGTTACTTACTAAGGAAATAAACTGCATCAAGCATAATGTGGAAAAATCGATTTTGATGTGACTTGGTTGGAAAGACGAAAAAAGTGGGTCTCGCAATTATTTCTGTCAATCTGCTTGACTACACCCTTAACGGCTGAGTAAATTTTCTTCAAACTTGGTATAAATATCATTTTTAAATTTTCCCCATACACGTTATTTTCTTGTTTGAAGACCAAAATTAAAAAGATTTTTCGAAATTTTAAGAAATATTTTCTTTTTCTCAAAAACTGTTCCACAGATTTTCTTGATCAAAATTCAAAATATGTCATTTATAGTAACAGCTAGCTAATAGTTGAAAAAATGTTTACAAAAATAGTTATTTATGGGAGATACTCCCATAAAAATTTTTTGTTTTCGATTTTATAAAATAGCTATGGTACAACTTATTTTGAACTTGAGATCCTTAAAAGTCTGAAAAGTATAGAGTATTCAAATTCACTAAATTTTTTTTTGTACAAAAGATTTTAAAACTTTAACTATTGTTTTTGGATTTTTTTGAAAAACCGATATTTCTTTTAAAAAATTTATATTATATAATTTTTTTGTCTGCATAAAATCGCAATTGCTTGAGAAACTTCATCGCATTCTGGTTTTAGCTGTTACCACTCAAGGGCCCACATTTAAAATTTTAATTTAATACTTAGTTATGAAAATGTTTCTCTATAAACATCCATTTTTGAAATTCTACGTCTCTTAAACAATTTTTTTTCTTAAAATAATTATCCAAAATATGTTCTCTAAGCTTCCCAATACTTTCGTAAGAACAGTTGCTTACGTAAATGTATAATTAGTGTAATTCACCCGATGGCCAACAGAATACAAAGGTAGATTGAATGGGAATCGAATGAACCGCTCACGTGAATAGCAGAATAGCAGTTTACCTCAGTATAAAATAAAGTTCTTAGTCTGTTTATTAATGGAGTTCCTAGTAATTTGCCAAAGTATCCTAGGGTTGTTGTGGCACTAGTTAAAGAGAGTTGTTATCAAGGAATTATCTACCCTGACCATTTCTTGGTGAAATTATTGTAGGCATTATAAGTTCGTGTTATGCGCTTTAACTACGACCTGTATATGGACTAAAAGAGACTGCTTACTCATAAATGTAGAATTTTAACACGCTTTTCAAAATAAATAAGTTAATAAAATATATATGTACATGTTTTTTAAAATACAATATTCTAATGCTCCTAGAAATAAACACCCATTATTTTTTATGCACTCGTAAATATTTATTATTGAAACACACGTATGTACATATATGACGCAGCATATACCTATACACAAACACATACAAACCCAAAATAACAAAAAAAAAAAAATCAGGACAAGGATACATTTCGTTACTACACCAACTCCAAACGAGCTCTTTAAGTTCCTTTAAGGTCATAGTTCATAACTTCTTTCAATATTCCACTTACTTTTCCTTTGGAATCCCTTCAAGTGTAGAGAAGCAAAGAGAAATATCAACATTTTCAATTTATTTCCCATTTTTGTAAGCAGTCTTACAATTTTACAGTTCTAAACTGCTATACACACCAATAGTCAGGAAAAGGAAATACCTTCCTCTAAGCCTTATCGAACTTTCAACTCCTTATTGCTACTGAGACCATTATTTACTCCATCACCGTCATCCACAGCGGAATTTATCCGCAGTCCCCAAATATCCCCCTGCCAGCGCAACACACCATCCCACCAACTCAATCTCGAAATTATTGAAGTGAAAATTTTAGAAAGTTATTTTAAACCCATTTCGTGTACCACACTCCGCTGTGCTATATCAACCACCCACCCGCGCTGATATAACCCAACCAGCAGCATCCAACGCCCATCATTCTGCCTCCGATGCTGCCCTATCCCTTATACTTTTGCGTCGTCGTCGTCGTCGGTCGTCCACGACGAAGGCTTTCGATACCTACTGAGCGGAAATGTTGAAATGTTTTAATGAGCTTATGGCCTTAGTGGCTTTGGCTTTGCCATCTTCGCAGAGATAATGATGAGAAGCTTTAGTCTAAAATTGTCCTTACGCTACACACTAATGGACGTTTAAGCTGTGAGAGGTTTTTGGACCTTCTTTTTGACTTTTCATTTTACGAGTCTCGTCTAAATGAAAGGCTTTGCTCCATCGTCGTTAAGGGACTGACACCCAGTCGATTATAATATGCATAGGATAGGGATTTTATATGAAAATTGCCACGCTGGCAAATTTAGCAATCAATTTCAGTGTCAATATGGGATAAACTTTAGGTGATCCGTTTAGACTGTGGCAATTTGTGGCTCTTAGTTTTTAGCAATTTGTCTCAAAAGGCTTGTTTTTGAAGAGCCTTTGCATGTTGAATGGGTTTCTTGCTCGTTCGAGTTCTTGATTTAATCTCCCGCCACCTCAAAGAGGCTCAAATGGCGATGAGTATACCTGTACTTGCTGATGCCGTGACACTTTCAGGTTATTGCACTTGCTTCTCTTCAGGGCAATTTGCATGCCATGGCAAAATGCTGATTTGAATCAAAACATGCTAAATGTACGATATGGATATGAAAGAGAAGAGGTATTTGTCTTTCATCACCGTAACAACATTCGATTAAATCAGCAGCCTTTTTAATCTTGAGAATAAAAAATCAAAGAAAAGAAAGAAAAGGTGTGCAGGTATCTCGATTTTGAATCGCTATAACAAAGTGAAACAAGCTAACAGGGTTGGTATTAATTTCCCAAAATTTTAGTTGAAGTATTAGTATAATGTTAATGCTGTTTTAGTATGAAACTTGGTTAAAACGACAATTTTGCAAATTTTATTCGAATATAGCATCATACTTTCTCCACTCTTTTATTAAAGTAAAAATCATCGAATAGCTATTTAATTTTTTTTAGTATCGTGCTAACTTCGTATGACTCTTTGACATTTTTATTTATTTATTTATTTATTGTCAATAACTATAAACTTTCGTAGACTTGAACTAAGCATAATAACAATGAATATAAATAAAATAATGATAAATAAGTATAGGTATTGTATATATGTAATATGTATAAACAAAATTTCTTAATCTAAAAATCGAATGACATAATATTCCCAATCATATTCGACGCCATCCAGTTGCGAACCCCCAGGCTTCGGGCGTCCTCGTCTACGCCATCTCTCCAGCGCAAGCATGGTCTACCACGCTATCGTCTTCCATAGAATGTACCCTGCCCACTGGAGTCTACCGAGCTTAATTTTTGTCACGATATCTGCTTCTAGGTAGATTGCGTACAGTTCATAATTGTACCGTCTCCGGAATCGACCTTCCTCACATAATGGGGCCAACAATTCTCCTTAAGACTTTTCTCTCGAACGCAGCTAAGAGGTCGGAGTGCCTTTTGCTAAGCACCCAAGTCTCGGATCCATATGTGAGTACTAGTAGGACCATGGTCCTGTACAGCAGCAGTTTTGAAGTTATGGTGAGATTTCTGGATTTAAAGAGCTTTGACAGACTATAGTAGGCTCTGTTGCATTTGAGAAGCCGCCCGCGTATTTCTTCTTCTATATTGTTATCGACTGCTACTATTGACCCAAGGTATTTAAAGGATTACACCACTTCAAATTCGTGCTCCGCTACCTTGATTGTTTGACCAACCGCATGTACTTTATTTTACCTTCACTAATGTGCAGCCCCAGATTTTGTGCCGCCTGCTCGATCTGGATGAAGGAATCGTGTACAGCTTGTTCGGTTCTTCCGATGATGTCGATGTCGTCTGTAACAGTAACTGGCTGGACCTGTTGACGATGGTCCCTCTTGTTACCGTGCCAGAGTCACGGATTGCTTTCTCCAACGCCAGGTTGAAGAGGAGGCAGGCCAAACCGTCCCCTTGTCGGAGTCCATTAAAGATGTTGATTGGTCTGGATAGCAATCCGGCTATTTTTACTTGGCTTGTTACGTTGGTCATGGTCAACCTACATAGTCGTGTCAATTTATTTGGGATGCCGAATTCTCTCATGGCTTTGTAAAGTTCTACCCTGGCTATGCTATCATAGGCGGCCTTAAAGTCTATAAACAGATGGTATGTTGGGATGTTAAATTCTAGACATTTTTCCATCGCCTGCCTAAGGGTAAAGATCTGATCAGTTGTTGATTTGCCTGGAATGAAACCACACTGATATTGTCCGATGACGGTTTTAGCGTATGGGGTTATCCGGTCTTGTAGGGTAGAGGAGAGTATCTTATAGGCGGTACTCAACAACGTGATACCTCTATAATTGCTGCACGTTGTGACATCTCCCTTCTTATGTATGGGGCATATTATGCCTTTTCGCCAGTCTTCTGGCATTTCTTCCTGCTCCCATACGTGCACTATAATATCATGAATTGCTTGACGTAAGGCTGACCCGCCGTGATGGAATAGTTCGGCTGGTATGCCATCGGCTCCCGGGGCTTTGTTCTGTTTAAGCCGGCCTATAGCCTTCTCAACCTCTTCTATGCTTGGTGGCGGCAACATAGGGTATCCTTCTTGAAGTAGTGGAGCCTCCACTTCTGCAGTAAGCTGACCATTTAGCGATTCATTAAAGTACACTTCCCATCGCTCCAGTATGCTTTCAGGATCGGTGATCAGATTCCCTGTCCGTCCTTGCAGTATGTGCAGCGTGGTGTGAACTGCGTCATGTTTCGGACGGATTGGTAGAACTTCCGCGCCTGGTGCGGACCTCGCTCTCGACTGTTTTCTATTTCACAGATTAGGTTCTTCTCCCAGGCTGATTTTTTTTGTCTGTGAAGCCGTTTTTCTGTTCTTCTGAGCTCTTTATATTCCTCTTCGCGTGCCCGCGTTCTATGAGATTGTTGCATTGCTCGGTACGCAACATTCTTACGTTCAGTCGCTAGCTTGCATTCATCATCAAACCAGTCGTTCCGATTTTTACGACTGCTGCCTAAGATGGAGTTGGCAGTACTAATGACAATATTTTTAAGCGAAAGTCTTTAGAATTTCTAATTAAAAAGCCTAACATTGAGTTAGCTTTAGAAATGATGAAGTCCACATGCATTCTAAAATCCAACCTGGGATCAAAAAGTTACTCCTAGATCCTTATGAATATATATTTTTTTTAGTTGGCTTGTTTCTAACTTATAAGAAAAAAATTAATGAAAGGAGAGATCTTGTAAAAAAGAGTTGGCAACATTTATTGATATTTAGAGATAGATCATTACGACCACACCATTTAAAGAAATTATCTAAGTCGCTCTGAAGGTTTTAGCAATCATCAATTGATTCAACCCTTTTGAAAATCTTAACATCATCAGCAAATAATATGCATTGAGAGAAAGAATATTAAGAGGGAGATCGTTGATGAAAAGTAAAAATAACAAGGGACCCAGATGACTTCCTTGAGGAACTCCAGATTTATTTGATATTATTTCAGAACGATTTGAAACTAATTTGACGTATTGAATACGATTCGTAAGATAACTAGCTATTGAGTAAGGGACCATTGAATCCCATGTAACCTAGCTTTTTAATAAATACTTTGTGGTTCACTCTATCAAAGGCTTTTGGAAAGTCTGTATAAATGACGTCAATTTGACCTCCTTTTTCCATTGTACTCACGCAAAAGTTTGTAAAAAGTGTTAGATTTGTTGCTGCTGATCTTCCTTTCATAAAACAATGTTGAAAAGTTGAGAAATACTTATTTACGACATGATAAATCTTGGGAATAACTTGAAGTTTCGCGATAAGTCTATAATTTTCAACACACTGTCTAGAGCCAGATTTAGACATACAAACATCAAAACAGGTTTGTTTGGTTAGTACTACGCATGAGCATTCGAAAATGTTTAAAATTAAGAAAGCGTTAGTAGTCTACTAAAAAGTTAGCAAATTGTTAAGTAGTACCATAGTAATAACTTAATACTAAGCTGTTTAAAATTTTGCGCCAATGACTTTACCACATCCGATCAACAATATTTGTCCGTGAAGGTTTTTCAGAATTCAAATAATATAGAATATCGATTTAAAAAAAAAAAACTTACAATTAAAACCGGTATATAATTTTTTTTCGAAGAAAGGTTTATGAATATAAATTATTTTATAGTTAAAATTAACTATTTTCTTAAAAACTTATTTAAGAAAAGTCACAACTTTTGTTTTTATCTAGCTAAGAACTTGCGATTTTATGCCGATAAGAAAAAAATTTTTACTGCCCTATTAACTGCTCTTACATTAAAAAAGCTTTTGTGATTTTTTCTGGAGGTAACGGTGGCTAAAAAATTATGTTCATGCACTTATTTAAGAGTCTCTTATGAAGCGATTATTAATCACACAAAAACTACAATTACCATGCACTAATTTAAATGTGACTTCTTCACTCTACTGATATTAAATTTCTCCATTTTGTATTTGTATGCACAATTCCAAATAGTTACAGTAGTAACTGATAGTTTAGTGAAATCCATTAAAATACTGAAAATACTTTTAATAAAAAGTCGCAAGTGATTATTTAAATCTATTTAATCTTGCGACAAAACAAAACCGCTTGAACAAATACAACTTGCTTAGTTTTTATAATCACTACGATTTTTTAAGTCTGCGTGAATTCACATTTAATACTATGTGTCACATTTCTGGCTGCTTTAAATTCGTGCGAATGAATATCACAAGTGCGTGCTTTCGAAGATCATAATGCGACTACAGTTTCATAGTTGTAGTAATTTAAAGAGTAAGTGTGTGAATATAATATGTAAATTTGAGTGTAATTGGTTTTTTGGAATTTACGACAATCGCGTGGCCAGAAATATTAAACAAATCGCGACCTTTAAATCGTCACGATTTTTTGGTACCAAGTGCGTTCATTCACATTTAAACTCATGTGTTCTATTTTTGCGACTAAAAATCGCGCGATTGAAATGACATTATATTTTCTAAAGAATTTATAAGGAAAATTTTAATATGGTGTAATGGTTTGTATGTGGTTAGTACTATCGCGACGGTCGGTGGAAGAAATTAAAGCTGTCTTAAAATGATCTCACCTCAGCCGTTCGGATTATGCGAAAAAGCTAAGCCTGGTTGTCCCCGAGCTATCACGCCTCGAACTCAATTTATGATGAAGAACCTCGGACCTTATAATGTTATATTTAGGGCAACAAATTTTGTATGGCTTCAAAATAAATAGAAAATAAAAAAAGTTTTAATATGATTTGTTGCTAAAAAAAACTATAGATATATTTAAGTAAAGCTCACTTGAGTCTAGGACCCAAAATACTTTATTATTTTTTTTTTTCAGTAGAATTAAATAATTAGATTTCAATAATTTACGCGTTAAAGTCCAGATCCTCTATATGCTTTTTTAAGATAATGATACCGTAGACGCTTAGGGGAATTTCGATGTTATAAAGCCAGTGCGTAAGGTTCATCCGCTTGCAAAAGTATGATATTTAATAATATGTATCATGTAAAACACGTAAATTTCAAAAAGTTCAAAAGACACCCAACATCTAATTAAAGGGTAGTTGCTTTAAATAGCTTAGGAACATTTCTGAGAAGCAGATAAAATTGAATATTTCAACATAAAATTTATTCTAATCATTTAAAGCTTTAAACCATAAAATTAAAAACCCAAATTTAAAAAAAAAATCGTATAACAACGCTGTTTGAAGAAAGTCTCTAAGTGCAAATAATTCGTTTTTTATTAAAAATCTTATGATTTCTCTTGGCGCTGCGGCAATATTGATTTTTCGCCCTTGACACACCCACTCTCAACTTGTGTGTACGTGTGTGTGTGTGTGTGTTTTGTACACACCAAAGTTGAGTTTGATGAACGCCGCTTATGTGTGCCACGAGTAAATGATCCCAGTCCTTTAGCAATTTGCAAGTCCTAAATTCCCAAGCATTTGGTTCGGCTGGGTTTCGGCTTTCGGGTTCCCTCATCACACTCAGATGAGTTCAGATAAGGGTCGGGTCGGGTTGGATTGGGGTGGCTTATTTGCTTTCGCATTTCCTGCTCCGATCGCGTCCACCGTTATTACACAAATTGCTATACGCTAGTGTATTGCAGGTTACAGTTACAAAGTTTGTTAAGCGATACCTTTTCTATAAAACCCTCTTCGTGCTTGTGTTATGACAACAACGTCGACGACGACGGCGATGATGATGATGATGATGATGATGACGATGACGAGGTAGGTATAGGGTGGCGCAACTGAAGCCGTTTGCTGCGAGTGGGGCTTTGTTGACTCTAAACCGGGGAGGAGGACTCTTTGGTGGGGACAAAATGGTTGCTTTTAATTTAAAATGAAAGCCAAATTTATTTGCTTTCTGGCGAAATATGTTTGCTGCATTATTTGCTGAACGTGATTGGTAATACTGTTGGCTGCTTGTCGGCTGTCGAGGAGCTGACTGCAGCCACCAGCCACCAGCACAGCACACGTTCTGTTATAGTCTATGATACTCTTCCCTCACATGTGGTACGTATATTCGGCGAAATTGAATCAGTGAATCCTTAAAGCAAACATGGGGCAAATATCGTGCTGTGATGGAGCAGTCTTTCCTCCTGCTTTCGGTATATCGGAAGAGAGGACGAGTACCTATAGTGCCATCACTGACTGTTGATACGAGTGCCGTGTGCTGGTACTGGAATTATTCTATGGAAAGTGTGCCTCTTCGTGCTTTATGTCCTGGTCTCTCCTCACAGAGATAGCCTGTCACATTGTTTCGTACCAATATATCAAAGGGGGATGAAAATGTAATTCACTTTGATCTCACTCTCAGCCAACCATTAGAATGCTTGCTTTGGGAAAATATTGTCGTTTTCATTAATTTACATATTCAAAGGAAATTAATTGGGGCTGCAGGTTGTTTGCCTACCTTCGTAATATTGTCCATATGCAATCACCTTATACCTACATTCGTTCGAGTATACTGTACATACATAAGTGTGTACATCAAAAGAAATGTGTTATGATCTTGTGTTCTATGAATTTGTGTTATATGAAAGAGAAGTATAACAGGATGATTAAATTATTGTTTATTATTTTATGTTGAGGGTGCGTGGACATGATTTCTTGGAATATTAATAATTCTAATTATGTAAGTGAAAATTTCGGTTTTTTGACAAGAAGTGCTTGGTAGTATCATAGTTGAACATTTATAGTGTTTTTGTGTTTGATAGATGAGTCGAGATTCATCTTTAAACTAGTTACTTATAATAATTAAAACCAAATAAATAGCTATGAAATTGCCGGCTGAGTACTTAAATGCCCCATATCCATCGAAATTTTTCCTCAGAAAACGAACTTTAAGGTTTGAATAATAATTGCATTATTTTCTGCTTCACAAATACGACTTTTGAATTGTTATACATACAAATATTAGTTATTGAAAATTCCTTTTCCGTAATTTAAAGTCCTAAGGTCAAAAACTCTTACGAATGCTCCCTGTTTTCGTGATCTTTTTCATCAACAATATGTCCCCTTAAGTAGCCTGCTACTTTTCGGGTGTGTTAACACACTTCTTCAGGCAACTGATTTCAAGTCAAGGGGGTGGCCGTGGCGCGATGGTTGTGTGCTCGCCTGTCAACCTCAATATCACAGGTTCGACCCCTGCCGTCGTCTATGTAGTCTTTAATTCCATTAAAACCTTCTATAAATTGTCATCAATGGGTTGCTGGTTTACTCATAACATGTTGTTCAGGCATAACACTAACAACATGTAATTGAGTTAAACTAGTATGCCCAACAAGGATGAAAAACGAATAAAAATAATGCGAATTATAAGGGACATAGAAATAAGACACGGAATTCTCCGCTTTAGTTCAGCCGCCATCCCTGGAGATAAAAAATCTGAGACAACCACATTCAGTCTCAGAACATCGTGCCACACATCTGTCCTATCCTTCTTTCTCTTCCGTAACTTCACGCCCACGCTGTGTTGAAACATTTAAAGGGTAATCATAATCCCTTGAGCGTGAGTAGATTATAAAAAAAAAAAAAAAAAAAAAAAGTCAAAAAAAAGTTCAAAAAACAAAAAACTTTTTCTTACCTTTTTGTTGTATAATTTATTAAAAATCTTAAAAAAGTCAAAAAATATAGGCGTAAGTATTCTTTATCTTTACATATGTTTTGTGTTTGTTTTTTATTTTGTTTGTTTATTGTTTTAAAATCTTGAGAAATATCTACATTTCAAACAAATCAAATCAATCAGTTAATTTGAATTTCAAGAAATTTTAATTTTATATTTTATTTAAATTCTTTTTTTTAAGATTGAGGAAGTTCTTTTGCGGTTTCATCAAGGCTTAATAAAAACAAACAAATATCTAGTAGAAGAATTTATTTCCTTATTATTAAGAGTCTAAAAATGAGTTAGAATTTTCTGGTGCTCTGATTCTGAGAAACCCTTTTAACATAATAAAGTTGCAAATACTTGGTTTCAAGGTCTATGTAGGAATATATCTTCCGTTTTCTTATGTTTATGACTTAACTTTTTTTCTAAGCCTCTTGCTCACCTCTCTTTTCCATTCTGAGGGATTTCTTGGCTTTTTTCTTGATGACGAATTTGATCTATTAACTGATCGCGGTGTAAACAGCCGATTTTCACCCATTTGCTTCTCATCTTCAGGTCGGTTCTAGTTGACAGCAGCTGCTGCTTAATTATCTAAGAGTGGATCATCCACATTTTTGGTTGTACTATATCATGCAGTAGAATGTCGGCTTCAGCTGCCGAACCATCTTCTTAAGGATCCTCCGTGATTGGTCCGACCATTTCAGATTGGTTAGAGTTGCTTACAGCTGCAATCGTCGTGTAGGTCCCCTCCATTCCTAGTAACACGCACACGGAAATGATCAAGAGCTGTTGCACTACCAAATTTAATTGAATTTTTTGAATAGTAAATAAATTTGAATAATAAATTTTACAAAAAAAACGACTCATTTTTTAAATAGGGGATCTTAATATGAAGGTGCTGAAGACGATCTGTCTGTTTGAATTTGTGAATTTGTTCGTGTAGTTTGGTGTTGATACCGGAAATCAAATGTTTGAACAGTTTAATATACATATAACTTACTTGATAAAAAAATAAATTCTACTAAAATTTACTAAAACAATTATTCTTATTTTTTTACACATTTTCATTCCTCCAACTTTTACTATAATATACTTAATAATACTTTTCAAGTTGATTGTATTTTTTTCAATGGATATACATATAGAGCACATAAGCATTAAAAATGTCACTTAGTATTGTAATTGATTGTGAGATCTTAAATTCTATATCTAATCACATGTGGATATGGGGCACTTAAGCACTGAAAATATATTTGAGTTGAATTTTATCTATATCCATTACCCATTGCGATAGGACATTTAAACAATAAGCGTTTGTTTTTCAAACTTTTCTACAAAAAATGTGCCACCTAGTACAAATTTAGGATATACGGCAAATAAGCACCAAAAGAGCAAACATGGTTTCTGTAATTCGTCAGTAATTAAGATAGAGCAGCAGTGATAGGTTTGAACGATACAGAATATGCGAATTAGTTTTAACTGCATCCTTAACTCAGTTTCCTCGAAAAAGTTGTGTGTTGGGCATTTAAGTACTCAGGCGCCGAAATATCTACCCCTTTCAAATTAAAGATTCAGTAACCGACAATAACTAGACAACAATCTCATCTACATAAATTGTAGAAGATACTAATACAAAGGCTTAAGAGCTTGTTTCATAATGTCTATGTAAATCTCTCAATAGTTATCCAACATGAAAGCTTTGGAACAGGGTCATAGTAAATCAATAAACCAAAATAGGCCCTAAATTCAAAAATAAATATTTTTAGTCTGTTGATTTATGCTTCAAAAGCTATGTCGCAACTCTAGAGTAAAAAGGATTAAGCTCACAATTTTCTGGCTTATCAAGTCACGATCTATCAATGCCCACCGACAATTTTGCTCTATTTCTTTCCATTTCTAAAGTATCCCGAGATACAGACACACAGAGTTCTATCTGTCTGTTTTCGATTTGAAAGTTATTGAATAAGTTGAAATATCCACAAGGAACTTTGTTTTGCGAAATTTAAAAAGCATTTTAAAATGCAGACTACATTCTCAGAAATTTATTCATTATTTTCAAAAAGATCCAAGTTAGTTCTTGAGAGATTTATTTATTTTAAATGTCAAAAATTTTAAAGTTTGGTTTCAAATTTTGAAGGATTAAAAAAGAATTTTCAAACAAGTATGTTTTACTTTTTCGGTACTCTATGCAAGTTCGATGTTATCGAACTGAGTTCTTTAGTAATGATTGAAGAGTTCACAATTTTTGAAAATCTGTCTCAAAACTCATCGAACGCAGCTCTGAGAAGTTCCACATTAGAAGGGTCTGAGCTTGTTAGTAGGGAATCCTCAAGCAAATTGATAAACAAAAGAATGTTGGCGGAAAAAAATGTCAATCGTATGTCATGTTAAAAATGGTTTAAAAAGAAATTCCTTAAATAATACTACTGTATCGCACCTCAATCCTCAATATTAAAAAAAAGGGGTGTTAGAACCTTGTCCGAATTTGAAGAAATTCGACTTAGTCGTTAAAGCTTCAGGTACAGGCATACAATGATGGACAGGATACAGGATAGCGACGGACCACGTTTTGTCTTATTATTCTCTATCATCGAAATGTCCACTTTCATCAAAATCTCGATAGAGTTTTTATGCGCACCAAACGGATTGTAGACTACCCGTAAAATATTTAAGCTCAGTGCGAGCTTTATTAAGATAAAAAAGTTTTGAATTCGATAAAAAGCTGCTTTTAATCGAGCAAAACTCCTTCGTATTTAAAGTGATCAACACATTCAATAGTGTGGCAACACTTCCAAAAGAAAAAATAAAGAAAAACAAATGAATGTTCAGAAAGAAGATATAATGAAAGAAAGATATAATGATTGTATTTAATAGAAAGAGACTACCGGTTAAGCGTTAAGTAAAAGAATATACTGAGAGAATAAAGATATGATCAGTTGTTGTGGATCTGTTAAAGAGGAACGACCCTTTATTTCTTTAACCGAGTATTATTTTAGTTTTGTATTAAGCAAAGTTAAACTGCCTACAATAGGCATGTTTTTTGCAAGTCCATAAGGAATTTTAGAAAAAAACGATATCGGCACTAAGCGCTTTACATGTAAATACAACAACTACTTAAGTCTATACGGACTTAGCTAAGTCCAGATAATTTTCGAGACTTAACCTAAGTCCTGATAAAAACGGTGATGCCAAAATAATATTATCGAAGCTACTCGAAGCTGTGATAATTACCGTTCGATTAAGCTGATGTCACACACCATGAAGATCATTGAGCGAGTCTTGGGTAGCCGACTGCGAAAAATAATTAGGCTATCTGATGACCAGTGCGGGTTTGTCGGGGGTAAGTCAACCACGGATGCAATCCAGAGTATAAGAATAATTATGGAAAAACATCGGGATTCTTTGGAGGATTTGCATGTCGTATTGGTTGATTTTGAAAAAGCATTCGATCGGCAACCAAGAGATCTAATATGGGTGGCCCTCAGGCAACGAGGAGTTCCAGAAACCTATGTGCGGATAATTATGGACATGTATGATGGAGCAGTTACTAAAGTAAGATGCGCAGCTGGAGTCACCGAAGAATTCGAAATCACAGTAGGTGTACACCAGGGAAGTGTCTTGAGTCCCCTGCTATTTATTACAGTTCTTGATTGCCTGCTTGAAGGCAAAGTGACGGATCCAAAAGTACATCAGTTATTCTTTGCTGACGATGGAGCCATCATAAGTGAAGACCCGATATCCCTACAACGAGCACTTGACGTATGGGTGGATGTTCTAGAAGGAAGTGGGTACCGCATAAGCGCGAAAAAGACAGAATACCTATGCTGCCCATTTTCTGATCCACACAGGCCTATTCCAGACATTTATTTGAATGGAGTAGTGCTTCCCAAGTGTGAAAAGTTTAAATATCTGGGGTCTATGATAAATAACGAAGCTACTTGTGATGACGATATCAATCATCGCGTAAGCGTAGGGTGGATGAAGTGGCGGGAAAATTCTGCTATCTTCTGTGACCGAAAAATGCCCCCTAAGCTGAAAGGAAAGCTCTACACTTCAGTTGTGCGTCCAGCACTCACATACGGTTCACAATGTTGGACAATGTACAAAAAGTATGAGAGTAAGCTTACGGCAGCTGAGATGAAGATGCTTCGTATGACAGCAGGAGTTACAAAGCTTGATCGAATTAGAAGTACGAAGATCCGAGGAAGCCTTCATGTTAAGAATACCATTTCCCAAAAAATTGAACACGACCGACTCAGTTGCTATTGCCATGTTCAAAGGAGAGATCCTGAGAACCCCGTCAAAAAGGCAATATCATACAACGTTCCAATTCGGAATAAAAAGAAAGGTAGGCCTAAACACTCCTGGTACAAACAAATGCAAAAACACCAGCATTCAGTTGGCCTCAGAAATGGAACAATACAAAACCGGGAGGCTTGCCGCCGATTTCTGAGGTCAACCCGGCGAACCCCACAGGCGGATCACTAGTGTGAAGCAGATACGTAGGAGAGTTATGATCCCCTCGACATCGAGATCATAACAGCGCCGAACAAAGGAAGAAGAAGAAGAAGAAGCCAAAATAATATTATCCATATGTTATCGATAATTTGTTCAGAGAAGTCAAAAGTGACGTTTTTATGGATGCTGGTTGATGCTAGTCGTCAATACAGCTGAAAAATGCCATAGTGTGCACAGTGCTTTCTGGAAATAAGTTCCTAAGTCGCGATGTCGTTTTTTTCTACAAATCTATATGAACTTGCAAAAAAAACACGGCTAATGTCAAATCAACCATTACAGCATTGAATAACAGAGCAAGTTAATTCTGAGCAAGCTTGACAGCTAAAATGCCAGATGCATGATAAGTTGAGATTAAACCTTCAGGAACAATCCCCGTCTTTCCAATGACGGAGAGTTATTAAGTCGTGATTTATATCGATATACGTCAAAATGATTTATATCGAAGTACTACAGAGCAGTATAATCAGCATAGGGAGATAGTTTACCATTAAATGGCTGTTAAAATAAAGAAGTGGCAAAAATTGGAAATAAAATAGGACCGAAGACAGAACTCTGGGGAATGACTATTCTGAGCTAGGTCAACGAACCAATTATTATCTTCACTCTGGTTATTTGTTAAGTAGAAACAAAACCAGTAATAAATTTCTGAAACCAGCCATATAAAGTTCTTTTAAGTAATAGATTATGATCTACCACATCAAATTTCATTAATTGACTTATAAATTTCAAAACAGAATTTGAACACTGCGTCTTCTGCGGAGCACTAAAAATACTTAGTTCTAGATAGGAATAATTCTGTTCTTCAAACCCCTTTCGAAAATCTTGGAAAACACAGAAGGAGAAATAGGTTTATATCTACAGACTCTATCGTTATTTAACTTGAAAGCATCTCTTTTCATATGTAATGGGAGTACTATTGCTGTTTTTAAAGAAGTAGTAGAAGTATCTGGAAAACACTCGTTCTTACACTTAGATTAAATAAGAAACAAGGAACATCAGCAATTTCAAATGTTAAATCTATTGATCAAAGGTATAAATACTTGGGACGCAAATTTTGTATCGAGGTGTCAGTGAACGGAAAATCTTTATAAGCCAGGACTAATTTCATAAACTTCTAAGCCATGGAAAGTACGGTTCTACTGACTTCTTATACGTACCTTCTATTATTTCATAAATATGGATTCATGTCTCGACTTTCAGAATCTGCACCTTGCTCTTAAATGGAACATTATTCGCAAGTTAAATGTATCTCACTCTATTCATCACCCTGCATCTGAAAGACTCGACTGTCTCCTGCCAACCTCAATAACCTTCATTTATATAAAACATCCGACATAAGTATTCACTCTAGCAAAGTCAACAATTCAACAATATACTATTCTACATGACATCGAATTGTGATACGTTACATTCGAATTACATGTTCCGATGTGAATAGAATAAAAGATTCCATTGCAAGCATTGTGTCATGGTGCATATCAACACATACACCCACCTATACATACTACATATCGTACCTATTCATCCTTAATGCTGAATGGTCTGGTCTGGTCCATCAGGACAAGAGTGACACACGAACTAGACAGCGAACGTGGCGGTGGTGGTGGCGATGTTGTACGGTTTTTCAGTTTTACAAAAATCACTGATTAGTGTCCAGTTGAATGATATTGTTTGACTTTTGAGCGACAGAAGGGGGAATCCAACAATTAACACAGGAGACTTCGATTTTTTCCTCCCCCAAGCCTTCTCCAGGGGGCATTGAAGAAAATTGCTTTGCCTTGCTCAATTGCGATTATATACGATTTCAATCGTTTATTTCGATTTATTTAGCGCAAAACAAATTCGAATTAAACCATTCAAGTGCGGCTAACTGAATCTTTCCTGGCAAAAGTTTTAGTTCCACAAAACCTCAAGGGGCAGTATCCAGAGTGTACGTGTATGTACACTGGTCCTTTGAAGCTGCTTTGTGATTTCATACAGGGTTAGGTTCTGGTGAGTACTGCAAAATTGGAAAATAATGCTTATGTGTGTGTGGAATGATTGAAGCATGCATCCTATACATGTATGGATGTTTTATGCCTCCTCCCACACGCTCCCTGTACACTGCTTCGTTTGGAGTTCAATTAGGTTTTTGAATTTCGTTGTCGGTTTTCTTTTGAATTTTATGTTTTTTCTCCATGCTTGGGGTTTTACTTCTATGAGAATATTGGGAATCATGTTTGTATCTTCCGAAAGGACTTTCCGAACGCAGTATTCAAACCACTAATGTCGACTGAAAAGGATTTTTGTTATTTTATTTTTGTCTTGCGTTTGGTACGAGTACGAGTATCGCTTGTGAGTTCGAGTTTTTCTCAGTAGCTGCATTCAATACGAAAATGGAAACAGAGATTTTTCATTTACTTTTTGACAGGATGAGATTTTTGTTTCAAGGAAAGAGGTTGTGATTTCATTAAGGAAATTGAAGGGTCGGGGTCGTCGGGTTACTGGATGTTTGTCGTTTTTATATTGAAAAATCTATTGGGTTTTTCTTGTATTTGAATAAAAAAAAGTCTAATAAATGAATTCCAATGAAAGAGTACCTTATGATTAAAACGGAATCAGTTTTTGCAGTTGACAATTTAGGTATGTTTGCACAACAGATATGATTGGTGCATCTTACCCTATACATTTTCCAAATTGCATGCTTCAACCAAAATTTGGAAATGTTTAAATTTTTCTGCACGCTCTATATAGGCGTTTTGGAAAACTATTAGTTTCCTGGGAGAATGTCATTTAGAACGCCTTAACGATTTTGTTTCAAAATTCGTAAATGTGATAATCAAATTATTTAAGTAAAAAAGATAATACAAATTGGTTTTTCAAGTTTGGTGCACACAGTGCCTTATTTTCAGAATTGTCAGGGTTTGGAAAACAGATTTGTCTTTGTACTGTTTAATTAAAAAAACAAAACAGTGGCGCAAAATTTTAATTGAATTAGTACGATGCTAAAGCTGTTTTAGTATGATACTAGGTTAAAACAACGAATTTGCAAATTTTAATCGAATATGACATGATACTTTCTCCACCCTTTTATTAAAGTTAAAATCATCGAATACCTACTTTATTTTTACTTGCGACTTATAGGTACTATAAGGCGAGTTATGCATTCGTAAAAAAAATCGAACTCGAGATTTTGATCAAAGTTGACATTACGATAATAGCGAAGACCAAAAAAGTGGGTCTCGCAATTCTGTCTGCCTGTCTGTTCGACTACAGCTAAACGGCTCGGCCGATTATCTTCATGCTTGGTAGATATGGGTTTAAATTTTTCCCCCCGGACGTTTTTTTTTTTTATGACCAAAAATAACGGACCTGCCATACGAACTTTTTTCGAAATTTTAAAATATTTTTTTTTCTCAAAAACTGTCCCACAGATTTTCTTGAATAAAATTCAAAAAATTCATTGAGTTAAAGCTAGGTAATGGTTGAAAAAAAAACTTTCCAAAAAATTGTTATTTTTGGTACCCCCCTTGGAACCATTTTTTTGGTTTTTGATTTTCTCAAAAACTCGTACCGGATTTTGATCATTTTTTATATACATAAGTAACCTACAAGATATGAGAAAAAAAATTATTTTACCCAAAATAAACGGTACCCTCCATACAAATGTTTAAAAATGGTTTTCGAAAATCGTATTTTTTTCGAAAACGGTTCCGAGAATTTTGCTTATATTGTTTTTCTTTCGATTAATATTTAAGATCTATAATTTAATAAAAAAACAATTGAAAAACTGACAGTACCTACCATAGAACGATTTTTAAAATTTTGAATTTCTCACTATCGACATAACGGATTTTAATAAAAGTTTGTTGCTAAGAAGTTTAAAAAACATTGCATTTCAAAACTTTAAGAAAAATATTTTTTTTTTGAATTTTGAAAAAAAAAAATCTATTTTTTTTGGAAAATTCAATATCGCGAAGACGGCTCAATATTTTATTTGTAAATTTAATTTTTATTCGAACAGTAATAAAAACTTAAAATTGGCGTACAAAAATTTTTTCTTAAAAATGTTTTAAAATTTTTTTATATAAAAGCTTATTTGTTTAAGAAACCACTACAAAGACTTATAATTTTTGTTCTTGCATAAACCTATAGGTATTTGCTTGAATTACATGGCATCGTATTTTCAGCTCCAACTACTAAAGATGTTGTTTTAGTCATTTAAAAAATTGTTTTAATGCTTACGAACAGTTTTTCTCTAATAACATTCATTTTTGAAACCCTTGGTCTATTACATAGGAGCAAGTTTGTGCGACCCAGTTGTGCATTTTATTTAGTATCGTGCTAGCTTCATATGACACTTTAACAATTGCAAACATTAAAAAAGGTTCGTGTACTTACTTTTTACAAGAGCCCCCAGGGTGTAAAAACCTTGGGCTCATTATTAATTGGGTAGGCCCTCTGTAAAGAGAGCACGAGGTGGCTGTGGTTATACCAACTAAGTCGCGCGGTTGGCTATTGTTACCAACAATAGTTAAATGGAAAAACACGGACCAAGGGTGGTGTTGCCTACACAGTGCAAACTTGGAACACTATGGAGGCTGGCTTGTACTCTGAGGCAAGACTGTACGAGACATTGATTGGTGGCAATATCGAATTGGTTTGTCAAGGAACAGAGATCTCGCACCTTTTGGAAAGGATTGGCAACCTTTCTTCCAAAGATAAAGTGCAACTGGGACTATGCCCTGGGAGCTTTGTTCAATAGCTGATAAATTGAACCCGCAGTGCTTGGTAGGCCAAGTAGTGAGATAAAGTCTTAGTTGACAGGTGCTCACTCTAAAACCTACTTTGGTTCTGTCCGTTATTGCAAATGTTGCGCATATTACAATAACACCCGTACGGCAAAGAAACGCCAGATCGACCCAGTAAAGTTGTGCAAACAAACCTCGAGGCAGTTGATTGATCTCCGTTCACAAGAACTCGGCCTTTCGTTGATTTCAACTTTTTGTCAATGAAAAAAGGTGTCCAATGACACCATTAACATAAAACCACACCATACAGTTTTTTCTAGTGGATGAAGTGGTGTTTTTTGGAGCACATGATGGTTTTCAAGTGATCAATAATGCATATTCTGTTTGTTGATGAAGCCGTTAAAGTGTTCTTCATCACTGAATATGATTTTGCGATGAAGTTGGTCATCTTCTTCAAACATTTCAAGAAGCCAATCGGAGAACTAACGGCGCGGCGCTTACGCTAGGATGTCAGCAACTTCGACCAATTCGCTGTCTCACTGGCAGGTGCAACATCCAGCAAAAAAACTTTGGGCTCAAATTTGTTCTCAAGACAATGAGTCGCTTGTCAACGAGGACCGGGTGACGAAAATTTCTCATACGACCGAAAATTCGCGTTAACGTTCTTAAGATTCAGTTTTGTTATACATTTTAATTTATTTTTAAACGCTCTATATATATTTTATCGAGAACACTTAGCGATACTGTTGCCATATTGATTTCGGGTCCTTATTTCATTCCTTGGAGTCTTAGTTCTTTACAAAAAATGCGATTTTTTTCGCTTCAATTTTCGTTTTCGATGTGTCCAATTAGAAGATGCTTATTTCTTTTAAGACTTAGGAACATACCAATTTTAAATCTTAAATTTCCCTTGTCTCCCCAAAATGGAAGCTCCCAAGCAAAATTCACACTTAGCTAGACAAGGTTGTTCCGATCAAGTACTGAACGCAAAGCCCTCATTAATATCACAAAAATTGCTTAATTCAAATAAGAACATGGTTTCGGATTTTCCTAGGCGTGGACATGGAAAAGGACACCATGTCCTGTCCACGTCAAAATGTCACATTAAATTAATTTCCAATGTGTGAGAAATGAAATGTCACGACAACAAAACGAACTTATGCACGAAACTGAATCCCACTCCTGAAAAAGCCTGATGGTGACGGGACATTAGCTGCGATGCGACAGGTTGAGAAATGGACGCCACTACCTCCAGGTGCGAGTATACCTATACACAAAAACAACAACAAAAGCAAATATAATACAGGACAGGTGAAGTTAAAAGTGCTAAAAAGACACGAAACACTTTATTCCTTGCACATTCACTTGTCAGTCTGACAGCCCGTTAAACGGTCGGCATTGTTGCATAAAATAAATTA
The DNA here is from genome assembly GCA_911387755.1 of Chrysotoxum bicinctum. Taxonomy (NCBI): domain Eukaryota; kingdom Metazoa; phylum Arthropoda; class Insecta; order Diptera; family Syrphidae; genus Chrysotoxum; species Chrysotoxum bicinctum. The sequence goes on from OU426987.1 coordinate 1,733,470, forward strand.
ATTCCACGCGTAAGAGCCCTTTCTCCGCCTGTCTATGGGTCTGAGTCTGATAGTGCATTTCAAATTGCTGTGTGGTTTGCACAAGTGAATGTATGTACTAACACTATTGAAAGCACGTGCGAATAAATTGCTGAGCGAGAGGTTTTCTTCAACTGTTGCACAAAGCAAAACTTTCCACACACCCTAGTTCCTAGTTATTGCCGCAACTAAAGTGCGGCGGACATATTGGTCAATCCTTGCTTCTGCAACGTGGCAAATTGAAGCTGAAGTTATCTGACTGAGTCGCCTGCAAGGGTATTTGTACCTTTTCCTGCTTCATTTGCATTTTTTGTCAATTTCCTTTGAACTTGCGAAGGGATGTGGGGCTGGTGAAAAGGGAAGCCCGAAGTTTGAGTTTCTATCAAGAGAAAGGATTTCTATTTTTTCTTGAATTGCTTCGAAACTTGTTTTCCAGGGAAAACTTTGCCCAGAAGTGAGTCTTAGGATGAATCGCGAATGCTATTATTGGGGCCACGAAGGACTCGCAAATGAATTGCAATTAAAGAGAAAAACATGAGCTGAGGGAAAAGTGTCCCAATTTGCATTGGGGATGTCCAAATCAAGACCACAAATAATGGCCGGAGTGAAGGTGATTTTTTTTTTGGTATTTCATTCAGTTATCCTTTTTTCCTTTTGAGAGGAAGTTTCAATGTGCTGACTTGCGGAAAAGTAAATGAGTGCTGCAACATTTTTCAGCAGTACTATCATCCGTCCCATTGTGCACATTGCAAGGAAGACAGTCCCCCGTGACCTTATAACGGAAATTTTTCTACTTCCTCTTTTGTATCTTTTTGTAAGAACTTAAGACTTTTTTTTTAGGTGGAAGTTGGATGGAATGGGCAAAAACACAAATTAAATGTTACAATTTTTAAAGGTGATTCCTGTGGTGTTTTACCCGTTGTTTTTGGGGCTGAATTGTTTTCAACAGAGCGGCGGCAGCGGCGGTGGCGGCAGTGGGATGTTTGTGCGGTTGTGAAACCCTTATTTTGCGTGAGGTTGAGGGTGCGGCGCAATGTGGTTGCATGCGTTGTTGTATTAGTTATGTAAAGGGAAAAAGTTTGCCGCCAGCTTTATTTTCCCTGCCGTTATTTTGGGTGAATAATTAGAAATTCTATGTTTTGCCTGCTCCACCTATATAGTCTACTGCTGTTGCTGCTGTTGTAATGTATTTCAGGAACAAAAAAGGGAAATTGGTTGCTGGCACTTGCTGTCAGGACATAGTAAGGGACGCGACGTAGAGATTTGTTGTTAATTTGCATGGAAATTTCATAAACGTCGGGAGCACAAAAATTGGTTGTTAAGATTTGAATATTTAATGCTTGCAAAATTAGACGTCATACCAAAACAAAATTGTTTGACACTTGGATGGTTTAGTTTGATGATTAACATTTGATTAATTTTTGAGGAAGGAATGATGAAGAGCATCATCGTGTCAGATTCAGCGTGGGTGAGGCATATTTTGTGTTTGCCTTTTTTTTACACTATAATCATTATTCATTGAAATTGGTTTGAAAATATTTTTGGGTTCAATGTTGTTCAACACAACTCAATACATCCACCTCTAATTTTACGGAAATGCAAAAATAAAAATTGTATCTTAAATCTCTAAGCATTAAAAAAACAACAATTTTGTATACATTTCGTCATTAAGTTCTCAATGAATTAAAAAAAAAGCATCTTAAAATTAAAAAATCTACACTTTTCTTGAAATAGAACCAATCTTTTAATTCGTCCGGGGGTGAAAGTCAGTTTAAAAAAAGCTTTGCAATATTCATGATAGATGACTTCAATTATTTTCGCAGTACAAAAAGAGACTGAATTAATTTTAATGTTTCGAAGAAGTCACTTGAACTTATTTGGCCTTCTTTGTCGTTTTGACTGGAGCTGGGTTTTGTGACCTTAAAATAGCTGAAGTTTTGCGCAGAGGAGCCTGCTTTAGATCGTAGCGGTACTGCAACCGCTGATGAGGTTCCCCAACTTCTTCAGAGCTGTTGCGTCACCCAATTTATTTTTTACTTCTTCAACAAGAAAGCATTGTTGTTTCTAATAATCAGCCAATAAAGGTGAGACAATGTAGGGCCATCTTGAACTGTCTTTCCTGCTTGACTGCGATGGTTAATAGGTACACTGCACTATCACGCCGAAAGGATTGATCTTAAGTCACAAATAATTTTGAGCAATTAGCATATGCTCTAGCAGTGAAATTTTCTTCTTATCCTAGTCATTTTGGGACGCATCTGAAAATTGTATGTCCCAACTTATACGAAAGACAGAATGATATAGATATTCTTACTGCTTAAAACGGGTCCTGAACCAAAATAGCACTAAAGCGAATGCAATGATTTGACTTGAAAAAAGACAAATCGTCATACAGTTTCACAATTCGCCTTCTCAGTTCATTGCTTTTTTTAACTGAATAATTACAATTAGGAAATGAAAAAGAAAACCAAACTGATTTCTCTTATTTCAACGATCTTAAAATTAAATGTATTATGGCATTATAATGTAGAGATCGTAATAATTATTGATATTAGTTTGTTGATGTTAAAATAGACATGCTTCAGTACGGATTTCAATTTTCGGAAATCGACCTAAATTTCTATCAATGATCTTAAGAATAGGATTATAAGGATAGTTAGTATTGTTTATTATTATAAAATGTTACACATAAGCCACAAATCTGCACTAAGACGACCTCCTATTTAAGGCATACAAATTAAATTTTCTGAAGAAGCAACATATTTCAACACCATTCCTTGGTTTTACCAAGGGAACTTTAGTTACAGCATCCAAGAAAGAGAAACAATACTAAGAACTAATCGCAGCAATAGTATGTTTCCTTGAGGAATTAATAACCATCGGTATCCTTCTCGGGATCTTGGGAATCCCTTTTTGAAAATTTACATCTACGTTTTGATTACATTTTTCATTCATATCATTCTTTTTTTGCTTTTTCAATAGGAACCAAAGATAAGACAAACGAATTTAATTAATTAGGTAAATTCCTTGTCCGGCCTGGACGTATAGGAGATCTTAATATTCCAACGTCAGAGTTTAAGCTGCTCTCGTGCTAGCTTATTTTTATAATTCCATATGATTTTCTAATGACAAAAATTGAGTGGTCTTTAATTTAAAATGCACCCACTTAAGGTTTTCTTAGGCTGCCTCCTTCCATTTGATAACTTGACTCTGCCGTTCTAAGGTTTTTCACAATTGCATCTTCACTAACATATCGTGATGCTTTTCGGGAAGGAGAATGGTTTTTATTTAGGCCGTTTTTGAAAATAAATTCTTTGTTTTAATTTCGCTTAACAGAATAATTAGAGCTGTTTTCAAAATTAAAAATGTTTTGTAAGTTTCCATTTGATTGTAAAAAAAAAGTTTTAAGCACCGTCCCAATCTCAAAACTTAAACAGTTATTACTTTATTAAAAAAGATCATTTTGAAACATAGTAGCCATATTATAGCTTACATATATTGATACACAAATGTTGATGCATCACTCTCCATATATTGACTTTTGGTTGTTAATATCACATACGGTGCAACAGCGACCTATCAAGATACGCTCAGTAAGGTCCAACAAAAGCGGATCACTGCAAGCTACTCCTTCCACTAAATCGGAAATATTTTTTTCTACTGATATCCCTTGACATATCGGGCAAACGACCGGTCGCGATAGGAATTCTGGATCAACAATGAGATTAGCTGCTCCGAAAATAATTTTCAAATAATATTCTCAGACAGCCAAGTTGCCATCAAATCTCTGTCTCTACAAACTGTAAAACTGCCCTGACCATAGGGATACTTCAGAAAATTGTGAAGCTTATCACCTCGCTAAAAGAGGAATGACAATTCATATTCTAATAGATAGGGCAAATATTAGTATACATCTGCACTTATACTAAAAGCAAGGTCTATAAAGATTGCTGACATTACGTTTAACAACTATATTTGATATCTTTAAGCCTAATGTACATTATCAGCTGCATCATGAACGGACACTGCCTAATTTACCAATTACCAATAAGCGATGGACATTGGACACTAATCTACTTGCGACCTACTCCAACGATATCTGCAAAAGCTGTATCTATATGTAAGTCCTGCACTATCCCGAAAACTTAGACTCCATTTGGGAGTCTTCTACTTCACCGATCCGAGTGATATGGCAAATATTAAAATAAATAATTGTACATGCTTCATAAGGACCTAACAATTTTTAAAATTGAATACGTTAAAAATTAAGTACACTAGGTACGAATCACTCTTCCCAGAATTTCGGATTCAGAGGTTGAAGATCCACCATAATATCTTATGCACTCTTCAGTTCGCCTGTTCTTACATTAATGAATTCCATACTTCAAATTTGAAATAAAATAAAATGCACGACTGGGTCGCACGAACTTGCTCCTATGTCATAGACTAGGAATTTTAAATACGAATGTTATTAGAGAAAACTGTTGATAAAGATAAAATTAATTTTTAAATTCTTTTAGTAGTAAGAGACAAAAACAGAATGCTATCCAAATATGAATTTATGCAAGAACAAAAATTATAAGTCGTTGTAGAGGTTTCTTAAAAAAAGCTTATATGTATACACAAACTTTTTAAAAGCTTTTTAAGAAAAAATTTTGGTACGCCAATTTAAAGTTTTTATTATTGTTTGAATAAAACTTAAATTTACAAAATATTGAGCCGTTTCTGAGATTTCGAATTTTCAAAAAAAAAAGAACAAATAGATTTTTTTTCAAAAATTCAAAAAATATTTATTTTAAAGTTTTGAAATGCAATGTGTTTTAGACTTTTTAGAAGCTTCTCTATAAAAGATTTCATTAAGACACGTTATGTGGGTAATGAGAAATTCAAAATTCGAAAAAATGGTTCTATGGTAGGTACAAGCTGTAATATCTTAATTTCAAATTTTTTTTTATTAAATTAAAGATCGTAAAAATTAATTGAAAGAAAAAAAATGTATTAAAATTCTAGGCGCCGTTTTCGAGAAAAATACGATTTTTGAAAACCATTTTTTTTAATTTTTTAACATTTGTATGGTAGTTACCTTTATTTTTAGGTAAAATAAATTTTTTTTTCTCACATCTTGTATATCATATTGAGAAACTTTTATTTATCAAGTTAAAAAAAATCTAGCATGGGGTTTTCGAAATATTGAGTTTTGAAAAAAAAATTTTGAAGCTTTTTTTAAAAATCCAAAAATGTTTTTTTTTGAAAATTTGAGTACAAAATTCTATTTATGTTTTTGGGGAGCTTTAGCAAAAAAAAACTTATCAAAATCGGTTGTACCGTTTTTGAGAAAATCAAAAACAAATAAAATGGTTCCATGGGCGGTACCCTCAATAACCATTTTTCGGAAATTTTTTTCAACCAATACCTAGCTTTAATTAAATGAAATTTTTTTGTATTTTTATTTTTAAAATCTGTCAAACAGTTTTTGAGAAAAAAAATGTTTATAAAATTTCGAAAAAATTTCGTATGGTAGGTTCCGTTATTTTTGGTCTTAAAAAATCAAATCAAAAAATATCCGGGGGGAAAAAATTAAAACCCATATCTACCAAGTTTGAAGAAAATCGGCCGAGCCGTTTAGCTGCAATCGAACGGACAGACAGACAGACAGACAGAATTGCGAGACCCACTTTTTGGCTCTTCGCTATCATCGTAATGTCAACTTTGATCAAAATTTCGAGTTCGATTTTTTTCCGAATGCATAACTTGCCTTATAGTATTTACCTATAAGTCGCAAGTAAAAATGAAAGGGCTATAACATTGCTTCGATTCCAATTCCGTATGTTTTGCGTCACGATTTTTTAAATGTTAAAATTACTGAAGAACTTTAAAAATAACCATTAGCTCTTCCTATTTTAGAAAAATCAAAATCTTGGACGCAATACAATAGAATAGTTCTCTCGAAATTTGTACTACAAAACTTATATAAACTGAAGTATTTGCATGAATTTAGGGGTTATCGGTTTTCGAAATTCCAGGTTTAGGTATATAGAATCTTGTGATTTCGTTTTTTTTTAAATTTCTGATAAAAAATAAATATGTTTTTTCCACAAGTTATGGGTACGAACAAACCAGTAATTTGAAATTGGTCAGAGCATAACTCTGTATTTGCCAAATTCTGAATTTCATAATTCTGTATTTAAAAATTCTGCATTTCAAAATACTGTATTCCAAAATTCTATAAATTTTGCATTATAGAAACATTTTTCTTTTATCATTTACAGTGTTTACAACTTACGGAGTTTTCCCGAAAAAATGTACTTCCTTATATTACAGTTAGTGTAATGATACGGATACCCATCTATACATTAAGTTTAACGTGGGTACAAATCACAACAATCTTTGGCAAAAAGCAAAATGTTAAAATTCAATAAGGAAAGTTCTGTGTTGAAAGACATACGTTAAAGGAGAGCAAGTTGCTTAGAATTTTGTTGAAAAAAGTTTTTTTTTCTTGCTAGGATTTTTCTAGTTTTTGTTCTTTTTTTTAATAAAAATTATTTAACAGAGAGGCAACAACCCTTTTCTGAAGAGCTTTTAAATAGAAATTTGGATTTACAAAATCTTGAAAAGCAGAATTATGTATTGACAGAATTTTGGAAATTTGGGCTTACAGAATTTTGAAAAACCTATTTTGTTTTATAATTTGTACACAAACAAGGGGTTATGACTACCCTTTTAATGTTATTGTTTAACACAATGCGAGGATTTAGATAGATTGGAGCATTTTTAAAAGGAGATTTCTATGCACATTTGTCTTGAAAGCATGTTCCTTATAGGTGCTGAGAACGTTAAATTAACTGCACTGTTTTGTGATGGCGGATTTGAAGGACTTCGGTTGTTTTTAGGTTAATTTGGTTTTGCAATTCATCATGAATTGACTCACACCGCTGCTGGATTACCGTTTGTAAATTGTTCGAATTCATTTTGAAAATATTTTATTTCAAGTCAAAGTTAACCGCCTCTAAAAACACCCTTTACATGACAATAAGAGTGATAAATCGAGAAAGTTTAAGTGCTTAAACATTCTCCCTGCGGCTAAATAACAGAATTACAGAACTATAGTCAAACAGAATTTTTTATTCTTCAAAGAATTTCGGTCATACAGAATTTTGGAGAAGAGAAAATGTTAAATGCCGTGTTGGTTGTTTAAAGCAAAAAATGCAGAAAAGTTACTCAAATGAAAACATAGAATGAATTAATCAAAGTAAGGCATTAAAAACTTGTATGTATGAAACGAAATATTGGAAAACTGTTTTTTTTTATTCTCAAAACAGACCTCCTCGACTTCATCTCCAAAATTAAGATTTACAGTAGCAGGATTCGTTTTAGAGTAAAAAAAAAAACTTTTCTTCCCCATTAAATATTTGCTGCTCCCACTCCTTCCAATTCCTGCCATCTGTCAAACCCAAAAGTTGACATAAACTTAAAATTTATTAAAAAACAAAAATACAACAACCCTGAGCAAGAAAAGCCTGCTTCGATGATTGATTTATTGAACGATATCTTTTATATTATTATTATACCTTTCACCCCAACAGCCCCCTCGAAACAAATAAAAGATGACTTGTAAAATGATGTCACTTCTATAGGTTTCCTGTGTTGGATGGAGTGGAAGAAAACCAAAAGTTTATGAACAAAAAGCCACAAAGTTTTTGTAAGCCTCAGCTCAAAGAGAAAAAAAAGTAAAACCTTGTTATTGGCTAAATGGCCCAGCAGAGTAACAAAACAACAGCCTATACCCTACCCATACCTACCTATAGGTAGCTAACAAAAAATGTTGACTCATTTTTCAATATTTTGTATTTTTTTTCTCGTGTTCGAGGCGCCCGACCTTCTTAAATGGAAACACTTAATTTTAATTTCTTTGGGGTGGTGGTTGGCAAAGGAAAATATGTTTACATTTTCCATTCAATTTGGCAGCAATCGCCAGTGAAAAAAAAATCCCAAACCGACAAAACAGGCAATTTGACCAGACGGCATATGGCCCCAGAATATACCTACTATATCCTCCAACAGATATTTGTGCCTTTGTCCTACTTCCAATTGTTTTCCTATATATTACCGAAAAGATTGTCGTATTTTATTTTAAAATGTTTTTCTATGTAAATTCGAGCCCCCAACGGAATCTAAATATTCATCAACAGAAGCAAAAGTCTACCTTTTCATTCGAAAAAGGTAAGGCTGTTATATAATGTGAATTTCGAGAGTATAATGTATGTAAAACAACCCCAACCCCTCATAACTCCACATACCCCGTAAGACGAAACCGCTATTATTTTCGAAGAATCATGATGGGGTTCCTGCCATGTGTATGTTGTATATTGAAAATCAATATCCTTGATAAATATTTATAAATGATAATGAAGTCATCCCTGGGAAATGTGTCTCAATGAGATTGTGTGCTAAGAATATAGCAATTTTGTCGAATTAAAAAGGATAACTTCAAGCCACTACTCAAGGCGCTAGACACGTCGTTCTGTATTATGTAAGCGCCTTCCTTTGCCGCGCGCTGCTGTCGAATCTCTTCCTTTATCATTGTATGATTGATTATCAGAATGGGGAGAGAGGGGCATAGTGGGTATAATGATACAGCAGAGCTGACAAAAAAACAAAGGAAAAAATAGTTCAAGCCTTTTTTTTGTATGAGGGAGGAATAATTGCAAGATATTGGGGAATTAGTCCGGCGGCCATAAATCATTTATATTACTGTAATTATCAATAATAGCCCTTCGGTTGAGCTGGGTGTTGGGGTCGGGTCCTCTCTCTAATTAACGCTCAATCACGGATGGAGGAGAAATAATTAATAATTATAGTTTTATTTGATTGCTCAATCAGGCTTGGAGTGAGTTATTAAATAATGCACAAAATTTACATAATCCTTAAGTTATGGAACAAAACATTAAATTTTATTTAAAAAAAAACAAGGAAATCCGTCAAATCATGAACCCGCCTTTAAGGTCGACAAGACCCCTTTAACAGATTGAAATACTTTTTGTTGTTAAAACTCTCACGAGGTATGACTGTTATATTTTTTTCCCAAGACCCTATCTATGTATCTATAAATTTAAGCCCAAAGAACAATTGTAAAATAACTAACGTGATCCTTATCTTCTTGTTCCCATTTCAGCATGGATTACACAAGCTTGGGTTGCTGCGCGTTAGCCTTTGTTTTGTACATAAACACCCTCAACTTTGGATTCGTCTATGATGACAGGTAAGAATATCAACATAACTGTAAATAAAACAAAACAAAATCCACCCCCCAGAAAGTTTTCTCTTGACAACGGATATCCTCTCAGCAGGACGAACGGCGACGTAGTCGAAGTCGAAGTGACATATTATAGTGACAAATTGTTTTAATTTCAATAAACTACAAAAGCAGAATGTTAGATATCCTGAAGTTAAGGCACACGAGGCTAAAATTTGTTTTTGGCGTGTCATTGCCATATGTCAGTGAAATGTCATTAGTGTGAGCGCAGGGAACACGAGTGATACCCTGCAAAAACCGACGGAAACAAAATTGCTTAAGTTTCTTGTCACGTGCGTATTCTCTTCTCCATTTTTTTGTTCAGTTCATCCGAGAACTCACGATGGCCATGGCTGGCTGGAAGTGATGAGAGGAATTTCAATCGATATCGATTATGGTCATTATGAAGCCTTCATGATGTTTCTTCTCTATAACTTATAGGTCATCCTACGGAATGGAGTTGAAGTTGGTGCAGCAGTTAAACCTTAAAGCTTTTGTTAGGTACTCTTTAATGGCTTCCGGTTGAGCTCTACAGAAATCCGCTTCGCACAAGAAGCAAGAAAAATCTCGGGGAGGTGAAGAAAAGATTTGCAAGTCTGTGCTTTCAAAGGGAGATCCAAGGAAATTAAGAGCAAGGCGACAGACAGACTTAATCTTTTCTCTTCCTCTTCTCTCTAGCAGCTCCTGGGATAATGGAATTCCTTTACAGTCTCCATTCTTTTATGTTGCTTTAACCTACACAGAGCTCTAGAACCTCCCCTTTCTATTTTATCAACGACAACTACCGGCCGCATCCCTTTTCGTGGCTTAGGTGTATTCGTCTTGTGACGGTCGGTGGTGCTGGCGGTGGCATTTGGTGAATGGAGAGGGTTAATGTTTAGGTATTGTATTCGAGTCGAGTATGTGACATGTTGGGAGTTTAACCTTTTGAGGTGAATATATTCAGATTTTATTCACAATTTTCTTTGTAAAACATTTTTATGGCTTTAAAGATTTTCTCAAGGCAAACATCGGCAGCAGCATAATATATCACGGACACTCTCAAGTAGATATGGTATTAGAGCCATCAAGCAAAAAAGCATTATGGGTCCTATGTAAACACAAGGGTATATACATAATCCTGTATTGTGTCTAAGGCAAAACGATTTTTGTTTGGTTTTCACTTTTTTTTTCTTCTTACATCTTCGATTTTCCCTTAAGAGTATCAAATTGCCAGTGTCAAGAGGTGAGCGACGGTAGACCGATCCTTGTGAAAATCGATGAGAGTATTTAGTTTTACTTTCGAGCACAGGACATTTATTTATGCGAGGGAGGTGGATACTTGTTTTTTTTTTTGTTCGTCCGCAATCGAGAATAGCAAACACCCGGAGACAAGACATAAGACTTTTCTTCGAAACGCCTAGTTTATAGGTAGCGATGTAAAGTTTCTAGCGATTACAATAATTATGCTATGGAGCGTATAACAATGTCCAATAAAACATCGATCTATTTATTACTCTCGTTAATGTTAAGAGGCCTTGAATGAAAAATCTACACTAAGAGAAAAACTGTTGGATTTACACAACTGACAAGTTCTGGTACAATGCAGGCAATCTGTTCGTATTGTTACCATTTATAATTTAATGGCATTCGCCATTATTGACAATGTTTAAGTACGGAGAGACCATTTCAAAGGTTATGGAACACACGCCACATGAATGAATGGACTTCTTTTCTTGACTTTTGCATGGCAATTTGTGATATACATAGCTGAATCGGCATTTTCTTATTTCAGATGCCTTGATTGGCCTTGCGAATTTCGCTGCATCTAAAAATATCAAATTGTATGATACAATAATTAAGGTGTCTTAGTTAAAACATAAACGTTGTTGAGTGAAATAGAAGAAAGGTCACACATGTTTGTTCCGAAATCGTTTAAGCTAGTTCTTGTGCTTGAAGAACTTCTAGGCGTAATTGTTAGTGGACACGTGAAATAAAAGAGTTGGTACCTAACTTAAGACATTTTTTTCATAGGTGCCTTCTTTTGGAAAAAAGTGAAAAATCCTCCGAGAGGATCTTTTGTCATGAAAAGTAACGCCCATTTATGCTGTTCGGATTCGGCACAATATTAAGGGTTCTCTCCATTACTGTCTACAACATGCGCACATAAATGGTTGAGAGTTGTTGTTAATCACTAAGCCTTAGATACTTCAAAGTAGTATTGCACCTGGATACATACCAAGTCTATGGAGAAGAGCAAAGGTAATTTTTATCCCAAAAGTGGGGAAAAAAGATACCACACGTCCGAAGTCATTCAGGCCAATAAGCTTAACATCCTTCTTACTGAAGACTTTGGAAAAGGTAATTGATAACTTAATTAGATTAGAAAGTATTAGGAAACATGCCCCTTAATCACCATCAGCATGCTTACAGAGCGGGTAGATCCACAGAAACCGCTCTATACGAACTAACTAATACAGTACAGAGAGCTTTAGATACTAAAGAAACGGCATTATGCTCCTTCCTTGAAATTGAGGGGGCCTTCGACAATACCTCATTCGGCTCTAGAAAGGAAGAGCATTCCTATGACCATAGTCAGATGGATAAGTAAAATGCTTAGTACAAGAACGGTGGAAGAATACACAGGACTAAACGTCCAAAAAGTCATCACAACAAGAGGCTGTCCACAGGGAGGGGTATTATCACCCTTGCTATGGAGTCTTGTAGTTGACGAATTATTAGAAAGTCTAACCTCCCAAGGGATTCGATGTACTTATTTGCTTTGCTGATGACATCGTTATAACGGCACTGGGCAAGTACGAAGAAACTCTTTGTGATATAGTCCAGAGAAGGCTGTCTTTAACTTAGAAATGGTGTATATCTGTACCATTTACCAGTAAAAGACTTGACAAACCCATTCGGTTGGCAGGAGTAGTAATCGACACCCAAAGGGAGGTCAAATATCTAGGAGTTACACTAGATAGTAACCTCCTCTGGAACAAGCATGTCGAAATAACTGTCGGTAAAGCCACAAAAGCCCTTATGATATGCAAGAGACTTGCAGGGAAATCATGGGGCTGCAAACCAAACATCATAAGATGGATGTACACCATGATGGCAGGACCCATCATTATACCTATGGGACGATTGCATGGCATAAAAGAACTGAACTAAACTCAACTAGGAAATCACTAGACAAATTGCAAAGGCTCACATGTACATGTATTGTATATGCATAACAGGAGCAATGAGAACGCCCTACAGCAGCGATGGAAACCATCAAGCAAGTGGCCATTGAAAATGCTGCTAAGGGAGCCATAATGAGGTTTGACAAGGAGGGTACTGGGATGGGTAAAATTATTGGAAACAGGGAAAAAGACTCGATACTCCAGTCCGCAGAAACAAACCTTCTTGACATCCCAAGAGATGGTACGATCAAAAGATATAACTTCGAAAAACATTTTAAAACGGAGTTAAGTTGCAAAAACGACTGGCTAGCCGAAACAATAAACTACAGTCTTAAAGAAAATGCCATCAAATAGTACACTGATGGATCGAGGACAGCTGAAGGGACTGGTGCTGGAGTTTTTGGGCCTAGAACTAAACTCTCCTTACCGATGGGAAAGTCCACTAACATATTTCAGGCAGAAGTAAATGCCATAGGTATATGTGCTGAAAGAAACCTCGATATAAAATATAAAAACCAAAACATTGTCATAATGACAGACAGCCAGGCTTCACTAAAAGCACTAAGCTCCTACGCCATTAGTTCCAAACTTGTTTGGGAGTTCGTGATAAAGCTTAATGGACTGGGCAAAAATAACACTGTCAAAATTCATTGGGTACCAGGCCACGTTGGTGTCCAGGGCAACGAAGAGGCAGACTCCTTAGCAAAAATAGGTGCATCGACCGCGACACCCCTTACAGGGCCAGAGCCCTACTGCGGAATTGGAGAAAACGTGATTAAAAATAAAATCAAAACAGAAGAGGAGGCAAGAAGATAAAAAATCTGGAAAGAACTCCCTAAGCTACTCGGGGACTACAACCGAAAGCGTTTTCTAATCTGCATTAGCTTAAGTAGGAACAACCTCAGGAAAATCACAGGACTTCTCACAGGCCACTGTAAGTTGAAAAGACACCTCAACATCCTTGGCTTAGTGAACTACGCGTCTTGCAGATTCTGCAACATTCACAAAGAGACACCTGACCACATACTGGGGAAATGTGATGCACTCGTGCATCAAGGACATAGGTATCTGGGCAAGCACCACATAAAAAAGAGTGAATTATCCTCCCTTAAAACACTCCAAATCCTCCGATTCCTCAAAGGAACAAACTTGGAAGAAGAACTGTAATAATGAGCTAACCTCATCCAGTTCTTGATGGGGGCACAATAGAACTTTAGGTCGCAGTGTTTTTATACCCCAATTTATTCATTCATTCATTCAAGCCTTAGATATTTGATTTGAATAGATAGAATTAGGTATATTATAGTTTAATGGTTCAAAAACATCTCACCTTAGCGATTATTTTTTTTTCGAGGCGAAATAGTTTCAGAATCAAAAAGCAGTAAAACTTTCCAAAGGGTATTACCCTAAAAATTACATCATAAAGTACTACATTTCAGGACTTCCGCTGGATGTGCAGTTTTATAATTTTCAACATAAGTACATCCAGTATTAACCTATACTCATGTATGTACACATGGAAGTAATAATGGCAAGCTATGAACCGCAAGTAATCAGTCTCGCATTTCTATCAGTTTGACTGACTGTCTTTTCAGAATTATGTATCTAAAACAGTTGGGTTATTTTTTTCCAAAATTTTAAACTAGCAATTTTTGGTTATTCCGTCGACACGTATATTTAATCATTTCTTTTAGCATGTCCTACAATCTTTTAGCCTTCAAGGAAAGAATATCTTTTTTAAAAACGCGCTTACAAACTTGTATACAAAAATTCGAATGAAGGGAAGGTAACTTTTTTGATTCTCCCTGATTTTTCTAAAGCGTATGACAGGGTCAGCCACTCATAGTTGTGTTCAAAACTTTTTTGGTCCTACATGTTCTCTTCAACTGCAGTCAAACTGGTCTTCTCATATTTAACAGGTCGGCAGCAAGCAGTGGAATTTTATTTATCGCTGTCTAATTGTTTATCACTCGCAAGTGGAGTTCGGCAGGAATCAATTTTGGGACCACTATTATTTTCTCTCTACATATTAACTTATTTCAGTAAACGAGCACTGATTCATCCGCATGTATGCAGATTGATGTTCAGGTGTATATACATAAGTTGTTCTCTAGGGCTTATCGAACATTCTTCATCCTGTTAAAGATCGTACAGTGGTCACAAAATTTTGATCTAATACTCAATCCAAAAAAGACTAAGTGTCTAATAGTATCTATCCTTATCTTGACCTTTCCTACTTTCCTCCAATTAACTTAAACGATTCTTCAATAGAATTTCTAAAATCGACTATGAACCTTGCAGTTATTTTTAATAGAAACTTGTCATGGAAGGATCACTAAGCTATATAGTTAGCAAAACATACTCGTATGGTGTGCTCCGTGCTTCATGGGCAGTGTTGCCAGAAACACCGATTTATCGTATTTCTCCCGATTTCTAGACCTATTTCCGATACACCGATTTTTGATGTAAATAGTGCACTTTCTCTCGATTTTAAATTTAAAAATACGTTTAGATATTTTCTCCGCTCTTGAATGAACATAATTTATTATTTTACTAAAAATTTTGGCAGTGCCCAACTTACGGTTTTCGCTTTTTAAATTTAGTATGAAAACATATTCCTTGCAATTATTGTTAACGTCGTTGTCATTGTCTTTCTTCTTCTTCAAAATAGCTTTTTTGGCCTTTAGTTCACAAAAATTGGCGTTTCGTCCCGGCGATCTCACATGGACTCATCAGTTGACTGTGAGGACCTTGTCAATACGCAATTTTTGTTAAATTCAATTCATCTTACATCGATTTTTTGACAAAAATACAATGTGAACTATACCCAACCAAGATTAAAGTTCTTCTTCTTTATCTTGTTTGATTTGGTGTGGGGCGATGCGTGTCGGTAGTTAAGTTCTTGTTAATATTTTCAATTACACTAATAATATAAATGTAAGTCCATTTTCTTTATCTTTTAGCGAAATGTTAAAATCAGACTGTACCTACAATATAATAAGCAATGATAATTTGTACCTCGGGAGCGATCTTAAGTTACAATTGGGCAAAAATCTTATTTCAAGCTCTGAAGTTGAACGATTTAAAAACAGCTGTATAAGCGTTTACGTTGAACTTTGTAAGCAAATATTACATAGGTTTGATTTTAAAAATAAAAATTTTCAGGCTTTGACCTTATTAAAACCAAAATAAACTGTAAATAAACAAATTGATCCACTAAGTAATCTTTTTAACTTATTTCCTAATATTATTCATTATTCTGATATGCAGCAAATCGATTGTGAATATAGAGAAATAAATAATCTTGACTTTAAAAGCTTAATATATGAAAGCTTTGATACTACTAAAATTGAAATATTTTGTAAAATTGTTTGTTCAATCAAAAGGGGCAATCAAAGTTTGGCCTTTCCATTGATGGTTTACTTTATTTCATCGATATTAACATTATTAAACTCTTCAACTAATATTGAGAGAACTTTTTTTCAAATAAATTGATGAAGAAAATTTTTTTTTTAAATAAGTAAAATTTTTTCAACTTCTAATTCCCCGATTTTCCCGATTTCTGATGTGGAAATCTCCCGATTTCCAAAATATCTAATGGCAACACTGTTCATGGACAACACAGTAGTTCACTTCTACTAACATTCGTATATTGCTCGCCAAAAGTCTAGTACTGACGTTACTGACTTACAGTTGTAAGGTAGATTATGATAGTAATAGCAAAGTTATTGTTACCTTTACTGCACTGTCACATATGGATTCCGTCGCTACGATAGAGTAGCTCTATTCGCCCCATCGTTGCTTAATATGACTATTGAAAATTTCGTGCATTTTCACGCTACGGTCTTGTTTTCGGATATTCTTTTAACAAATCAAACTTAAGATCTGTTTAATGTACTACAAATCCTTTCATCTAGTAGGAATAATTATTTAATGCCACCTCGCTTTAATTATTTTGTTTCCGAACGGCAGTTTTTAGTAAACTCATAACTTGATAGTGGAATTCATTGCCTCGATACAAAAGAAGAATAAATAACACTATTCGAATTATAAACGAACTTAAACTTTAATTCCAAGACATCTAATTAAATGTGTAAAATATTAAATAAGGTAGCCCTTAAATAAAATCTTTTATTTAGCTTTCACTAGGTTATACGAGTAAGATATTGTATCTTACTGTGTAAGTTTTCAAATTGAATAAATACTTAATACTAAAATAATAACTACTAGGACAAGCTACCCATTATTAAGTAGATTTTATTCGAAAAATGTTCATTAATGATGGGTCCATAGAATATTTTTTTGTGATGTCCGACTATCTCAAAAACAAAACAACGGATTTAAAATAAAATCAGCTTCGAAAAAGATTAGTATTAAGTATCCAAATTAAAATATGATTAATCATAATTATAATGTTCTTTTTTTGATTTAAAAATAATTTGTTTTTTGAAAACTCAGTATATTTCGAATACCGCACAGCCAATTTTTTCATTGATATACATAATGTAGGTACTACATGGCAAGCAGGGTTCCGAATTTTTGAATTAAAAACACATGAAGTCATAAGTCTGTAGATGACGTGTAGATTGAAAAAAAATTAAGCCATAAGCTAGTTGGTATAGATTAAAAATTTTTAGGCTTGTTTTGACTACATAATTATTTAATTATTAACGAAAGTAGTTTTCAAGATTTTGGAAAATTTTTTGTGTCATAAAATTATCATGCTAGCTTATAAATTTTTCAATTAAAAATTTTTTAATCAGAATTCATCCATTAAATTATGAATTTTTTTTAAAAATTCATATGTAAGTCACCAAGTAGGTTGTAAAAAATTTGTTTTTTAATTCATAAGTCACTAAGAAGTTAATGATTTAATTTTTTTTAATTCGCAAGTCACCAACCGTCTTATGAATTAAATTTTTTTATTCATAAGTCAGTAACTAGCTGCTGAACTATATTTTTTTTAATTCATAAGTCACCCACTAGCTTGTGAATTAAAGCCAAGCTTAAGCTAAAAAGTGACTTAACTTTTGCAACCCCGATGGCAAGTATGTTTAAATATTTCCCAAAAACTGTTTATTAATAACGTATTCCCATATAGAACCTTTTGATCTGATCTAGATTAATTTTGTATGCTCAAGCTGATAAAAAGCTTAAATAGTGCAGGGTGGGCCAAATACAAGTTTCTTTTTAAAAATGCAATAAAATTAACAAAACTAAAATTTTTGTATGTACTATGGCTTTATTAGTAAGAACAAGCATTCACATTAATTATGTAACACAAAGTCGTTCAAGCGGATGGTCGTGCACCTTCCTTCAATTATTTAGTCAATTAGACCTTGTAAGCGAATAATCAGAGATCCTTGTGCAGAATTCTCCTCAGTTCGGCTACATAAGCCCAATTCTCATCTGTGTGCACCGTAAGAATGAAGGGTTCCATGAGCGTACCAGTCTCATGAAATTTTTCACAAACTTGCGTACAGCAGGCACGGTGGGTGCTTCATTTCGGCCAAAACTTCTTTTAAAAAAACGCACTGTTGGGCTACACAGCACTCATTTTGGAAATAAGTTTTCAATTTTCCCAACGTTGTTCAAGCATAAGGCGGATTATTTTGTTTCCCGGGGAAATGATAGATACTGATTTTCTGTCAAGATTTCGAGCGAGAAACACCTGTCAGTGTCAAAATAACCTATGATTTAAAAAGAAACCTCTAGATGGTCCATATACTAAACTAGATTTATATACGAATTTTCAACACAAAATCATGATAGATATTTTTGAAACTTGACAATTAGCAGATTCTTAATACCGTCTACAAATTGTTTTTTATCTAAGAACTAAATTTTTAAAAATGACCTTCGAAAACCGTATTTTTATCGAAAACGGAACCTTGAAATTAGATAAATTTTTTTCTGTTTCGCTTATTCGCCTTTGTCTTGAAATCCTTATACATATATATATATATATATATATATATATATATATTGCGGTTACAGTTAATATTTTAAATAATCATAAAAACTATTGCAAGAGGGGTAGTGAAATATTAAATTTTGATGTAATTGAAAAAATTGGGAAATTTTAAAAAACAGCCCTTTACAACCAAACCCTTTGCAAATGGCCAGTATCTAACTATGGTATAGACACTCCTAATTTTGTATCTTCGATAAAAGCGATCAATGTTACCAGTAAAAATGTTTTTTTTTCCAATTTTGGTGATTTTTTGGTCCTTTTTTATTTTTAATATTTTTCATTTCAACAAAATTTTAAAACCTTTGAAAAATCTACAAAAGTTTTTGAATAACATTATTATGTTTTGTTTGTATCAGTGTTCGACTACTTGTGCATCAAAAGAGATTTCATATACATCTACTAAAAGCATGTAGATGTTTTCCTATTTAATTTGTACAAAACATCCGAAAAATCCTCTTTATTGCCATGGTTTCACTATGAGAGCTTATGGAGAAGCTACTTTAAGGAGAAGGTGCCTGCTGCTGTTGCCTAGGTGAATAATCTCAGGAGCTGAATTTCCTTCATTTTAAGAAGTAATACTCTAGCCTGTGTGTTTTATTTTGTATAAGGAGGCACTCGTACTCGTACTTAACTTCGAAGATGCTGTTGATCCCTGATAATTTAAGTCGGCTTATTAAATTGAAAACTTAACCAAAATAAAACTCATTTTACAAAAATAAACTTTTCACCTGCCATCAGTCTTCTCATCATCATCATCATCAAAAAAGAATTTAAAATACGAAAGTGATTCGCCCAAAACCACCTCAAGGCAATTTTCGTTATGTTGTGTCAATTGAATGCGAAAATTTTCCGACTGTGTGTCATTAACTCCCTATTCACACAGAGTTTGTTATTTCGAAAAGTTTCCTTCTCACCCTCTAATTTATGCCAAAAGGCCACTTAAGTCTGAAGAATTCTTTTCGAAAGTTTAACAATAAAATACCACAATAACAATAAGGGCGACTCAACCTTTTGAAGGATTGCCTCGTTTAAGGACTGTTTTTTTTTACTCCATTTTTTTCTCGCATTCTGACAAGAAATAGAGAGATCAAGATTGTTTCATTGAAAAAAAAAACAACATTTTAAATTTAGTAACTTGTGGGAAATCAGTTTTGAAGACAGAAGAGCTCTGTTTTGTTCCTTTTTTTTTTTTGAGTTTCGGGGGATTATCAAAGATATAAGATCCCATATTCGTGTCTGGAGGCTCCGAACAACAATTTTGATAGAAACTGGTTTTTTATTTGATTTTTTTGTCGGCGATTTGTTCTCACGCTTAAATGATTTCCAATGTAGTTGAGTGTATTGAACATGTGTAGAAAGAAAACTGTGAAGGTTGGCTGAACATGAACATAAGGATTATTTTCTTCAATAAAGTCCGTAGTTTTTTTCAAATAAAAAGAATCCCTTTGTATTCATGTACAGATGGTATTGGGTGATATTTAATCTCTGTTGGAGCTTTTATATTCAAAAATATCGATTTTTACATTTGAAAATACAAATACGAGTATTGCTCTGACAGTGAATTAATATTTTTGTTAAGACTTTGAAAAGTTCTGTTAAGTAAAAAGCAGCTGAGCCAAATGTATCGATTTAATATTTAAGTATGATGTCTTGTTCTTTATATTTAAAGTAGGATTTATTTTTTGCAATGTATGTGTAAGGTATATCTAGGTGGTTGTCGAAGGCGTTCGTTTTTTTCTGGAATTATTTTAAATATTATTATAATATTTAAATATTTGATGTCTTAAAAATGGAACTTGTAATATCTTTTAGTTTTAAGTCAAGACGAAATAGAACTGTGTGGTTCTGGGTTTTAGACAATAGTCCTCATCAGGCTGCTTATTTCTCGTTACCTTTCGCTTGGCTTCGGATACCTTACTAGCTAAAAGCCATCCAGGGCTGACCCTCGAATTGATCAAATGCACAGAGCGAGCTTTTAGATAGGTAAGATTGGTTTAAGGTCTCGTGAAGATTGTAAAAAAACATTAAAACCATTTTCTAAAATCATAATCATAGCAATAATAAAATTCAAATATTTATATGTCCTAGTAGAACCGGAAATTTGGACGAATACCCAATTTTTCGGCACTTTGAATCAAATTCTTTTCCAAAATATTTAGGTAAAGGGTGATTTTTTAAGAGCTTGAGAACTTTTTAAAAAAAAAAAACGCATAAAATTTGCAAAATCTCATCGATTCTTTATTTGAAACGTTAGATTGGTCCATGACATTTACTTTTTAAAGATAATTTCATTTAAATGTTGACCGCGGCTGCGTCTTAGGTGGTCCATTCGGAAAGTCCAATTTTGGGTAACTTTTTCGAGCATTTCGGCCGGAATAGCCCGAATTTCTTCGGAAATGTTGTCTTCCAAAGCTGGAATAGTTGCTGGCTTATTTGTGTAGACTTTAGACTTGACGTAGCCCCACAAAAAATAGTCTAAAGGCGTCCAATCGCATGATCTTGGTGGCCAACTTACCGGTCCATTCCTTGAGATGAATTGTTCTCCGAAGTTTTCCCTCAAAATGGCCATAGAATCGCGAGCTGTGTGGCATGTAGCGCCATCTTGTTGAAACCACATGTCAACCAAGTTCAGTTCTTCCATTTTTGGCAACAAAAAGTTTGTTAGCATTGAACGATAGCGATCGCCATTCACCGTAACGTTGCGTCCAACAGCATCTTTGAAAAAATACGGTCCAATGATTCCACCAGCGTACAAACCACACCAAACAGTGCATTTTTCGGGATGCATGGGCAGTTCTTGAACGGCTTCTGGTTGCTCTTCACTCCAAATGCGGCAATTTTGCTTATTTACGTAGCCATTCAACCAGAAATGAGCCTCATCGCTGAACAAAATTTGTCGATAAAAAAGCGGATTTTCTGCCAACTTTTCTAGGGCCCATTCACTGAAAATTCGACGTTGTGGCAGATCGTTCGGCTTCAGTTCTTGCACGAGCTGTATTTTATACGGTTTTACACCAAGATCTTTGCGTAAAATCTTCCATGTGGTCGAATAACACAAACCCAATTGCTGCGAACGGCGACGAATCGACATTTCACGGTCTTCAGCAACACTCTCAGAAACAGACGCAATATTCTCTTCTGTACGCACGGTACGCATTCGTGTGGTTGGTTTAATGTCCAATAAAGTAAACTGAGTGCGAAACTTGGTCACAATCGCATTAATTGTTTGCTCACTTGGTCGATTATGTAGACCATAAATCGGACGTAAAGCGCGAAACACATTTCGAACCGAACACTGATTTTGGTAATAAAATTCAATGATTTGCAAGCGTTGCTCGTTAGTAAGTCTATTCATGATGAAATGTCAAAGCATACTGAGCATCTTTCTCTTTGACACCATGTCTGAAACCCCGCGTGATCTGTCAAATACTACTGCATGAAAATCCTAACCTCAAAAAAATCACCCGTTATATACATATTTTTGTCCATCGTCCTCTCAATGAACTCCAAATTTCCCACCCCGGCTGCAGACATACTGGCCCATACCATAACGCTTCCTCCACCATGCTTCACAGTTGTTGCTTTCAGGTTCTCCGTTTAAAGCTCTGTATTTGCCTTCCGCCAGACGAATTAGGACATCCCGTCAGATCCAAAAATATTGAACTTGGATTCGTCTGCAAAAATTAATAACACTATCCCATAATTCGGAATCCTTGAGAACATGCTCCTTAGCAAATGCAAGTCGGCTTCTTTGATTTTTCTTGCTGATGATAGGCTTTTTACGAGCAACACGGCCATTAAAATCATGCACGCGAAGCACACGGCGAATGGTCTCAGCACAACATGTCTTGCCTAATTCTTGTTGAACCTCAGTAGCAAGCTTCGGGGCCGATAACTTCGGATTAATTTTAATTTTTCGAACAATGCATCGTCCGTCAGTTGAAAATTTTGTTTGGTGCGTTTCTGCCTTTGCCTCTAACACGATTTTCAACACATTTTCCGATTTGTCGAATGGATTGTCCACTTTTATAGTGGTGAATAACTAGTTCGCGAACTTCAATTGTTGTGCGACGACCCATTCAAAAAAATAAGACGCGAATTGTTACTTTGGCACACTAGAAAATATGAAAAATTGATCACAAACAAACCTAAAGTGACAAACAAAAATAAAATAAATATCAATTGCGTGAAAATTTGGAGCATTAGGTGCACTAAGCTAGCTGTATCAAATAAGTTGTGAGGTGTTTTTTGGTACCAAGTTACTATTCCCCATTAGTATGGTGAATGTGTAGGCTAATATGTAAATCCTCATATTAAAAATTACTCTTTGAACATACGCCTACAAACCTACATTTAAATTTTGGACATATATGTATATACATTTTACCTTTGAAAATACACTGTTTTTATTTTGGAAATAAACACTGTATCAAATACGTTGTGAGCCACTGTATATAAGTTTCCATGTCTAATTTTTTAATACATTTTTTAGAAAAAAAAAATTGGTACGCCAACTTTAAGTTTTTAATATTGTAAAAATTTGAAATTTTTCAAAAAATCCAGAAAACAATTTTTTTTATAATTTTAATGTACAATGTTCATCAAACATTTTATAAGCTACTGTATACTGATCCCAACACAAAATGTGATGACATATCAATGTATATTACTTCACGTTTCAACAAATCAAAATTCAAACCTGAACAATTGCCAAATAAAAGTATGGATTTAAACTGTATCTTACAAAGGAATTAATTATAATTCATGTGCTGGATAAGAAATACTGGAAATACAGAAAGCATCATAGTTGATGAATTTATTATCATTTAAGGAAATAATATTAGTAATCCTTTCCAGAAAAGATTGACAAGACAAGCAATTCATCGCTATTAATTGACATATGTATTTTATCAGAATGTAAGAGGTCTTCGGACTAAGACCAACATGGTCTATTATACTTTTTCAATCTGCTCGTATGATATTATATTTGTCTCACCGAAACCTGCGGGTATGATAGATTCTGAAATGTTTGACGACACATTCAGTGAGTATAGAAGTGACAGATACTTTGATCCAAATATCGACATTGTTGGGGGCTGGATTCTAATATGTAGCTGTAAAATCTTCCTTCTTAACTTCATTGATTAATGTCCCTGTTGAACTTGACAATGAAATTATTTGTATAAAAGTATCATTTAAAGACAAAAAAATTACAATAAAAATATGCACCGAGCCTTTAGTGTCTGAAGAAAACCATCACCCATCACTGATGTGTTCGCTTTTTAAAAACTTGCTTGAATAATTGTTTAAATTCTAGCTTAATGGTATTTAAATTTAATAATATTTTGTTTGATTGTTTTCTTAAATCAGCGATTGTAAAACCGAGATCTTTTATGCCAAAATGGTACGATTGTGAAGTCTAAGAAATCGAAGAAATAAGTTATGGTCTACTTTCAAACTATATCGAATAGAACCCAATTTTAAAAATTATTGTGAAACGATGGATAGTCTCAATAGAATATCTTGTTTAAGGTAACTTAATTACTCGTACATTCAGAAGTTGCAAAGAGATCTAAAAATGAATCCAAATTGGTTTTGGAATGTTAATAACAGCAGACAAAAATATTTTCCTTACCCGTCTGTTCTAAAGTTAAATGCCATTTCAAATCATGACCTACGGGTCTTAACGCAACTTTTCTCTGACTTCTTTCAAACTGCCTTCGAACGGGATACTTCAAACTGTGATTCCTTAATCTGTGATAAATCTAAAGAAATGGCTCAGAACTTAAAAAATTTGAAATTTTTGGTGCCATGAAATAAAGTCCAATGTAATAAAGTCCAAAACGAAATTTTGCACTTTCAAGAGTACAATAAAGTCCACAACGATTTTGGACTTTATTTCATTGTCAAGAGTGCAATAAAGCCTTAAGAATGTATTACATTTTGCTATTTTCGAAAAAAAAAACGGGTTGGGTACGATAATCCCGTTTTTTTTTTTAAAACCCCGCTTTTTATAATCCCGCTTTTTTAAAATCCTGTCTATTATCTTATATGACGACGTATAAACAGTGAGCTATGTATGCTTGGGCACACGATATAGACTAAGAGCCCACAGCAATTTTTGGGTGTGATTGATAACAAAAAATAATTAGCAAAATTAGATAGGCCTTTTAAAGTTTTTTTACAAATGTGAAAGTCTTGCATACTCTCGTGGGAGCAATAGTGCATAATAGTGCATCACGTATGCAGTTCTTTCCAAGTCCAAATAATTGTGATAACAACTTTGCCAAAATGTAGAGTTAAGCCCCCTGGTTGAAAATATCGAGGTTCAAGACGTTTTACAGACAGCCTTCTGCCTGCCAGACGCGATAAGAATAGGCTACTTCTTGCACTAAGAAGGCCACCTTCAAGACGTCTTGGACCTCGATATTTGCAATCAGGGCACTTAGCTGTTCATTTTTAAGTTATGGCAAATTTCGTATCCCAATTTTTTAGAATTTGGAAAGAACTGCATATTTGATGCACTATAATGCACTATTGCGCCCACTAGAGTATGCAAGACGTTCACATTCGTAAATAACTATAAAAGGCCTGTCTAATTTTGCTAAATATTTTTTGTTATCAATCATACCCAAAAATTGCTGTGGGCTCTCGGTCTAATAGGATTTGGGGTAGGTACGAAGATGGGTGTATGCAAAGTTTCTTTAGCATTTAAAAAATCTGGATAATAACATTGTTGCAAACTAATTTTTCATTTCTTCTATTATTCTCTTTGGACTTAATTTTATTTCAGTTTTGGACTTTATTGCACTCTTGACAGTGAAATAAAGTCCAAAATCATTCTGAACCTTATTGCACTCTTGAAAGTGCAATAATGCCCAAAATTTCGTTTTTGGACTTTATTGCAATGGACTTTATATGATGGCACCAAATCTTTTACTTACTTGACTAAACTACACTTTAACATTGATATTGACAGCATTGTAAAGTTTATATCTAACCTTGCGATAGCTGTATGCGCGGTCCTGATGGTATACCCTCTACTATTTTAAAAAAAAAAAACGTCAGTGATATGGCTCGGGCGTATAAATACCTGTCACTAAGCTTTAGTTCATGCTGGAGGAGTTGTTGCACTTCTGAGTTGGGATGATCTTCCAGGTTCCTAATGATTTCTCGGGAGAGCTGCAGCAAATACTTGTTGTGTTGTCTTATAGCTTCTTCGTACAGATTCTTAGATGGTATATAATTCTTCGTCAGTGGATTACGGTATAGCGTATAGTTCACTGCAAATACAAAACATATTTCTTTCAAAATGCTTCACCTTCTTCATTGCTCTAGGTGAAATAGTAAACCAGATGGGAAAGTCGTAGGTCAGAACGAGTCGGATAAGTTGTTTGTACGCAAAGCTTGATCTTCTTACTTAGTCCATTTCGCGTCCTGAGTAGCGGATGGACCTAGTGCAAAGAATAGTTGGCACTCTCTAACATCAAGTCTGCATGCCTTTTGAACTTGAATTTGTTGAAAAAGTTGATTCCCAAGGACTTCGTTGATGACTTGACTTTTATTTCAGTGTTGTCTGGAAACTTTAAATTGATTGCATCGCATCGTGTTGCAAAGGCTCGTCTCCGAATGACAGTCACTGAAGTTTGGAAGCAGATGAGTTTGGTATTTTGGCTGTTTATCTTCAGTCCCCATTTGACATAGTATTCCAATAGGTTCTTAATGCACCTCCTGAGTCGTCTGCATAAAGCTACGTCTTTGTATATAGTATGTTTGCTGGTTCATCAGCAGTGTTAATGTTGAACAGAAGCGGTCCAAGTTTTCATCCTTGAGGAACTTCGGATTTGATTCCCTTAATTGATGATACCTACATGTTTTGCTAACTGTCATACAAAAGTCTATGGGTTAGGAAATTTTTGATTATTCTTACCAAGTGATTAGGAAGTCCAAGTTCCGAGAGTTTGAATAGTAGTCCTTTTATCCAATCGCTGTCCAAAGATTTTTCGATGTCCACCAAGCACGGTACAGGAAAAAAAGCTTCAAAAACTTGATAATGCTATGTACCACGTTTAAAGAAAATTTTCCGGGCCCCTTTCCCAGGCTGTAGTCGACAGACAGAAAAACAAGCCGATAGACAGACAGAATTGCGAGACCCACTTTTTCGTCTTCCCTATAAATTTTATATTAAGTGTAATCAAATCCTCGAGTTCAATTTTATTTAACGAATTCATAACTTCCTATATACTACCCACATAGTATATACACATATCGCATGTAAAAAAGTAGTGTATTCGAGAAAGCTTTTGAATACTTGAATACTTTTAATAAACACAATTGGAGATCGTGGGAAATTTGAGTGCGTAAAAAGAAATGAACACGCTTAGAAATTAGATATCTGAAGTCCCCAACATGTTATCAACTCCACTTTAAAGCATTTATAAAGGGTTGTATATCTTAAAAAAATAAAAATAAATAAAATATTAACAGAAAAATTTTCGTTAACATAGGTCAGGATAGAATACGTAGGCCTTTTCTTAATTCCCCGAAAAATTATGTGAACATTGGAGAGAGACTCATTCTGTAAGACGATTTTGTTCTCGGAATATAGCCAAGAATCAAATCTGAAAACCTCTTTGACAAATTAGGGAACACCCTGTATATCGCAAGTGAAAATGCAGTAGAAATGTTGTGTGATACGGACCTTAAGAGACGCAAATTATCTCAAGTGAATAAATAAGGAAAGTTTAAGAAATATATTTATTTATTTATTTCATCAATGGATCAAAGATCTGCTGATTACAAAAATTAAAATAATTAACTAACTTACATTATACAAGTACACATTTACATATAAATAATAAATCTTAAATTTAGGGAATATTTACAAGTATCTATAACATAACTACATACATAATTGAAAGCATATCTTTTTAAATAAATCTCTTTTTATATCAAGATCAATTTCATTGCAAATCATATTGAAAAGTCTAAGAGAGCGCGTTATTGGTTCATTCAACCCATAGTTAGTTCTATGAGGAGCACTATAAAAAAGTTCGTCTCTATTTCGAAGAAGCCGTGTTGGGGCATATAAAGGCATTAATGACAGCAAATCAGAACAGGATATACGATTATCGAAAACATCTTTAACAAATAAAATACACTGAACTTGCCTGCGACATTGCAGCGTTTTTAAATCAACAAGAGAACATCTTGCTTTATATTCGGGGAGTACTCCATTCCAATTTAGTTTTCTCAACGCATATCTGGTAAATCTTTTTTGTATTCTTTCAATTCTTATTATATTATTCTCGTAGAAAGGATACCAAACAACACAGCAGTACTCAAGATTTGGTAACACTAAAGCCATAAATAAGTTCTTCAATGTATACGGATCTTTAAAATCATTTGAATTCCGTTTTAAAAAACCTAGCATGGAATTACCTTTTGAGACCACATAGTCAACATGCGATCGAAAATCAAACTTCTAATCAAAATGCACTCCAAGATCCTTGATAATGTTTACTCTTAACAGATTAACATTACGAAAATGATAATTATTAATAATGAGAGATGGTGATCTCGTTGCGCTAAATATTTTACACTTAGAAAAGTTCAGTTTAAGGTGATTGTAACTACACCATCCAAGAAAATTGTTAATATCTAGTTGTAGTCGTGCACAATCCGCAGGCGAAGATGTAGCAAGAAAAATTTTAACATCGTCGGCATACATTAAGCACTTGCAGTACTTCAATACCGATGGTAAATCATTAATAAATAATAGAAAAAGGAGAGGACCTAAGTGACTTCCTTGAGGAAGACCCGATATGACATCAATATGTATTGAGGTGCATTCATCTATTTTAACAAATTGTTTTCTGTTTGTTAGATAGGAATTTAACCAATTTAGAAAACCAATGTTTAAACCCAAACTTTTTAGTTTTTGCAAGAGAAGACCATGATGAACTCGGTCAAATGCCTTAACAAAATCGGTATATAGGACATCAACTTGTTTACCCTTTTCTATGGAATTTACACAGAAATTTGTAAAGAGGCTTAAATTTGTACAGGTTGATTTTCCTTTTATAAAGCCATGTTGGTAAGGGGATAAGAACTCCTTTACTGAAAAATAAAGATTATGGGTTACTATTTTTTCAAATAGTTTTGGAATCGCAGATAGCTTTGAGATGGGTCTATAATTGCTTACAAAATGCTTAAGACCATTTTTATATACGGGTTCTATGAAGGATATCTTCCATTCCTCTAGAAAAATGCCAGTTGAGAGAGATTTATTGAAGATACTGGTCAAAACACCACAAAGGGAAAGAGAACATTTTGATAAAAGAATAGGTGGGATTGAATCGAAACCACCCTTTTTTGCAATATCTATTTCATTTAAACTTTTTAAAACTTCATCTTCTGTTAATTTAGCTAACGAAAAATTAAGTAAAGGAACAGTGTCTGGGTATAAGTCATCAATATTGTGAACTATATCAGAATTATAGGACGTTTGAAAATAACGCGCAAAGAGATCACACGATGATTGAATATCGCTAGATTTATTGTTTTCATACTCCATACATTGAGGAAAACATGAGCCTTTTCTTTTAGAGTTGATAAATACCCAAAAGGATTTCGAATTATTTTTAATGTTGGCTTCAGTGTTAACCAAATAATGTCTATATAAAAACTTGTTAAGAAATTCAAACTCTTTTCTTAATTGCAAAAACTTTTCCCGATCTGCAAGCAACTTTGTCAATTTAAAGCGCTTAAATGCCTTATTTTTAGCATTTTCAAGATTCTTTATCCTAGGGTTGAACCATGGAAGCTTAAAAGTTTTTTTTCTTTTTGACGTAGGTACAAAACGCTCTATACCTTCAAACAATATTTGTTTAAATTGAGTAAACATATCTTGTAATGACTTGCCGTATATAAGATCATACCAATTTACATTCGTGTAAAAATTATTAAGTTCAGTGAAATCTGCCCTTGCGAAATTATAAAAATACTTATTTTTTAATGAAGAACTTGCATAATCATAAAACTCAAAGGATAAGCATAAAGCCTTATGATGAATGGAATTATTTAATAAAGGAAAATCAGACATAACTAAAGAGTGTTTTAATTCATTGTTTATAAACACTAAGTCTAATATTCTTCCTATACTGTTTTTTACATTATTTATTTGAAAAAGATCCATAGCGGATAATGAGTCGACAACCAACATTTCTACGTCTTTAATTACATTAAAAGGTATTAAAACATGATCATCTTCCATGTACTGCCAGTCGATATCACCTAAGTTAAAATCGCCAAGTATACATAGGAATTGGTTAGAATTTAAATCATTAGCTATTGCTTGAGCATTAGAAATATGTTCATTGTATACTTCTATTCCACTCATGGGACGAATATAACTTACAATAAAAAATAAATCTTTACTATCAGCAGAATCTTTAGAACTTACACTAACACAAAGCTGCTCAATTTCATCTCCGTCATTCAAAAGATTGTATTGCGTGCTACTAAATGTTGTTCGGACGGCAATCAAGACGCCTCCTCCTCGAGCCCATCCTGTTGTAGAAGAACGATCTTTGCGATACACGTTGAAAGAAGAGTTGAAAAGCTCCGATGAGTTAAAATTTGAGTTAAGCCACGTTTCAACAATGATAATCACATCAAACTCATGGATTGAAGAAGATAAGAAAAGCTGGTTAGTTTTAGTCCGCAGGCCACCAGCATTTTGAAAATAAACACGAACTTCAGACAAATTTATTCTAGGCGTTGAAGATGCTATTATTTCGCCTTGGAAGTGTCGTCCTTCTTTGGAAAATTTACAAATTTTTTTATTTGTACATTAACAGGCCAGATTGATGGATCTAAGGCTATATCAAAATAGTTTGCAGGAATCCCTAGCTTGAAATTGACATAGCGAAGTGAATTAGGGTCAGCATCCTTCGCAATTAGCATCGAACAACAGAAACAGCTTTTCGGAATATTTAATTTAATTGCAGCATAATCCATTATATTGTCTTCAGTCACATTATTAGCCAAGCGAGAAAGATGCAGAAACCGCAGTGAGGGAACAGAATTTAGTGTGAGCTCACCTTCAGCAACAGCAGCAGTACCAAACATTGTTTTTTTCGAACGATGACCATTTAAGTTTTTCTTTCGACTTGCATCCTTAGTGAGAGTCCCTTTTTGGTTCGTAGTTGTAGTCCCAGAATCAACATTGGCAACACCGACATCACTGCCCACATCAGCAGTCACTCCAACACCAACCGAAGGCAAAACAACTTCAACTTCAGTGTCATCAATGCCAGTATTGAGAACGACACCACTGACAAGAGGCTTCTCCAATCTATTCAGTTTTAAATATTCTTGAAGTTATTGCTTCAAAATATAATTCCCTGCCAGATAAAATCTTATTTCATTTAAATTTCGGTACTACTCATTTCTACACAGAACCGATTCAACTTTAATTGAAAGTCTAATGAGAACGAAATCACATTAACAACAATGCAAACCACGAAATTTCATGTCTACGAGAATGTTGAATGATTGGTAGGTAGGTGAGTTAATTTCAATCAATCATCATCAATAAATTAATCAACAAAAGTACATCCCCTATGGAAGATGATAATCGGCTTATCGAAGATCTTAAAGCTTATTCAGTAGCCCGATATCAGGCCAATTATATAATTCGGATAATTCCGCGCACCCAATTATTTCATTTCATTTCATTTATTTAATTCATTTATCAACTGTACATGGAAGATTACTCTTAGATTTAGTACAGGCTTATGGTGGTATAGTTATAAAAAGTTAATACATTTCAAAAATAGGATTTACTTAGAAGCTAAATAATACTTTAAGAGGACTGTTCAATGATCGTTATTAAGATAAGAAAAGACTGATATTAGAAAATCTCTATGTTCAAATTTTCGCCTAATAGAAAGTGGAATATTATTCCACAGGGATATAGAATGAACGAAAAACTGTCTGGAGGAAGTCAAGCAAGTGAAAATATGTGGTATAATTGTTAAATTACGTGTTGATCGCGAAAAAGTTATGTTTTCATATAAGTACTCGGGATTCTTTGTTAGAATAAGCTTAACGAGGAGGGTTAACGTTCGGAACTTCAAAAATACCTCAAGAGTGGAACCAAGTATACGGCTAGCATATGTAGAGACGTGGTCATACCTGCGTAGG
Source organism: Chrysotoxum bicinctum (assembly GCA_911387755.1). Classification (NCBI taxonomy): domain Eukaryota; kingdom Metazoa; phylum Arthropoda; class Insecta; order Diptera; family Syrphidae; genus Chrysotoxum; species Chrysotoxum bicinctum. The sequence continues at coordinate 1,765,130 of OU426987.1, forward strand.
TTGAAGATATATCGCGTAGTAGCATTAAAGGCTACTTTGAGTTTCCGATGAGACTCAGCATCTGAATTGGCAAAAATTTCACATCCATAAGATATAATTGGTACTATAAGTGCCCTAACTAACTTCATTTTTATATGTGTTGGTAAATAGCCCCTGCTGATTGAAAGACTTCGTAAGGAGCGATAGATGTTTGCCACAATATGGTTTATATGATCGTTCCAAGTCATGCTGCTGTTGAAGATAATGCCAAGGTTTTTAATTTTGTTCACGATTTCTATGGAAGAGTTATTGATGAGGATGGGAGGAAAACTATCGAAGACTGGTTCTCGTTTGAAAATAGGGATAACTTTGGATTTTGAAGGGTTGATGAGAAGTTTATTTTCAAGAGACCATGCAGCGATGGCGGCTAAGTCCGAGTTTAATTTTCCTACGGCATGTTCAATTTGACTTTTTTCAAAACTAATGTATAACTGGACATCATCGGCATATATATGAAATTTACAATTTGATATGACCAAGGGTAAGTCGTTAATAAACATGGAAAACAGTAGAGGGCCAAGCAATGACCCTTGAGGAACTCCTTTACTGAGTTTCAAAAATGAGGACAGTTCACCATTGCATGAAACAGCTTGAGAACGATTGGACATGTAAGAAAAAATAAGTTTGTTTGTTGAATTAGACATATTGAAGAAGATATTTAGTTTGTTGCAAAGCAAAACTGGGTCCACCGAATCGAAGGCTTTTGAAAAGTCTAATAAGGCTAAAAGTGTAACTAGATTCTTATCAATCGACCTTCTTATGTCTTCTGTTACCTTAAGCAGGGCTGTAGTACAGGAGTGTTGGGGTCGGAATCCAGATTGTAGTGGCGTCAGCATTTCACTTCGTTTTAGGTATATCTTTATTTGTTTACATAAAATAGATTCAAAGGCTTTTGATAAGAAAGGTAAAATGGCTATAGGCCTGTAATCACTTGTATTCCCTTTTTTAGGGATGGGTAAAACTCTAGCTTGTTTCCACAAAAGAGGATACACCGAAAAAGTGAGAATTGAGTTAAAAATATGTGTCAGGTATGTACTAAGCAGTGGTAGGAGAATTTTGATAAAATCAGGGTGTATTTCATCTACTCCCATGGCTTTTGATTTGATCGATAAAATCGATTCGCACACTGTTAAAGTATCAACACAGGAAAATGAAAAAGCATTATTAGCAGTGTTATTATGTTGAAGTAATGTCGAGGAACAATCATTCACCGGTGAAACCCCTACTAGATTTTGATTTATTTCCTCGAGGTTAATATCATCGTTAATCACGGGAGATGGCTTGCCTAAACCAAGTTTACGTACTTGATTCCAAAGATGTTTGGAAGAGCGGTTTGAGTCAAAGTAGGCGGAGTAATACGAGCGCTTAGCTTGTTTTAACAGGCCCGTCACATGATTTCGGGTTCGTTTATATTCTTCAAACATGTTCAAACAGCCAAAGCGTTTCCATCGACGAAACAAGCGATCTCTTTGTGACATAATATTTTGTATTCCTTGAGATATCCATGGACAGTTGACATTATTTACAACACGAGTTTTAAGTGGAACGTATTTCCTAAAAAGATATTTAATGTTTGTGTTGAAAATTTCTCCCCCTCCTCTCGTTGCGCGGTCTGCACGAAAGAGTTTGTACCCATTAAGCATAAATTGTTCATCCCTAAATGCAGGCTTAAACCACGACTCAGACACACAAATAACATCTACAAGGCTCTTCTCGAAGGTTAATTTAAATTCATCGAACTTATTAACGAGACTCTGAGCATTTATATGACAAAGTTTTAAGCCATTGCGCTCGTGCTGTTTGCACATAACATTTAAAATAACACGAGAGCTTTCGTTCACGCTATTCCCATCATTAAAGGTGTTTAGAGGAAGTGTAGAAAATAGATAGAGAAAATTTGAACATAGAAAAAGTAAGAAGATTTAGTAGGAAAAGAATAAGAGAACAATCATAGAACAATCCCTTACATGTTATATCAAAAAAATAATATTTACAATAAAAAATGTTGAAGAACTTAAGATGCTGCATCATTGATGTCATACGCAGGCGGATGCGTATGTGTAGTTGCTGTGTTGATGTTGTTGAGTTCATTCTTGTCATCAGGTGTCAGACCGATAGCATGTCTCATATGATCCATTGAATGAATAATTTTCGCAGGTTGGTTGGGATTAATGCGGATATAAAGCTGGCCATTCATGGTATGTGAAGAGAAGATTAATTTTCGCCGTTTCAATTTGATAGCTTCCCTCTGAAGATGGTAATTGCGCTTAGTCAGGCTCTCATTGACAAAAAAATTTTTAGGAGATTCAAACCCAATATCACTCAATTTGAGTGATGATTTAGTATTTTTACAATGAGTCACGATTGCTTTCAACATGTTGATCTTATCTCTTTTATCATCAAGTTTAAGAACAATGCACGCATCAGTCATTGTTGTTTCGTTGCCTCGAGTGGACTTTCCCCTGAAGACGGCATGTATCGGAGGAACGGGCACATTTATAATTTGGCATATTTTGTTTACTATTTCGGTTAAATTTTCGTTGACGATTTCGGGTATTCCAAAGATAATAAGATCGGCGCTTATCTTTTCACGTTGAAGTGAATCAATTTCCAGCTCCAAACGGTTGTGATTTTCGGAAAGTGATTTTATTTTTTGTTGAAAATCCAGATTTATTTCCTTGAGTTTTGTGTCCATTTTCTGTTCCAATTCCGACATCTTTAAGTCGAGTAATTGAGAGAATTCTGGTTTAAAATTGTCTCCCCATTCTTGCAGTTTTGTTTCAATGCGGTCCCAAAGTTTGTCAGCGTTTACTGTGTTTGTATAAGTGACTTTGGGAGAGTTTACATTCGGAGTGTGTATATTGATTGCTTTTGTGTTGGCACGTCTATTCACAGGCATTTCTCCGGTTGTATATAACAAAAGATTTTGTGAATATTTAAATTAAAAAGAAAATGACTTTCCGAATTAGCAACAAATTGAAACTTTATTACAGGAAAAATTAATCTTAGTTACGTAAGTTAATTTGTGTAACAAGGCGAAAAAAGTGGGTTAAGTAAAAAATTATTGAGACTTATTACGGACAAGACTTTTAGCACTACCGACTTGTTTGCATGTTCGCAGACATACCACAACTTTCTCACTCGCTCTAATATCTCTTTTCCTTTTCACTTGCAGACGTGCCATCTTGGGAAACACAGATGTAGCTGGAACTACCCCTTGGCAGCAGGCCTTCCTCCACGACTACTGGGGCACGCCACTGACGGATACAGGATCCCACGGCTCCTACCGTCCATTGTGTGTGTTAAGCTTTAAGTTGAACTACATCCTGGGCGGCTATACCCCGTGGGGCTACCATCTAATTAACAACTTAATGCATTGTCTGGCCACCGGGCTGGTGGTGAAATTGGCCCGAAACTTCCTCTCGTCGATGTGGGGCATTGTGGCAACGGGTGCACTATTCGCAGCCCACCCCGTACACACGGAGGCAGTGGCCGGGATTGTTGGTCGGGCCGATCTCGCAGCATGCATATTATACCTGCTAACTTATTTAACATACATTCGGCATATTATGTGGCGCGAGAGGAACGACAGCCGCCAGTGGCTGGCCATCATCCTCACCGTAGTTCTGTCGCTGTGTGCTTTATTGTTTAAGGAAACTGCCATAACAGCGCTCCTTGTTTGCGGTATATTCGATGTCATCAGGGGATTATGCGGATTCGGCGATAAGGTACGTAGGCTTTCGCTTGAATTCAATTAAATTTAATTAGCGTCTTCCATTGATTAAGTGCGATATTTGCTTCCTTGCAGAATCGCTGTCGTTCGCTGGGTATCCTGGCAGTTGCCTTGGTTTGCACTGTTTATGTACGTCTACAGGTGCTGCCACGACCGCAGAGCTATTTTTCAACGGCAGACAATCCAATAGCGAAATCAAATTCAGTGTGGACACGATTCCTGACGTTCCTCTATTTGCCTGTTTTCAACTTCAAGCTTTTGGTGAATCCCACAGTGCTTAGTTTCGATTGGGGCATGGATGCAGTGCCACGGATAACATCGCTTTGGGATAGACGCAACGTGTTGAGTGCGGGATTTTACACCATCCTGGTGCTTGTCCTGTGGCTAAGCACAAAGAGGCTGGCTGAGAGGCAGATATCCGCCGGAACACATCGCTACAAGAGACCACTTCTACACCAACAGCACCAGTACCACCACCACAGGAAATCCAGGACGAAGAAAAAGTACACGATAATAAATCAGAACCCCATCGATGGGCTGCTCCCCGAATACACGCCGTGTGTGGAGGTTTCATCGGTTTCGGCTCTGGTGCTGAAGAAGGACTGCATTTGTAGGGTATGCAAGCAGGAGCTCACAGCTCGCCACACTAGTTCGTGCAGAGCCATGAACAACAACAACTCCGTGCTGCCGACTGGCGTCTTCAGCGAATGCGCTTGTCCCCAACTCTTGCTGGACAGGATGGATATGGTCCAGCAGCAGCGGCAGCAACATTCTAAAACGGACGTTGACGCCTCACAAAACAACTGCCGCATAACACCACGCAGTAGCCGAAGCAGCAGCAGTTGCAGCAACAGCACTACGGCCAGCAGCAAAAGCTCGAGCAGTGGGGCTAGCAGCTGCACCGTGACCAGTAGCTTCAGTGTAAATAGTAATTGTCAGAGCCTTCTTATTAGCACCAACCCTGCAACATACAACGCGGTTGTACTGCTCATGGTGCTGGCTTTCATCACGCTTCCATTTCTACCTGCAACGAATTTATTTTTTTACGTCGGCTTTGTGGTAGCCGAACGGCTATTATATCTCCCCAGCGTCGGCTATTGCCTGTTAGTGGGATTTGGAATCGGGAAGCTTATGGAGCCGCTTAGGCACCAGCGGAACAAGAGGATAGCTGTGCTACTGTGTTTGAGTTTGACGTTGAGTGTGCTCAGTGTTCGGACGGTGAGACGCAATTTGGATTGGAGAGACGAGGAGAGCCTGTACAGGAGTGCAATAGGTGTTAATCCGCCAAAAGGTAATATGATTGCGTTGCGTGTATTCGGAAGGATTCAAGCCTGTTTGTTTTTTTTTTGTGAATTTATTTATTAAACTCTAATAGCACTCGGAAATTTGGGAAGTGTCCTTAGCTCGCAAGCGCGGTATGCCGAAGCGAAAGAAGTGCTCCTAGAGGCAATCAAGCATAGGCCAAACATGGCCGATGTCCACTTTAATCTGTGAGTATATTTTTATGTTTTTTTTTTTATTTTATGAAAATTTTGCTATTTGGTGAAAAAAGTAAGTGGAAATATTTTTACGGAAAAGAAATGTTAAAAAAGCTTAAACACACAGCTTTTAAATCTTCTCAATGAAAAATGTTCCAAAATATTGAAAGAATTTTTTATTTTGAAAATCATGCAAGAACGCGAAAAAAAAGTACATGAGTACCTTTGTCTGTTGGCTTAGTCTTGATCTTCTCCTCATCAAGGGGTATTTTGCAACCCGTTGACCTAAAAGTATTGAAGGTTCCTTTTGGCTGCAATGGTGGATCCACCTGGAAGCTTCAGATCAGAACTAAGTTTCTGCAAGTGGCAGCTGAGCGACTTCTGTCGTTACGGGATCGCCTGAAGCAGACAAGCTCCGATTTTGATGTCCCATTTCTTGTAGAAATCGAACAGACGATTGATGTGAGCCTCTACTATCCGCGACCAGTGGAGGCATTGGGGTTGCATACGTAAGCGAGATATCGGCGAACAGCAAATTTTCACAGCCCGTTGGGAAGGGTTTGTCTGATGACGTCAGGGTGTAGAGGAAAGGACCAAGTTTTGCACCTTGTGCGACTCCAGCTTTTATGTTCTTCCTAGTTGATGAGCAGTTTCCTGATTGCACATAGAAGTTCCTGGAAGAAAGAAAAGAAAGAATTATTTTTGTCCCGGGGATAGATATAGCAGATAAAGTTTGTGTGTAAGAGCGTTTAACCAGGCGCTATCGAATGCTTTCTCCACATACAGAAAAAATCCGGCGCTGCATGTCAGGTGTATTATGTTGTCCTCGCCGCATGCCTTCTTAGGCTTCCTTAGTATCAGCGCTTCCAAGAGCTTATTTAGGTTGCAGAGAAGGGATATTGGCTTGCAGGTATAGAGACAATGTTTCTCACACCTTTATTCGGGAGCGCCACGATCTTCGTTGTTTTCTATTTTTGAGGAAAGTACTTGTTGTCAACATAGTTATTCATGATGATAGTTTGAAGGATCCAAACTGTCTCTAACATCCTCTGAATGGTAAAGTTGGATATTGCATCTGGTCCGGTTCACTACTTTGGCCTACAGCTGCTGATTATTTTAGATATTTTTTTTGTTGAATTGCTCAGGTTTGGGCTACTCAACTGGGTCACTCGCTGGATTAGTGTCTCTGAATATTGCCCTATCCTTCATCAAGGAAGACTGGATCTACACGTGCGTTGGGGATGAAGTTTTCTTCAAATTATTCATCAGGCAAATGACTCGGCTTTATCTTGTGTCGTAGTAACTTCTCCTTTGTTGGTGATAATGGTTTCCTGCATCGGTGGTGTTTTCCCAATTAGTTTTTTGATCTTCTTGAAGGCTTCAGGTCTAGATTTGGTTGATCGCAGTTTCTTGTTGAATTGGTTATTGTTTTGGCGTTGAATGTAGTTTCGTTGACACACTTTAATTTGCTCGATAATACCTGGTAGTTGCTGTTCGTTGTGTTCCGTTCACGACCGTGAATCCTTTAAAGACATTTCCTTAACGCTATCGATGAGTGTAGAGATTCTGGATTTACTTGGGAAGGTGCCGGTATTTGTGCTTTGACGTCTTAGACTGTTTTTTTGATGTCCAGTGCTCTAGAAAGAGCTGTTTTCTGACAGTTGATAGCTATCCCATTTTCAATATTCTGCAGGTTCCTGGTTCGGGGTGGCAACGTTATGATCGCTTTATTGCCTCTTTGGAAGTTGATCTGGTATTTGATGATGTGCTGAGTTGGTTCTGTTGTCAGTAAAAATTAAAAATCGTGTGAAAGAGAAAAACGTTGTCTTGTCAGTGAGGTGCATCCAAACATTAAGGCCCTGACTGTCTAGAAGCCAGAAAATAGCGACACAATAGTGTCGTTGGAGCACCATCGAAATGTCTCTTGCTTATCAGATTACTGTTTTATCGCTACTTCTTCAAACCTTGTTCTGTTGAAATATACTGTTTCATTCCTTCCCTTAAAAACATTTCAGCGTAATACCCGCTTCGCTACAAATACTTACCAGTATATCCCCCGGCCGTCAAGTATAGACACTCTTTTTTTTAACCGTACCAAACGAGTCTGGAATCCCTTAGCTAACTCTGTTTTTCCTTCCCATTTCATTATCCAGGCATTCAAGACAAATGTACATGGTTTTCTCCTGCTCAATTGTCCCCCTACTTCCTTAAAACTCACACTGTAACCCCTTGAGTGCACGTCAATATCTTCTCTTGTTATTTTGCTTGCTTGGTAGAAAATACACTTGCTGGTCGATTAAAAATAATCTTCCCTAGCCGCTTGAATATACCGTTGGATGTAATGTGTTCTATATGGGTCCGTCGACACATTGATGTCAATGATTCTCTATATGCCATCATACCTCTTTCTTTTTTTTAAAGGAAATAGGAAAGTTCGAACAACAAGACGTTTTTTGAATGCCGTATCTTGACATCTTCTTGGATAGCTTTGCTCATTTTTACTTGCGACTTATAGGTACTATAAGGCAAGTCATCCATTCGTAAAAAAAATCGAACCCGTGATTTTGATCAAAGTTGACATTCTTCTTCTTCTTCCTTTTCTTCGGGGCTGTTATGATCTCGATGTCGAGGGGATCATAACTCTCCCACGTATCTGCTTCACACTAGTGATCCGCCTGTGGGGTTCGCCGGGTTGACCTCAGAAATCGGCGGCAAGCCTCCCGGTTTTGTATTCTTCCATTTCTGAGGCCAACTGAATGCTGGTGTTTTTGCATTTGCTTGTACCAGGAGTGTTTAGGCCTATCTTTCTTTTTATTTCGAATTGGAACGTTGTATGATATTGCCTTTTTGACGGGGTTCTCAGGATCTCTCCTTTGAACATGGCAATACCAACTGAGTCGGTCGTGTTCAATTTTTTGGGAAATGGTATTCTTAACATGAAGGCTTCCTCGGATCTTCGTACTTCTAATTCGATCAAGCTTTGTAACTCCTGCTGTCATACGAAGCATCTTCATCTCAGCTGCCGTTAGCTTACTCTCATACTTTTTGTACATTGTCCAACATTGTGAACCGTATGTGAGTGCTGGACGCACAACTGAAGTGTAGAGCTTTCCTTTCAGCTTAGGGGGCATTTTTCGGTCACAGAAGATAGCAGAATTTTCCCGCCACTTCATCCACCCTACGCTTACGCGATGATTGATATCGTCATCACAAGTAGCTTCGTTATTTATCATAGACCCCAGATATTTAAACTTTTCACACTTGGGAAGCACTACTCCATTCAAATAAATGTCTGGAGTAGGCCTGTGTGGATCAGCAAATGGGCAGCATAGGTATTCTGTCTTTTTCGCGCTTATGCGGTACCCACTTCCTTCTAGAACATCCACCCATACGTCAAGGGCTCGTTGTAGGGATATCGGGTCTTCACTTATGATGGCTCCATCGTCAGCAAAGTTGACATTACGAAGACCAAAAAAGTGGGTATCGCAATTCTGTTTGTCTTTCTGTCGGTTCGACTACAGTCTAAACGGCTCGGCCGATTTTCTTCAAACTTGGTAGATATTGGTTTTTAATTTTTCCCCAAAAGGTTTTTTTCTTTTTTTTCTTAAGACCAAAAATAACGGTTCCTGTCATACGAACTTTTTTCGAATTTTTATAAATTTTTTTTTTCTCAAAAACTGTCCCACAGATTTAAAAAAAAAATAATTTAGTTAAAGCTAGGTAATGGTACCACCCTTAGAACCATTTTTTTTGTTTTTGATTTTCTCAAAAACGGTACAACCAATTTTGATCATTTTTTTTTATGTAAGGGCTTCCTAGCAGTTTCAATATTATTATGTATTCAAATTTTCAAAAAAAAAATTGGATTTTTAAAAAAAATTTCAAAATTTTTTTTTGAAAACTAAATATTTCGAAAACTCCATACAAATGTTAAAAAATGGTTTCCGAAAATCATATTTTTCTCGAAAACGGTTCCGAGAATTTTGCTAAAATTTTTTTCTTTTGATTACTTTTTACGATCTATAATCAAATAAAATAAAATTGAAATCAAGATATTATCGACTGTACCTACCATAGAACCATTTTGCAAATTTAAAATTTCTCATTATCGTTATAACGGATTTAAATGAAATTTTTTAGAGAGGAGCTTCTAAAAAGTTAAAAAAACATTACATTTCAAGACTTAAAAAAAAATAATTTTTAAGTGTTTGAAAAAAAATCTATTATTTTTTTTTGGAAAATTCGATATGGCAGAAACGGCTCAATATTTTTGTTTTAAGAAACCAATACAGACTTATAATATTTGTTCTTGCATAAGATAATATTTGCTTGAACTACATGGCATCCTGTTTTTAGCTCCTACTACAAAAGGAGTTGTTTTAGTCAATTAAAAAATTAATTTTATGTTTAAGAACAGTTCTTCTCTAATACCATTCATTTTTGAAATTCTTAGTCGCTTATATAAGAGCAAGTTCGTGTGACCCAGTCGTGCATTTTATTTTAGTCGAATTTATAGCTAAAACATGATTTACAAGTTAAAAAAAAAAAAATAATTAAACTATTTTCAAATTCTTAGCATTAGTAAAAAGTGTTTCTTTTAGCCCCACCTTCACTTTAAAGTTTTAACCTAAAAAGCACCCTTGATGTGAATGTGAACTGCTTCTTTTGATTAAGTAGTGTGAAAGAGACAACATTCAGTTTTGGGTACTTTTCTCAAAAACTTTCGGATTCGTGCGACAATGTCATAATACTCGAACTTATAAAATTCCGCACAAGCAATGCTCAAACACTTTTTTCGTGCAGTAACGTAATGTTAATCTTTTTTTCAGAATGTTTTCAAATGCAAAGATTAGTTTTTTTTAAAGTTGGACAAGACCAGCGGTGCATGGACCCGAATACGGAGGAAATTTTCAGAATATGTTGCTATTGCAGACTTTTTGCCAACTAAAAATTTAAGAGGTTTTTGGATTTTCTATATATGACATTTTGCCCTGATTTTCCTCCTCAAATGCACTTTCATTTGTTTTGTCCGAATGTGTATGTTACATACGTGTTTAATAGCCGTGTTTTTTGAAAGGGTGAATAGCCAAGTGTTCTGGAATGCATTTTTTTTCTCAGAGATTTTTATTATGTCAAAACATTTGGAAATAAAGCTTCATGTCTATTTTTTAAAAGACGTACAAAAAATCTCAAATGTCAATTGATTGAAAAACTTCTGGAAAATCTTAATTTTTTCACCGAAAAATCGAAATTTTTTGGATTTTTTTGTTCAGGAAAATTGCGATTTTAGGGCTTTTGGAAAGCATCTAGAAATAAATACTCTAAATAGGTCAAAATATAGTATATTACCCATTTATACCAAGCCATTTAAAAACATTTACAAAATCTGAATTTTTTAACGAAAAATCGATTTTTTGCTCATTAAAATTGTAATTTAGGGGCTGGCAAGAATATGGAAAGAAATATTCTAAATACATCAAAATAAATTCGAAATTACTCTAAAATTCGTGTCAAACTTTGAGATTAAAACAGAGTGAATATAATAGTGACTTTAATCGTTTTTTTTTTCAATTTTCTTTGCTGATTGGCTATCAATTTTCCATAAAACACGGCTAATGTTACATTAAGATTTTTTCAATTTCTATACGAAATTATTTTTCGGTTTTATTTTCCGAAATTCAAAAATTGTGAAATTTTAACATCAGAATTAAATTTTGATATTTGGTAGCTTGTACTCGAATTAATTTTTATTTCCGCAGTAAGTCTGAAATTCGTGTAGGTAATTAAAATTACATTTTAAGTTTAAGTTAACGGTTTTTTTTTCAGCACAGCACATTTCAATTAAAAAACAAGAGTTATAATACTTAGCACTCTCTGACTTTCATTAGTTCTTCAGTCTGAGATTACTCCGTATACTCCCGTTTCCCTTTCGATTGCACTAATTCTTTGCGATTTTTGTTAAAACTCTCTGTTAATACCCCTTGCCATTTCGAGTCAACAAGAATCTATGTCAGCTTCTTGTTGCTATATCTTTCCTAATCTTGGGATCGACTTCACCCTCAGAAGGCGCTGTGTGTTTTTGATATACTGACAAAAGCAATGTATGCTGAATGGCATTTTTATCCTTCTCACATTCGTTTGTGTGACTAAAAAAAAAAAACTATTTGATTTCTCTTCCATAATAACACCCACCCAAACCAAAACCCCGGCCTACTAACACTAACACCCATTAAATCCAGGAAAAGTATAGCTGTTCATGTTCCAGTTTGGAATGTCTCATTTGCTGCTGTGTGAGGTTTTTTTTCTGAGGCTTTTATGTTGGCCTCTTCATCGTTTAATCTTGCTCCTGTGCTGATGTTGGAAAAAAGGAGCTTTACGCTAGCTATATGCCTTGAAGGACGAGAGCTGAGGATCTTTTTCGCTTTGGTTTTTTGCTCCCATTGCACCTAAATTCCAGATTTTAATCCGACATCCTATCCTGCAGCTTGTAGTGTAGCACGAATTTACTGTCACACTCTTTGTCGCACGTCCCGCAACGGCATTAACTGCCACCAGAGAGCAGAACAGTTCCGCTGCTGGTAGAGTGGATGTGTCTTTGTTATGTCCTTAGGCTAGTTTTGAATGAAAATCCTTGTTTCCTTAAAAACTGAGTGATATGATATCAATGGGAGATGCCATGTCGTTGTGTGTGCACAGACAGATATCAGTTCAGTAGAGACTCCCTGTCCTGTCCTGTGGATGGGTACATAAATACAACGTGCATATTTTAGTTCCCATTTTATATCTTTAACTGTTTTTAAGTACTCGTAGTAGGTATATGTACTTTGATGCTGCATAGTCCTTCTGCAAACCTGTGCATGCCTACCTATACTCCTGAGTCCTGATGCTCATCACTCAGCACGTTGATGAATGCCATTCAAATGCCGTTAATGCGCTTGGTAAAAAGTAAGTCCTTTTGCTACACACAGGCCTTGCTGCATCCTCATCCTCACTTGTCCTCGTTCCATTCCCATGGCGTTGCTGTGGAAATCCTGACTTTTTCTGAACACCAGTTGTTGTCGTTGAATGGAATCGGATTTTAGAGCAAGTGTATAATTCGCATTTTTGTCGTCGCCATGCCGCATACACAGGTTTTCTAGGCAAGGAGAGATAGGGACGGAAAACTAAAAGAAAAACTGTGCACATTTTCGCATTTGATTGTGAATGTATCTCTTTTGCTTTCTGTGGGTGAATGCCCATTCACCTTTTCTCATTTTAGGTGCAAAAGGAAAAGCACTTATTTTGCTCCTTTGCGGAGACAACTACCTACTCCATTCAAAGAACTGCCGACCATATGGCGCTCAGCTAGATAGGTATTGGTTTCTAAAAGAGGCTGTGCATTTGACGTCCTTTGTGGCATCTTCGTCGTGTATGCAAATAGCTAATGGTTGCGAGACAATGTTAGATATTCATCTTTATTCTTTGGAATTCGGTATGGATACTCGTATATGTATGCTTTCTTCTTCTAATCTTTTTAAAAGGATCCCATTCAATAGTGAGTCGAATAAAATACAAAAAGGACGAGAATCGCATGCATACTTTTCTTGACGGTGGCGCTTTCTATGTCATTTGTGTGTCATTTTGCGAGCTCACAAGAAGGTATGACAGAAATCCTTTGAAAATTACGACATGGAATAGTAGACTTTTTGATTTGGTTTTTGCTTCGTATGGAAACAGGAATTTAATCGGAAAAGTTCCATCGTTTGGTGGGCTCTTTGGGGTCTTGGAATAGTTAAGTTTTTCATGACTTTCTTTCGGCCAGTTTTTCGTTTGCTTTCCAAAAAACATCCAATGGAATGTCTAACTTATAGGCGCGCCTATAATTTGTATGAAGTTTTGATAAAAGTTGAAAACTCCGAAATCCAAATGAAAACAGTAATTGTATTCGGACTTGTTCAAATAGAGCATAGCATTCCACTACAATGCCTCCTCCGTCCGTACCCAAGTTTTATAAACACAAAATCCGTTCTAAATTTACTCTGCTAAACTTTGAATTTATTCAAAAGGCTTGAATCAAAGTCAGAGGAAATCCTTCGCCAAGCCAAAACAAATAATACTGACACGGACAAAATAAACCCAAGAGAAACATCAACTGGTGAAGGTGATTTCCAATACTCCCCCAAGCCGATAACAAAAAGTGCTGATCATTGAACCGAATAATTTGATTCCTACTCTCTATATCAGAGCAAAAGCTATATGATGGGGATAGGGATGAATGAGTGAATTGATGGATGTTCGCTTACCAAACCGATGGGCTGTAAGAACCAACCAACCAACAAAAGATTAAACTGTTTTATTTGTGTGGACGTAATCCTCGATGGAAAATAAAAATTTCGTGAGAAATAAGATTCGTTGAGGTGGATTAAAATCGCTCCTGGGAAATGCGGAATTAATTTTTCACCTGTTTTCTTTGCGCATTATTTTCGAAAAGGATTAAAGAGCTACGATTTTGATTTTGATTTACTAGAAGTTAACAAGGATTGAGGGTTCATTTTTTACTTGCTTGCGACAGGTATAGAGGTAAAGGCTAGTTACTATACCTACATAATGTATTTGGCAAGTTATGCTTTTGTAACAAAATCAAGATTTTGATTAGACTTTAACCATGAAGATAGGAAAGATGAATAAAGTGGGTCTCGCCTCGCAATTCTGTCTGCAACTGAACTTACTTTCCTTTTTTCTCGAAATTTTATTAAATAATTTTTTTTTTATTTTTTAAAACTGTTCTACAGATTTAAAAAACAAATACAAAAATTTCATTTAGTAAAAGTTCAACAAAAAAAATTAAATGGTTATTAATGTTACCTCCCATAAATAAATATTTTTTTCTTTTCGATTTTCTCGAAAAGGGTATTCAACTGATTAAAATCAATTTTCTTATGTTAATACTCTTTAAAGGTTGATTAATTTTGTGTTTTAAGATCTTACAAGATGTCGGAAATTTGTGTGTAGGTACATACGCGCAAATTTTAAGAAATCGTTTTTGAAAATCGTTTTTTTTTCAAAAGTTTCGCATGAGTTTAACGATGTATAACTTTACAAGAAAGAGGGAGAAATTAGGAGGGGAGAGAAAGGAGGTGTCGATGAACATTGGTTTCGAATGTTTGCAAAAATGCAAATTGAAATGGCAAGGAAAAACTGTGCCGGGTAAGTTATTCCATAATCGTGTTGTGCGACTAAAAAATGAATCTCTATATTTGACGGTACGACCAAAGTTAGGCTCAAGGGTGAACTGATGAGCATTCCTAGCGAAGCGGGTATCACGGGTGAGTTGATAAAGGGGAGGAATGCAACTGGCTACTTCCAGTGAGCATTGCTTGTGAAAGAAGCGAAATACATGAAACATTCCGACGGTGTTCAAGAGATGGGAATGAATCCATGAAAGCTCTGTTTCCAATCAATTTTAACGCTCTGTTTTGAATTCTATCCAATAAATGGAGAGAAGATTGAGCAGCGCTTGCCCGAAGGTGTGAGTTATACTCGATTTTTGGATGTATATACGCCTTATAAATAGTAACCAGATCAGAAGGTGTGAAAAATTTCTTACATCGATATAGAAATCCTAAGCATTTAGCAGCATTCTTGGCGGTCTCGAGTATGTGATCATTCCAACGAAGATCGTCGTTAACACACATACCGAGTACTGAGAGCTTTTTGGTTTCTTCGATGCAAGTGCCATTTAGCGACAATGGCATAAGGGGAACATTTTGCTTCAACGACAATAGACAGCATTGAGTTTGGCTGCTGTCTTGCGCAAACACGACAATACTTTATTTATCATCAATAAACACTTCATATCATGATCAATGTCGCATTGTAAATTTCTGCAGTAATACACTGAAAATAAATTCCTAGGCAATATTGACAAAAACGTTTTGTTGACTTTTAACAAAACAATTTTATCGTTTTGATAAAATTTTTGTCAATACGAAAGAATGATTTTGTTGATTTCACAAAATTTGTTTAGTCCAGCATGATTTTTTGTCAGTTTAACAAAATATGCACTACAAATAATATTGTCAGTTTAACAAACCAAGTTTTGTTAATATAACAAAATAAAACAGAGATTTTTATCACATCGACAAACTTTCTTGTGATGTTAACAAAATGTTTGTTGTATCTACAAAAACTCTGTTTTGTAAATGTTTGTCAATATCACAAAGTTTTTGTTAATTTGTTTTTGTCAATTTAACAAAAAATGAAAACATTTTTGTTAAAATGACAAATATTTTGTTTTGGGGTTGAATTATTTTGTAATATTGATAAAATAATATTATCAGATAGATAAAACTATTTTGTAAGGAAACCAAAAAATTTCTTTTGTGTATGGTATAGTTCACACTTGGTTTTTTTTTTAAAAATCGATGTAAGATTAACTGAACTTAACAAAAATTGCGTATTGTCCATACGCCCTCACAGATGGTTGCATGTGAGATCATAGGGACGAAACGCCAATTTTTGTGGACTTAAATCTCAAAAAAAAAAAATATTTTGACAAAATTGATTTTGTTTTTTTGTGGATTCAACAAAAGAAATTTGTAAGATTGACAAAATATTTTGTTGAATTGACAAAATATTTTGTTAATTTAACAAAATATAACAAGAAATTTTTGTTAATTTAACAAAATATTTTGTTAATGTAACAAAACAATTTTGTTGATTCAACAAAACAATTTTGTTAATTTAACAAAACAATTTTGTTAATTTAACAAAACAATTTTGTTAATTTAACAAAACAATTTTGTTAATTTAACAAAAAAATTTGTTAATCCGATAATAATAAAAAAAACAATAATTAACAAAAAAATTGTTAATACAACAAAAGAATTGTTAATATGACAAATTAATTTTGTAAATTCTACGAAATTTTGTCATATTGACAAAATATTTTTGTTATTTCAACAAATTTATTTGTTAGCATAACAAAATAATTTTGTGGATACAACAAAATATTTTTTGTTACCTCAACAAAATTCAATAATTTTTGTCAATTTGACAAAACTTTTTGTTGGACGTATATTGACAAAATTTTTGTTAAATCAACCTAGATTTTTATCATATATACCTAGATTTTATTTTCAGTGTATGTAGTGTAGTTATACAACGCACACAATGCAACACATCCCCAGGCATGTCATCCCTATATTTCATCCACAAATCTTCCGGATTCGAGGGAAAACATGTCGATATTATAATCGCAAGCAATATCCGAATTTGATGTGACGATGAAAATATGACGGAATCCTTAAGCGTATTATCCCAATGTAAATCGTTCTCGAGCAACTTTAGTAATTAACACGCCTCACGAAAAGTAGCAGACAAATATCCATCAACTGTTCTCAGTTGTTGAAACGATGTTGGACTACGAATATTCACCAACAACAATCGAAGATAATAACATTCATAGTTATTTGCATATATACTGTTTACATGCGACCTAGAACGTCTGAAGCAAATAGATTTGGGTGTCCTTCAACTGGTATTCCTTGTTTCCAATGCTGAAACGATTTCGATGATGTATTCCACGTGTAATAGCGCGGCATATCAGCTACAGCAAAGTTCGAGCAAAAACATCTGTTTGACAAATTAAGAAGAAAATCGTTAATGTGGTCGATGGTGGACGTGCCGCTCTATCCGTCGCGTTCGATTGATTGAAATACACTGGTTGTTCATTTTCTAGATGAACTGCCAAATGGACTACTGTAGGGTGTCTTTCGTGGATCGCAAATGAAAATATGCGCCAAATATCTTTGTTGTACTTATATAGCGACCCATCTGATACTTCATCATTTGCATTTATTACAACAAAGATGGCCATGTCACTACATTATTTGTTAACATATTTACATATGCACTTTATCGATTTGTCGGAGTTACAATATTCCACATTGATGTGAACTTCAAAAGCTTTGGAAAATATTGGCAAATACGGCACAATCCAACGATTGTCTACTTCAAAATCTTGTCGTTTTACCTTCACATCGATCGCCCACCGTCCGCTACTGATCGCCGACGATACAATGGGTATCTGTAACCGTCATTTCACGTGATGGTTTCAGTAAGCAGGTCTCTCGGATATCGCTTGGAACACTTCCCGTCGAACATACAGGGCGAGTTATTGTTGAAAGCTCTGCAATATCAATGTATCATGTGTTTACTCACTACTGCTTGCAGTTTTATGTCAACTGTTTCATCTGGAATCTCAGCTGAAATTATTAAATCAATTTCATTTGGCCTTTTTGTCAACTAACCAAACTAATATATCGTGGGTGTACAAGCAGAAGGCACTAAGTCAAAAAACATAGTTTTGAGTAAATTGATATTTAATGTTTGTTTAGTCATGAAAATTCAATACCGATTTTAATTTTACACCTGATTACGTGAAAAGCTCTATTGATATTATGACTTAAGTTTCTAATCAAAAATTTTAGTTTTCGCCAAACCAATTCGAAAATATTGCATTAGAACTACAAAATATGCTGACTTAGTGCTGTTTAGCAGAAAAGATAATGCAATTATGTAATTATAACTAAAAATACAAATTAAAAAACAATTTTTTCTTAATGAAATATTTAAAAGCTTTATTTTATTTTTTTGTGAGGGCAAAGATTCAAACCAAGAATGGAAAACTTCAGAAACCACTCCTTTTTGACACATTTCTATTAAGTCTTTTTTTAGGAGGTTCTTGATACAATTTAGGCCTTTGTGTTAGAGAAAGATACTTTTGAACAGCGTTTATTCCTCTTTGTAAAGTTTTTATTACGTTCGTTGTTCTAAAATTGTCCGCGAAATTGTATTTGAACTGAAGGATTCCTGGTTTTGATGACAGCTAAAACGCACTAAGTCACTTTAATGCCTTCTTGCTGTATTATTATAGCATATTGTAACTTTTTCTATGACAGCCAAAAGGCACTAAGTCAACTTAGTGCCTTTTAGCAGTATTAAAAATTATTTAACTGACTTAGTTCAAAACAAAACCTCAAAAAATTCATGTTTAACGATGAAAAATCACTAAGGAGGTGATTGGAGTACAAAGATATCATCATTCTTGATCACTTTGCATTAAAATGTAAAAATCCTAAAAAATTGACTTAGTGCCTTCTGCTTGTACACCCACGATATGCGCATGAGGCAGACTACGCTTTTGCCAATAAACAGAGTACATCCAACAAAGGACTTGGCAGTACACATGATATTTTATAATTAAATTCATTAGAGATTTAATTTTTTTGGGAAATTAAATTGTCGTCTTAAGTATTTTGCGTTTCTTATTATTTATGTTTGTCACCGTTTAAACCTTCCCTGAACATCCACAAATATTTCAAGATCAAAATTAGCAAATCGGTCCAGCCATTGTCGAGTTTTAGCGAGACAAGCGAACAGCAATTGATTTTTATATATGTATGTAGATTTGGAATTCCGGTCCATGTTTTTGATATTGCACTTGATCCATCTACTTGGTCTATCGGTATTCAAACATGGAAATTTGTCAACCATCCAAAAAACGAACGCAATCATAAACTCCTCTTTACAAGAATGTATCATTCCTACTGAAAACTGGTTGAAAATTGGCTTACTATCTTCCGAAATGTTCGTCTATCGTCTAAATCTTTTGTATAGTTCAATTGACATGGAACTCAGACTAAGCAATAAATCACTTAATGCTAAAAGCTGGAGTAGATAAAATTCCACCACACTTGTTGTCAAAATCTGCCTCTTTACTTTGCTATGCACTAAAAATAATTTGTAATGAATCTTTATCAACTAGTGTTTTTATTGACGATTGGAAGGTATCGTTTGTTAACCCAATTTATAAAAGTGGCCTAAAACCCCTGATTAAAAATAACTGACCAATATCGAACCTCTCTGTAGTACCAAAGTTATTTGAAAAGCTAGTAAAACAGAGACTTTTTTCTCAGTCAAAGAATCGTTAACTTCAAAACAACATGGGCTTGTAAGTGGCCGTTCAACTACGGCTAACTTGTCTCTGTTTTAAAATTTCTGTTTGAAATCTGTGGAAAACAGACATTTTTAAAGAATTTGAAGGATTCCACTATAGATTATAGTTGCTAAAACTTGAAAAGTTAGGGCTTAATATATATTTTTTGAAACGGTTAAAGTCGAACTTGTCAGCTCGAAAACAAGTATGTAGTTCAAAACGGCGGTCTTACATTAATTCATATTGAAATGAAATCAGGGCTCCCTCAAGGTAGTCATTTAGAGCTACTTCTGTTCGATTTGTTTGTAAACGACATTTTAAATATTTTTTTTTGGATTGTTTGAGGTTTGCAGTAATTTTAAGCTTAACAGTCAGATATCTCGCTATAAATGACTGTTTAAGATTTCAAAATGATATTAATTTGTTTTTATATTGGTACCTACTTATACATTACACATCCATCCATCACGAGTTCAATATTATCAAAATGTAAAATCTCAACTACTCAGAGAACGTTGTCACTATTGAATTTTTCTTATATGCTTGGAATTGAATCACTTTCTACAGTCAGTGAAGTAAAAGATCTTGGACTTATCTTTTATTCCAAACATGGCTCTTTTCTCATCATGTGTGATTAACTCCATTGAGGGAAAGTGTCAGGTTGATGCTATTTATACAGATTTTAGGAAAGCCTTTGATTCTGTTGACCATCTAACTCTGATAAGGAAACTTTAGATATTTGGTTTTCACTCTAAATTTCTTAGTTGGATTTCGTCTTACCTTGGTGGTAGGTCTCGAAAAGTTTTAATTGATAACTCATTTTCGAGGTCTATAAAGAGTAGTTCTGGTGTTCCACAGGGGAGTTCATTTGGGTCCTCTCCTTTTTAACATATTTATCAACGATATTGTGTTAGCTATTCAACATTCCCAATGACTTTTATAAGCAGATGATCTTAAATTATTTTTGGATATAAGAGACGTTAAGGACTGTTATCGTTTACAATCTGATATAAACCGAGTTGTTGAATGGTTTAACGACAATATAATAAAATTGAACATAAAGAAATGTAATGGTATCTCATTTTATAATTCTAGTAACCGCATTGTCTTCAACTATTTGATTGAATCTAATTTGTTATCTCGTGTAGAACAAATCAGAGATCTTGTGTATATGTATTGCGTATACGAGTATGTTGTTGGTAGAGCGAATTCACTTCATGGATTTATTAAGCGAAACTCTTTTGATTTTTTCGACCCTTATATGCGTTGATATCACTATGTACATATATCCCTTGTTAGATCTATCAGACCAGAAACAAAAATGTTAAAAAAAGAGCCAAGTTCTTCTCTACAGAAACCTTTGTGTAACAAGTTAGCCGTGAAATGTACTGAGATCTAAAAGTACGCCAAGTTCTTACTTCATAAAGGTTTAATACCGAATATTTAAAGTAGAATAATATTGAAACAGCTACAATGTAATAGAAAAAATTTTATTATTTAATGATTACTGACTAAAATTTGATGGGTTCACTGGTCAAGTTTTTAAAACTTTTTGAATTGGGCATAACAAAAAACTTGTATGTTATATATAACTTTAATTTTATTTATTTATTATTTATTCATAATCTGTTAGCTGTAAATTGCTTGTAGATGTAAATAAATAAATAAAAAATAAATAAACTTTAAAAGGTTCACACACGTTTAACATTAAGAAATCAGGGATAGTCCGGTGAAATGCTAAATTATTTCGCAATGTGCGCTGTTGAGTACTCTTCAAAGCCGCAAGCAAGCTAAATGCGCTCTTTTCAAAAAAGATATTCTAAGTAATGACATTTTATCTGAAGCACTACTCGCACTAGTTTCCTGGTACGTTCCAAAAAGAAATTTAAGTAGCTGAAGCGAATCTTTTCATTGTTCCCACCCATCGAACAAATAATGTCCTAGAAAACCCAATAACTCGTTGTTTAATATTGTTTATTTAATTTGTAGAGAAGTCGACTTATAAATGAGTAGAAAAAATTTTAAAAATATTGTTAAAAATCTATTTCAATCTTAAATAAAGTTTAAGTAAAGATTTTTTGTAATCAACAGATTGTTTAATATCCGTTGATGTATAAATAAATATATTACCAAATATAAGAAATTATTTTTTTTTAAAAACCTCTACATGATTTATAATTTCATAAATTCATATTTGCTTAAGAAATAACATTGTGTTCTATTTTAAGTCCACATATTTTCAGAGGATTTGCTTAACACTTTTAAAGAATGAATATTTTGTCTCTAATATCATCCACATAAGCGCAAATTCGTGTGACCCAGTCGTGTATTTAATTAATTCTTACCTGAGAACGGAGTATATTGGACTTTGAGAAAAAACTTGAATAACAAAAAAACATTTAAATGTGATAGAGAATATTAAATAGTAAAATAATAAATTTTCTTACGACACCAGAGTGCTGAAAATACTTTTTGAATCTTCGTTTTAAGGGTTGCAGACATATTTTTATTTTCTATATTTTTTTTTCAGAGGAATTCTGCATCAAAATCAGCAGAACTTTAAAAACGCAGTAGAGAATTTCCAGAGAGCGATACAATTTCGCCCCAATCTGGCAGGTAATTAATTTTTACTACCCCTCCTAGCTATTCGGACATTTATTATTATTGTATCCTCCATTCTATTTTATTTTTGCTCTGTCTAACTTGTTGCCTCACCCTATACGTAGTTGCTTATCTGAATCTGGGAACATCGCTTATAGCCATGGGCAAGTGCCACGAAGCAGTTAAAGTGTTGCAAGAGGGAACGAAAACTGATGGTACTGGGGTCAGAGACCGTGCAGCTCACGAAAACGCACGCATGTCGGCGTACCTACAACTGGGAAACTTGTATGCCGAACAAGGAAAGTTGCAACGTGCTCTAGCTGTTTACAGGGAAGCGATGCATTCACTTCCGGCGTACTTTCAGCGCGAGGTGCTTTATCATAGAATAGGTGATGTGCTTGGTCGTTTGAAGCAGTGGGACGAGGCGGAGAAATATCACAGAGCTGCTCTACGAATTCAACCAGATCACGTAGCCGCACATTTGTCGTATGGGAACATGCTTGCAAGGAATGTAAGTTTTTGTCATTAATTTTTAAATTTTTCATTAAAATTTAACAAAAATTATTAAGGAGTAAAAATAAAAAGTGGCTTATAAATAAATAAATAAATTTGGTGTTAAGACAGTAAGTGAAGAACTAGGGCTTGTGACAAGTTTCAACCGTTCTTTTGTGCGTTTTGTCGGTTGTAATTGATGTACCTACCTATAATTTTCTGAAGACTTTGGACTTCTTAATTGAAAAATACTTTTTCATGACAAGATAGATATATTCTTGGGGTATTTTTCACAAGAGGACAGTTCTACGCCGTAAGCATTAGGTAAAAAGATTCTGCTACTAAGCACCAATTTATTCATAAAAAACCGATTAAGGCCCATTTTCTGAAACGAAACGAAAATATTTAAGTCCGACGCACCAATTTGTGAGAGAGTTTAAATTGCAAAAAAAAACACATAAGAGTTCGTTTTGAATTTTATTTTTCGTATAAGCAAATGGAGCTTTCGAGTTTGATTTCATAGAAATGTTATCCTTTTTTCATATTTCTAAACTACTTCATTGATGGCCAAGCGGCAATAAAAGCGATTTCTGACATTAAAATCAAATCGAAGCTTGTAACTTGCTGTCGCAAAGACCTTAGGGTTCTTGGTACACAGCACAAACATTAGACTCTGCTGGGTTCCTGGTCACAGTGGTGTCCCAGGAAATGAAAGTGCTGACGAGATGGCAAGAATAGGATCAATAGGATCAACACTTGATACTAATCAATCAGACACAACAGTTCAAGTCCCACCCTTAAACCCCAGTCTTAAACAGGTAATCAAGAGTAAAGTTCTAACCTTAACAAACAAGAGATAGAACTCTCTCGATTCCTGTCTTACAACCAAAAAATTATGGCCTAGTTTCAGTAAAAAAAAAGTCTCTTTATCTTCTCGTAAGCATCATCACAGGTCACAACCAACTTGGTTACCACAAGAAAAAGATGAAACTCAGTATGGACGACTTATGCAGAGGATGCAGTGACGAGGAGATATGTACATGAGGACACTCCTCACTACCTGTGTCACTGCTCTGCGCTATATCATCTAAGCAACAGACATCCTCCCTTCTTCAGCAACTTGGGGGAGCTCTCTGACATTCCAAGCAAAATTTCGTTAAAATTCTTTAACGATACCAAATGGCTTGAGAATTCCTAAACTCTAAAAACCGCCTTCAACTACAGTACGATAGTGTAGTACGAACGAAAACGACACACGTGTTCCTTGCAGAAGCAGCACCAACGGAGAATGGGCACCTCGCCTATACACCTGCGATTACCACTCCTACGCTGAACACGAGCATCACTGGGTTGATGGGGCCACCTCTACCTAAGATTGCTAAAATCCTCTTTGGTATGGAAACAGCCTCTTCAACTTAATTAACTACCAAACAAACGAACATATACCCCAAACACTGACATATCAAACTCATCTACCAGACGTTGCAAAGAGCCACATGCTCCTAAGGGCCTGGTGGGGGGATGATTGCTGAAGTGGTGGTAAAGGAGAGGAACACCCCTTGAGAGGGCGTATACCTCTCCTTAGCCAGGTTATTATGTGACGATAGAAATTACAATACTTTAGAAATACCCTCCGACATTTCAGGCTATAGCTTGCTGTAACCCATCTTCACCCTTAACAGGTTTGATCGACAAAGGATTACCATATCATAGGTTTCAATACAAGAGGCCACAAAACCTGGGGTATCACAACGGATCTACATTGATCTAGGTGTGACGGTAACAAAATCAGCTGTCAACCCACCAACCTAACCTTATATTTCTAAACAAAATATTACGCTTAAATAACAAATATCAAAAAATGAAACCACAAAATTAAAAGCACTAATACATATATTAAGGGCCTTTTGATTAACTGTTTCACATGTTCCATTTGACTTGAACTAATTATTCCCTGCGATAAATGGAATGGACCGCGATCGAAATATTTACTAAAGTATTTCTCGTTAAGCGTTTTGTATCTTCAAATTTGAATAAATCAAACTATGAGTGAGATATCATTGAAGAAGGCCCAGGTATGGCTGTAAGGAATATAACATCATTCTTATGTTCTACTCGGTGCGTCCGAAACGTCTTTGATTTCTTCAGAAACTTTAACTGGTCATTATTCTTCCTCGAAAGTGATGTCGACTCCAGTGCAGATATGATAAGAAATTTAATTCTTTTCGGAATAAGAAATTTCATCCCGAAAGAGGAATTCATGGTTTAATTCCAACTGTAAGGAAATTATTTCCTTCAGAGAAGTAAGATTCCGATGTTATACAGCCAACCCCAATGAGGAAAACCGGAATAAATTCAAGCAAGCTAAAAAGGCCTGAAATGATCATATTCGACGAACTAACAAACTAAGTACAGTGTCCCAAAGGTGGTACGAAGTTTTTTGGTCATTTGTACAAAATTAACGAAATACCAGTTTGTCTTCTTTCTACGCTCGTCTTGAATGACTCTCCCTATATCATCTCACAAGAAAAAGCCCATTTGCTTGCAGCACAGCTTGTTGATAATTCGACGCTGCCAGAAAGTATCATAACTTCTCCTGTAATTGAAAACGTAAACAAATCTTTCTTAGCACACGAACAGTTGCAAAAGAACTTACAGATCTTGATTTACACAAATCCGCTGGGTGAATGGAATCCCTTCTATTATACTTCTCTATTGGTCCTTTTCCGAGTGGATGGAAAACAGCATTTGTCCCTAAAATAGGCAAATCTTTTTCCCCTTCTAACTATCGTCCTGTTGCATTTACGTCCCATCTTTCCAAGGTCGTAGAAACGCTGATAAATTATCAGCTCATTTTGGTATCAAGCTCTCTTATCGAAAATGCGTGCATATGGTATTGATGAATCCATTCTTCGATGGATTAGAAACAACCTTTCGAACCGCTCAATACAAATTGAATCAGATGGATTCTAGTTTATTATTCTTAAGCAAAATACTGGTTTACCCCAGGGTAAACCAGGGTCATCAATGGGTTGCTGGTTTACTCATTACATGTTGTTTAGGCATAACACGAACAACATGTAATTGAGTTAAACTAGTATGCCCAAAAAGGATGAACACGAATAAAATAATGTGAGTTACAAGCGACATAGAAATTAGACACGGCATTCTCCGCTTTAGTTTAGCCGCCATCCCTGGACATAAAATATCTGAGACAACAACCTTCAGTCTCAGAACATCGTGCCACACATCTTTCCTATCCTTCTTTCTGTTCCGTAACTTCACGCCCGCGCTGTGTTGAAACATTTAAAGGGTAATCATAATCCCTTGAGCGCGGGTACATTATATGTATATAAAAAAAAGGGCTGCGTTTTGCCTACGACTTTGATCTAGCGTTCGAGTACAGTTCTCATATTTAGGCTGGTACATTAATAACCCAAAAAGAGCTTAAAAATTCCAGGTGACAGAGGTATAAGAAAAGTACATGCATCTCCCGAGCACCGCTGCAATTTTTCTTGAAATATTTTTATAAGCAGTTTTCTAGTGGAATAGCTATTTTCATTCCTTCCCTTAAGCAATTCAACCGTCATATTCGCGCTTAGGTGAATGTCCATCCTCGCGCCTAATTTCGGGCGTACTGTTAAATTCAGATATGTATTCTTTCCTTAGCCGCACTACACGGATGTTGATGTTTATTGCTTTCCTTCCCGTTATGATATTCAGTCATGCGAAAATTTTCCTAAACGCAAACATTTTAAGGGCAGTCATTATCGGAAAAAATTATAAAAAAAATTAAAATCAGCAAAATTAAAGCAGAAACTATGTTTGACGAAATTAAAATTACAGCAAGTAAAAGAAATCGTAAAAGTAAACTGGACTCTATTTCCTAAAACAAGAAACAAAAGAACCTGTAGGGACCTGATTACAACATATGTATACCCTTAAATAATACATACCTGCTCCGAAAAAAATTCTTCTAATAGTCAGTCAGCTTAGTTATAAACCTTACTATAGTATGATTCATTTTAGCAAAAGGGCCTTAGAGAAGTGTATGATGATTTATCAGAATGCAAAAACCCAAAAGCCTTAATAGGGCCGTTTCTTCAATGTTAATATATTTTTAAGTTTAACATACAAGTCTAAAAGATTCTTTTTTTTTAGAAACGATAAATATACATTAGTGATAGATTTTCAACATCGCATATATTTGTAACTGGCTAAACTTTCTATTTCAATCGTCCTCTTACTCTGAAACATCCAAAAAATAAGTGTATTTCAGTCACCACCCCCTTTCCCTAGCACTTGCTAATATTTTGTCTTTTTAATTTTTTATTCCATTAATTTCAATTACTATTAGTGCAAAAAGAAAAAGTATGTTGTAGAAAATGTCTTGCTCAAAGCAAATTAATTTTAATACCGTAGAGTTAGCCATGCCCATAAGATCTCCACCCCATTCAACCCTAATGGGGTTAATACACCAAATTGTAGTACATAATACCTTAAACTGAAGAAAAATAGAATCACAAAGTCCAGTCTGTTTAGAGTATAATGTGCTTTTACTATGACTGCTCCTTGGCACTAAGGGGGGAGGTTGTTCATGTTTCTTGAATTTAAATATTAAGGGAGCGTATCGGAATCCTGCTTTTTAAAATCCCGTTTTTAAAAAAATCCCAAAAAAAAAGTTTTAAAATCCTGCCTACTAAAATACCGCTTTTGTTAAATCCCGCTTATTCAAAATCCCGATCTGTTATAATCCCGCTTTTTTTAAAATAAGCAAACTAAAAGAAAATGCATCAGCTAATTTTTTATCTCGACTGTGCGCAGTTGTTTTTCATCTCTAAACTCTAAGATTGAATTAAAATCACCTTTTACTCATTTTAAATCATTTTAAATTAAATAAAGAGAAACAATATGAGTAAAACTGGTTTTTTGCGGCGCATCACTCACAAGATTAAGTTCAAAATGTGAACATACTCCTGTACTTAGGTATAAGTTTATGAAAAAAAAATATTTTGTTTAACCATTTTCTACTAATTAATACTTTATTTTGTTTAAATAAAATAATAAAAAATAACACTTTTTCTTTCATTTCTTAAAAGTTTTTCTTACTATCCCGTTTTTGCAATCAAAACCAGTTGTTTTATTTTAAAAAGCCGCTCGATTTTTTAAAATAAAAAAAATGATTTTGATTGCAAAAGCGGGATAATAAGAAACGGGATTATAAGAGACGGGATTTTAAAAAATGCGCGATTATAACAGTAATAAGCGGGATTTTAAAAAACTTTTTTGTGGAATTTTTGAAAACGGGATCTTTACAAGCGGAATTATAAAAAGCGGAATTTTAAAACGGGATTATAAAAAGCGGGATATCGAACACAACCCAAATATTAAATATAAGAGACAAAAAGACAAAAATGCCCAAATTTAACTTGCAACCACCTTCTATTTGCCTACTTTTTTTACTTCACACACTTTTTCCAAATTTCTGAAGGTCCTATTTAAAAAAAAAACTATATATGTCTCCGTTACAGAGTAGCAGGGCATCCGAAGCTGAGCTGTGGTTCAAGAGGGCATTACAACTGGCCCCCGATCAATCCGGAGTGTATCATCACTATGGTAAAGCCTTAAACTTTTTTTTTTATTGCCAAGAAACCCATAAAACATTAAGTTTTATTTTATTTTTTTTTTCGTGCAGCGGAATTCCTCACAGGACTTTCTCGAGGAGAAGATGCTTTATACTATCGACTGAGGGCTGCTGAGTTGTCTCCAGATGATTATTCCTTGGTAGTGGCAGTTGCAACAGCCTTAAGGCTCTTAGATAGGAAAATTGAAGCAGAAGCGTGGTATCGAAAAGTAAGTCTCGAAGCAATCTAACTTTTTTTTTGTTTTGTCAAAATTATAATAAAACCCAATTACAGGCAGTTATGCTACGACCAGATGACGCGCGAGCGCACACAAACTTAGGAGCCATATTGCACTTGTTAGGACGCACAAATAACGCTGCGGTTAGTTATAAGGAAGCCTTAAGACTGCAACCGGGTGATCCAACTACATTGGGAAATCTAGCCAAACTTGGCATAACCGAAGTGAAATAATATCCACTTAAATCATTTAAACAATAAAATTATTTTAAACTGCTCCCATTACACAAATCCTACAACAAAAAAATAATACAAAAAATACACTATAAACATAACTATCATCATCTCTAATATCAGCAAACTATCAGCGTTGTATAGTTTTATAAAAAAAAAATAATAATTAAAAATAAAATCCAAAATATGACTATATGAAGCTCACGCGCAAAATATCACATATTCCATTGCCAGGGGGTAGACATTGTACCGACCCGGTACACCCTGTTCGACCTCCCACGTGACGACTAAAGCGAACAATAAATTCAATTATTATTAACGATATTTTAGTAAATACGATACAAAACAAAAATGGAATTAACTTATGGTTATTGTATATAGTATACTTGAGAGTAAACAAAATCGGGGCAGAAGGAGGTCCAGGACCGACCTCCTCGAGGAAGGACCTACCAACCTTATACATACTATTATTGTTGTAAATGCCATGTAAATAACTTGTAGATATTAAATGATAATAATAACAATGGAACAAAAACAAAACAAAAATATGAGAACCCAACAAATGTCCTATATTTGTGTATTTTTATAAAAATAAATGAAACTGTCGGTAAAATTTATTGAGAAATGAACTAAAATTGTTTGCATGCGATATGTCATCTTCACACACACACACCCAAACAATATCCGTAAAATATTGATTTTTTTTTACCCCCTCAGTTTTCATTCGTTGTTGACTTCCTCCCTCAGGAAAACACGTTTAAGTGTGAAAGATATAAAAGAAAAGAAAATAATTATTAAAAGGTCCTTCCTCCCTACAAACGGAGTGATGTGAAGAAGTTTTTTTAACTAGCCAGAAAGTAAGGTTTTTTTTTTTTGAATTATTTGTTCCGAATTTGTTTCTATTGTTTACTTAAAGAAATTATAAGAAAAGTTAAAAATAAAATATATATATATACATATATACCATGCAAAATTATAATCCGTTGTTTTATTGCGAAGGACACTAATAAATCATTCAGGCTTCTGCTGCAGAAGCCTTATGGTAAGTATATTCGATGAAAAGCCCAGGTACAATGTTACAGAATTAATTGTTTTGGCAACAGCTGCCCGGAGCAGGGACTCAACAAGGAGGAAAAGAGTAGATATATTAAACTACTTAATACCCATTTGATAAGTCAAGTCAAAAACCCTGCAAAACATTTCGCACACAAAGCGACCACTCCACAGTGACCCTTATCAAAATTCAAGAGTTGTACTAGAATCCTTTTGGTAGTCGGAAGAGTTCCACAAGTACCGATGTGGCACCATCCATGTCCGATGCTGTGAAAGTTTTGCTGCCCAAAACCGACCCTCGCAGTGGGATTACAAAAGTTTGGACATTGTCGAATTAAGGACCTATCAGGAACATACAAATACCCAAAATGACGGGCGTAGAGAGTTCTCTGCCAGCAGGGGTTTCTAAATCAAGGACGAAATGCTTTTTTAATTAAGTAA
This sequence comes from Chrysotoxum bicinctum, assembly GCA_911387755.1. Taxonomy (NCBI): domain Eukaryota; kingdom Metazoa; phylum Arthropoda; class Insecta; order Diptera; family Syrphidae; genus Chrysotoxum; species Chrysotoxum bicinctum. Next base: position 1,795,040 of record OU426987.1, read on the forward strand.
CGCAAATTAAAAGACATGTGTTTAGGGTATTCTGTTTGTTGGCATTCTTACATATACATACATATTCGAGTATAGAGATTGTTTTGATTGAAATTAAACCTTAGAGCATTGTGACTCTGCGCTAAAGAGGGGGGGGGGGGGCGACTGATTAACGAGGGTAAGGTTCTAAAAAAAAAAGTTATTTCCCCCGGTGTTATAAAATTTAATTGATTTTTCAACGTGGGTATGTATAAGGCTTAGGATATCCCTTTGGCATTTAAGTCAAGAAAAATGTTTGAGCTGTTTCCGACAGCTTCTCACGATGTTAATAAATCTTTTTATTACAGTTTTTGAGCACATGACTTAAAATTTAAGTGCCTTTCGAAGGATATAAAAATAAATAAATTACGATAACATCTCCGTTGATACTTTTACGGTTTCTACACAGAACTATAAAATTTTACATTTCAACAAAAAGAAATGCTAATTCTCTTGAATCTCTCACACGTCGCATAACCTAGATTTTATGTGGCTGAAAAAAGGAGATCCCATCCTCCTAAATAATTTTTCTCTAGTTTCCCTGTTAAAACGTCTGTAAGGGAGAATGAAATTCAACGCTCTCAATACAATAAAAAAAAATCTATTTCAAGTTGTGTCTGAAATGTTCCAATTAGCGAATGAGGCGAGACCATACATATACCAAGATGCAACCAAGACCAGACTGAGACCAAAGCGAGGAGATACAACCCTCAATAGATGGTAGATCAGTACGTATTTTCGAACAGAAATTTACCATGAGTCTTGAAAACTGGCGATTTCTTTTTCTTTGTAAAGATATATATATGTTTTAATAAAAAATATAAGCAATAGAAACAAAAGTATTCCTTACTCTTTTTTTGTTAATTTTCTTTCTTGAAACGCTCATATAAGTTTAAAGAAAAATTCTTTTTTCCGGATCTATTACATAAACATGTTAAATAATCAATTATTAGTTACAAGAACTCTTTACTTTTGTTCAGCTCAATTAAATATTAAACTTAGCGAGGTTTCAAAGATAAAGTTTACCTTGATAAGTTGCTCGGATGAAAGTTGTTATAAGAAAGACCAATTTGAGGATGTTAAGTGTGCTTGCAACCAGAAAGCGAAAATTTCTAGGCTCTTATGAAAGAATTCAGATCAATTCTTTATCCATTCTTTCGAAGTGAATATATTCAGACGTCAAGTGAAATAGGTTTAGACATTGACGCGAACTGAACTTGAAGCGAACTGAACTTGAAGTGAACTTATTTTCGAGTGAAATTGTACAAGGAATTAAATTTAAAAACAATCATTTGAATGAAGTGCTCCCATAAATAAAAATGGGTGTTTATTCCTTTTTTGTCACTGTGGCGTATACGTGTTCTTTTTTTAATTTTTTATTTTTTTGTACTTTTTTTTGTATTTATTTAGCTACTAAAAATTGCAAGGGTAGATACTTATCTAAAAAAAAATTTTGGTTTTAATTATGGTGACCTGCCCAAGAGATTTTGATCAAACTTGACATTACTATGATACCGAAAATTTTAAAAAAAGTGGGCCTCTCAACTTCGTCTGGCTCTTCTATTTTTTAGGGCTGGTTCTTTTAAGTATATAGTACTAAATACAAAGCATTCTTAAGCTATTCACCCCACAAAATTTTTAAGCACAAAATGAATCCTATCTGCCATTAAATTTGTACTTGCGACTTATAATTAGGTTCTATAAGGCAAGTTATGCATTCGTAAAAAAAAACGGAACTCGAGATTTTGATCAAAGTTGACATTACTATGATAGAGAACACGAAAAAAGGGGGTCTCGCAATTCAGGATGCCTGTCTATTCGACTGCAGCCTAAATGGACTAAAAGACAAAAAATAACGGTACCTGTTCTACGATTTTTCTTGAAATTTTATAAATATTTTTTTTTTTCTAAAAAACTGTTGGACAGATTTAAAAAACTAAATTCTAAACATTTAATTTAGTTAAAGCTAGGTAACGATTGGAAATTTTTTTCCGAAAAATGGTTATTACCTAATGGAACCATTTTCTTATTTTTGATTTTCTCAAAAACGATACTACCGATATTGATCATTTATTTTATACTAATACTCCCTTGGAATAGTTGTATATTCAAGTTTAAAAAAAATTTAAATGGATTTTAAAAAAAAAATTAATTTTTTTTTTTTAAAACCCAATATTTCGAATTCACTTGATATTTGATATTTTTCAAACTTGGCAAATAAAAGTTTCTTTATGCATGTTACAAGATGTGAGAACATTTTTTTATTTTATTGAAATATAATGGTACCTACTCCTCATACAAATGCTAAAAATGGTTTTTGAAAATCATATTTTTCTCAAAAACGGCGCCTAGAATTTTGATAATTTTTTTTTCTCGCAATTAATTTTACGATCTTTAATTAAAAAAAAAGCATTATTAGCATACAGTAAAACCCACTTAAGAGAAACGGCAAAATGTCACAGTTTTTCTTTCACTTAAGCGGGTTTTTCACTTAAACAAACCCCGCTTAAGTGAAAAATAATTTCACTTAAGCGGAGTTCGGATAAGTGAAAACAAAATTTCACTTAAGCGCGGATTTAAAGATTCCATTAAGCGGAGATTTAATGCTAGAAACAATATTGTTTTTATCTTTTGGACTTGCCTTGAAAGAAGTTAAATAAAACAACGATTAAATAACACAAAAATAATTTATTGAAAAACGAAAACTAGCTAATTTTTGTTCTGTTCGATTCAATTTTTTTTTTCACTTAAGAGAGTTTTTTTCAATGAAAAATATTAAAAATTAACTGAAAATATGTATCAGTTATCCGGGTTTTTCGCTTAAGTGAGTTTCACTTAAACGGAGTGTTTTAAGGGAAATTGGTCGGAAAATACTTGGGGATGAAAAAAGATTTTCAGGTAAGCGGGTTTTTCTCTTAAGCGGGTTTTACTGTAACGGATTTCAATGAAATGTTTTTGCAGAGAAGCTTCTAAAAAGTTTGAAAAACAATGCATTTCAAAACTTCAAAATAGATGTTTTTGAATTTTTGAGAAAAAAAAACAATTTTCTTTTTTTAAATTCGATATCCCAAAAAGAAATCAATATTTTTTTGGAAACTTAGTTTTTATTCGATTATTATACAATTACAAAAACGTTAACTTGGCGTATCAAATTTTTTTCTTAAAAATGTTTTTAAGGTTTTGTTTATAAAAGTTTAATTTTTTAAGAAACCGCTACACTTTCTTACTCCCGATCCATGGAGGGTCTCTGCGCGAAATATTGCGGTCTTCCATCAGTCATTTCGTCGACAAAGCGCTATTGCGTCTGTAACCGCCTGGTCAGTATTTGATCATATTCCATGCACCCTAAGTAGTTTTGGGCTAGCTTGCATATGATGCATAACTAAATTCATAGGCCAGCGACCTTTAAATTAAATTTAAAATATATCATATATCATATATTTTAAATTTAATTTAAAGGTTAATTTTGTGCGCTGACGGAAATATAGATATTTATTATGATTCAATGTGAGTCCAGTGCCTGCCATGGATATGGATGGGAAATCGAGTATCAAGTAACGAAGCAAGGCTGAATACCCTGTTAATTGTTTTTGTGGCAATTAATTAAGTGATCGCTGGTGCGATCCCTTCACATTCCTCGTCGTCTCGAACCTAGGTTCTCTGATTAGAAGATTTTCTTGGCTGGAGTGTTGTTGTCCATTCGTTCGATGCGACCGAGCCAGTGTAGTTGATGTGTTTTGGCTCTTTCAACTACATCCACATTTTGATACAGCTCGTATAATTCACGATTGAATCTTTTCCTCCATTTGCACTCTATATCCGAATATAGGATGAAATATCCGCCGAAGAATTGTTCTCTCGAATGTGCTCAATGCCCCATTTTTACTTATCGTCCAGCACTCGGCGCCGTAGACTAGAACTGGTAAAATTAGTGTTTTGTTAAGCATGCACTTGTCTTTCGAGAAGGGAGTTTTGAACCCATTTGTTTGGCCAAACCAAAGTAGCAGCGGGTCGTTAGGGTAATTATTCGTCGGATTTCCACTAAGTTGTCGTTCGTGGAATTGATGTTTGTTTCGAGGTAGGTGAACTCCTTGACTACCCTGAAATTACTGCTGTCTAAATCATGTACACGTCTGGAATAGCTCGGTTGAGCTGTTACCCATTTTCACGTTGCACCGCGTGTTTCGTAACGTCATGCGGCATAAATGGATCAGTTTTTTCGAGATCCTCAGTTTCGACATCGCCAATAGAAGCTCTTGACGACTTATGCTATGATATGCGGCTTTGAATTCGATAGTGGTTCTCGACTTGAATTTCGCTAGTCTTTTCGAGGATTTGCCTCAATGTGAAGATTTGGTCTATCGTTAATCTGCCTGGCCTGAAGCCACACTGGTACGTGCCGATCATATAGTGTTGCAGAAAGGTTTTAGACGCTCACATAGTACGGTGGTTAGGATCTTGTAAGCACATTCTGTTTTTATCTTTTATTAATAAAAGAGTCAGGTCATCCTACTCATTCTAAAATTCATGTCCATCACTTTCGAAACTGGAGTTGAAACAGCACGATATTATAAGATAGTCAAACTCTGACCTTTACATCATTTTAAATGGGAAATTAGAAAATCTTGTGGAGTTTAATGCTTCCAAACCTCAATACTGTCTCTTGTCGCTAAGTGAAAATGTAACTTTTTCATTTCATCAACTATTCTGGAATCTTCAATAGAAAATGGAAAACAGCATTGTACTTCAATGGTACTTATATAGGAAAAGCCAGAAAGCTCAGAGTAAGTACTCGAATTTGCCAAAAACTCTGTTAACTCTTCTAATCTGTGGTTTCACTTAATAGACGTATAAGCAAACGAAACGAGTACAATACACATCTTTTGATAGCAACCCAAACTTCTCTTCTATAACTGGATAGAATCAAGAACATAGCGTTAAAACTGAAAAAAAAATATCATAAAATCATTCCCATCTCTTGAACACCGTCGGAATCTTTTATGTTTTGCCTTGTTCTATCACTTCTTTCACAAGCACTTATCACACGAAATAATCATTTGCCTTGTTTCCCTCAGTCAATTCACCCGTTTTGCCAGGAATGCTCTTCAATCCAGCAAAAATTTTGAAGGTACCGTCAAATACAGAGGTTGGATTCTTAGCCACACAACCAGAATATGGAATTATTTAGCCAGCACGGTTTTAGCAGCCGTTTCAATTTGCAAACATTCAAGACGAATTTTCACCGATACCTCCTTTATTTTCTTCCCCAATTTTCGACTCGTTCGAAAAATCTTCCAATGTATCTCTTGTCATGAAGAGTGCTACTCTCTAGCCTCTCCAAATCGTCATAAAATTGTAGTTCCCCTCCATTCCTGTTAACAACACAAATGGATTAGAGTTGCAGTTACTTTTTGATTTATCATCGAACCAGCTGTTCTGATCTGCAGGCCAAGGTAAAATTAAAAATGTAATGTAATGTTAAAAATACTTAAGACCAAACACTTCGCTGCCGACTTAGTCTGGGTCTTCCATCAGAACAATTCTTAAAGCAATATCAAAAGCATTTATTTTTTTCTTATGCGAACGGCATCCATTTTAATTAGAATAATAGAAGTGGTTGATAAAATTCTTCGCTGGAAGATAAGGATATTTCTCTGTATCTTTTCATTCTCAATTAATGGACCTTTTATTAGCACATAGTTTATCCAGTAGCGAGTGCTCTTAGAATATGAAAACTAAGGAGTGATTTTTTAAGAGATGTCGGAAATTCAAAAAAATCTCATAAAATTCAGAAAAATGCATAAAATCTTTATTTGATTCGATAGCACAGCTGCGCCTCAAATGGTCCATCCGCTTAGTCCAATCTTGGCATACTCTTTCAAACATTTCGGCCCGTATCTCACGAATAAATGCTTCAATGTTGGCTTCCAGTGCGTTAATCGAAACGAGATTGTCGCTATGGACATGAACCTTAACATAGTCCCACAAAAAATAGGCTAGAGGCGTTAAATCACACAAGCTAGGTGGCCAATTGACTGCCCCAAATGTGAAATAAACTCTTCACCGAACTCGCCTCTCAATTGGTCCATTGTTACGCGTGCTGGGTGGCATGTGGCACCGTCTTGTTGAAACCACATGTCATGCAAGTCAAGCTCTTCCATTTTGCGCGAAAAAAAGTTTGTTATCATCACACGGTAGCGCTCACCATTCACAGTAACATTGTGATTCGCATCATCTTTGAAGAAATACGGCCCAATGATTCAACCAGCCCATAATCCGCACCAAACAGTGATTTTTTCTGGATGCACTGGTAGATCTTGCAATATTTCTGGCTGCACTTCACTCTAAATACGGCAGTTTTTCTTGTTCACGTATCCATTCAACCAAAAATGAGCTTCGTTGCTGAACAAAATTTTTCGATAAAAAAGTGGATGGTCGGCCAAATTTTCAAGAGTCCATTCACCAAAAATTCGGAGTTGTGGTAGGTCGTTCGGCTTCAATTCTTGCACCAGCTGTATTTTGAAAGGCTTCACACCTAAATCCTTCCGCAAAATTTCCCACGTAGTGGAGTTACAGGAGGCCAATTGCTGCGATCGGTGCCGAATCGATAATTCACGGTCATCACCATCACTAACACTGACCGATAAAGCTGCGATATTTTCCTCAGTTTGCACTCTACGTAAGCGAGTTGGCAGCTTAATGTCCAACAATGTAAATTTGGTGCGAAATTTAGTCACAATAGCCTGAATAGCCGCCTAAGTATAGGTCAATTAAACTGACCATAAAATGGAAGAAGCGCGCGATGAACTTTCTTAACAGAGCACGCATTTTGATAATAAAATTCAATAATTTTCAAGCGTTGTTCGTTTGTAAGACAATTCATGGTTAAATTATAAACCAAACTGAAGATGTTTGACAGTGACACAAAACACGAAACGTGCGTGAGCTGTCAAAACCAGTGTTGCCAAAAAGAAAATAGCAAAAAAAACCGAAGATGTTACGAGTTTGTCGATTTGGAACAAGATTTCATGAAATTTATAAAATATTACAGGACCATTGGATTGACAGGACTTCTTATCCAAAGTGAAACCCTCGTTAGATCCGTTCTTAAACATTCTAAGTAATTTTACGATTAAATGTTATATTTCTAAAGGGGGTGCCCGGTAACTTTCTCATTGACAATCCAACCAAAACCAAGCCTCTTAAATGTTATCTTCAAGTAGCTTTTAAAACATTAACATTATTATTACTCTTCCGCAATCCATGTTCATCTTCACTGTGGCCCTAATTATTATGGTGACTTCTATGAGTACGAGTATCCCTTCTTTGTTGAGAAATAACAACAAAACTCCATTTTGGTTCATGTCAATTTGGTCTTCTTTTAACACTCGAGAAATCTCAAACCAGGACAAGTGTTTCCCTTAATACACGTCCTTCTGCTAATTGGAGAAATTATTTATATATTTTTGTAAATTAATGAGCATTACCAGCCGCCAGCAGAAAAAATGTCTAAAGCACCAGAAGAAGTTTCTTTCCTTGAAGAACATATTAAGTATCATCCTGGCACACAGTCACTGGGCTTCTGGGAGCATCAAATTGGACGAGGATTTAGCTTTTAATTATTATCATACCATCAACAAAATACAAATTTTCGGACGTGCTCGAGTGGCAAAATATAAAAAATTCCACCCGGAGGTGTGTTTCTGCACCGCACTTGCTCAAGTAGCTGCCACTGCCACTACGTCACCACCCAACAAATCAACAAACTTACCCAGCGAGCAGACCCAACTCCGAAAACCAACTACCCTCACTGTCACCACCAAAAGCAACCAGCCCCACCGACCGACCATTCAAGATTGCAGGGGCGAAAAGTGGGCCGATTTGGTGATGCCACCGCAGAAAACGTTAGGTCTTTGCAACAAAGTGACTTGAATTAGTACTCGTTTTTCTGCCTGCTCCCCTGCTGCAAACCAGCATTCCGTCATCATCATCTTAGCCTTCAGGTAGACCACTCCATTCAGTCACAGAGCAAAGGATCTTTGCAGGTGGATGAGAAGAGGAGCTTTGTGATTTCTTTTCCTTCATCAGGATGCTGAAGTATGATGACAGGATAGCCAGCAGCGGTGGAATTCTACTATTCCGATTGCTTTTGCATTTCATGTCGCCCCGATTGTGGTGCCACTGCTGTATTCTACATTGCATGGCTGAACGAGACTTGAGAATGAATGTTGGTTGCTGCTATCTCATCATTAAGTACAGCAATTTGCTTTGAGCTGCCTGGTTCTCAGGAGAGTTGCCAAGAAGATATCTCGTTGCCACAGCCGCATGAAACCTGGTGTTTTCGAAGAACTGTGGCAAATCCTTCAACGTTGAAAAACCCTTAAACACTTAGCATATGCCCGCCGCGCCGTCCGTATCCGAGAGTGTCTTTGTAGTTTTCTCTCTAATGAACTATATTCTAAGAAAAACCAGATCACAAATCCTTTCAATGAAAGCAGTTCCCCAGACGCAGCACCCTACCACGCCGCCGTAGAAAATGGAGGGGTTGCAATTAACAGAATTAAAACCCTCGAAACAAGACTGAATTCAGCTTTGTTTTGCAGAAATTCGTCGACAATATTTTAAGAAGGACAAAGTTCCTCCCAAAGCAAAATTAATTTGCTATTTTATTTGGAGGTTCAATTGAAAGAAATTTAATGCAAGATAAGGTCCTTTCACGTTATTCCTTCAACTAAACGAACACGAAGAAAGGATGGAAAGCTGAAAAGTCCACCGAAAACAAGACCAAGGTCGAGGGAAAGGCGATTGCATACTGCCATCATGAGGGCGGATAGGAGGGTGTGGTCGGTGGGGGATCCCATTTCTATCAAAACAAGGTAGGTATCAGTGAGCTTATTAAACTTTGAATGGAATACAAAAAGTGAATAGCATTGTCGAGTCTGGAGACTGGAGTAACAAATGTTTTGTTAAGCTCCATAAAATTCCCTTCTCCGTAAATTATAGCAGGGCTTCGAGTATATAGTCATTTGCATTGGATACAATCCTATAAGGGCTATAAAGGGGGAAGAGTAGCAGCGCAGCGCAGCACAGCCTGCGGTTGGTCGTGCGAAAGGAGTGAAATTAATAATAAGTTATCTCGTGTTGACAGGAAATTACACTTTTGAGTTATGTCTCGCCGCATGATTGCCGTGGCTAATAAAAGATATTCGCCTAGCGTATACCTACCCGTCCACCGTTATAAATAACGGCTAATATAAGCTTAACATTTTTCATTGTGGATAATATAAAAGATTGTGTTGCAGTTATGTTGATGTTAGCAAAATTAATGTGTTATGGCTCAGGTACACCTTTTGGATTAATGGTTCAAAAGTTAAAATTACAACGCAAACTTAATGTAGGCTCAAAAAAGATACTGTCCAAAAATACAAAAACTATTTATTAAACGGATTGGACTAGAAAATCTCCAACTCAATTACACACTTAAATTATTAAAAAAAATGTTTAAGCAGTGGTATGCTATGGATCAGTATGAATAAATGCCCATAAAATTTTCAAAAAAGTGTTTACCCTTTGTAACGTATGCAGAAGAGACCAAACTCAAACCGATTCTCCTATTATCCTCTGTGCAAATTTTCATTTTGCCTGTATGTTGTAATCGGAATAGGTTTTTGCAATTGGAGCCCAAGACCTAACTGATCTAGGAGCTCAAAGTTCATGACTATGATGAATTCGGATGAATGGATGTGTTACCAAGAAAAGTTGCAGACAATGGGTGGTATGCATAAAATTGCAGTACTTACTTAAAGTAAAAAGTTTAAGTAAATACTAAAATTTAAGTAGAAGCTCCGATTTTCAGTATTACCTTTGTTTCGTATGCATAAAAAAAAGTTTTTACTTGATTGCAAATACTATAAGTAATTACTTAATTCATTCAAGTAAATACTTAAAATTCATCCAAAAACATAGTAAGTACTTCGTTTTTATTGTAAACATCCATCACATTGATGTTTTAAGTCATTCTTAATTCCTTTTTTTAAGTGGAAACAAAGTAATGGCAAGTAAAGGGCATACAAATTTTTCTATCAGCCAAATGCACCTTGTATTTGTGGAAAAATTAGAAGTTCATTCTGTTTTATAAAATAAATCTCAGCAACCATCAATTAAAAAAGCTAAAGCAGAAGCTCTAGAATTATTCATTGCTGAATATAAAAACGAAACGGGTATTAAACTTAATGCAGACCAAAGAAAAAAATTAATAATTTCAAGACTGATGTTTAACATCGAAAAAGATTTGAAGAAAACGGGAAATAAGCCCATTGAAGTAAAAGAATGGGAGAAGGTTTTCCTTGACATTCTTAACGCCGCCGCCGATGAAAATCCAACAATAAATTGTATTCCTGGTAAGTTTTAAAATCAAAATTATACATAACTTTACTATTCATTTTATAAAGGTGGCTTATCTGTTAGAGCAGATGATGATGCCAACCAAGGATGGATCAACCTTTTTTGATTTGTAAAAAATAATGTTTTTCGAATTTATGTATAAGTAGAAAAAAATTATTTTTGACAATTTAGTTTTTGTTTAATTTATGTACAAAATAAAGCAAATAATTTGAACAATAAATATCATAATTTTACAAATTAAAATCATTGTATAACATTTCAGCAATTTCCGTTCTTTTCATTTGGCCTAATCTTCGAGTTTCAAGATTCAAGGGAGTTGTTCTATGAACGTTCGCTTTCACGAATAGGTGTATTATTTTCTGTTTCTTCAAATGGTTGAAAATCTTCGTTGTCCTTTAAATATTTTGCAACGTTATGCAAGACAAGGCAGGATACAATTAAATTCGGAACATTTATCAATTTTAGCCGTTCGCAGTTTTGAAGAATCGAAAATCTTCTATTTAACTGCCCAAAACATCTTTCTATAAGACTTTCTTCTTAGAGTGAAGTTTATTAAATGTTTTTTCCTGATTCATCCTTGCATTTTTAAAAGGGGTTATATGCCACGGCGTAATTCCATAGCCGTCATCTCTGAGCAAAACAACTTCTGTTGAATTTCGCATTTGATTCCACGGCGCTATTTCTCCAAATTTTGAAATCTTGCACGGACTCTGGCCACTGGCAATCAATGCTTGTATAATATTCCACCGTATTGCACGTTGTTTGAATAAAGCATAACCTTTTCGATTTATGTATTCTTCTGGATGGGAATGGGGCTTCAAAATGTCTACATGAGTACAGTCTAAGGTTCCAATGCATGTTGGGAAACGATATGTGCAACTCCATTCTTGTTTCGCTCTTAGTTGTTCTTAGTTCGATGAAAATTTTATCCAATTTGATGCCTTATCTTTTATGAGTTTTGCAACCTAGGTGATTATTCGGGAGACAGTACTCTTGTGCACGCCTATATCTTTACTAGTTTAAAATCGAGGATTTCCAACGTACCGCAAAAACGTCCGCATCTTTTGGAGATCATTAGACCGGCCAATGAAATATTCACTTAACCACTCTACATTTTTTCGATCAAAGTGATACAGTTGTTTGTAATTTGAATCAGTTCCCGATCTTCGTTTTTTATATGCTTCTGTAGAGTTAACACGTACAATAATCTGCCATTGTTTTTAGAATATAAATTTTTCTTTTATAAATTTCGATTTTTACTACCTTTCGCTACTACCTTACCTTAAACTTGATCTGTGGCTAGTCTTTTAGTATTGCACCTTAAAAAATACCAAAAGCAAGCAATAGTAGATGCTATGGAATTTTCAAGTTGGTCCATAGCAGAAAAAAAGTATGTACTAGTTTTTATGCATTCGAAAAAAATATGTTCTACAAAAATTCATCCAAAAAAAAGTTAATACTTTGATTTAAAGTAAATACTTATTTTTGAGTATTTACTCCATTTTTATGCGTACCAAAATTAGTATTTACTTACAAAATCTTCAGTAAAAGCATTTACTGTCTTTTATGCACCCAATGGGTTATATGTTAAAAGATGAGAAAGTTCTCAGAGACGAGCAACTGACGAGCTTGAGCGCGCATGTGAGATCTATGGAGCTGGTTGGAACTCGGACTCAGTTTTATATGCAAAAAAACGAGTTCGCTTTCTACAGTTTTGACTCGATGGATATAAAAAAGTTCTCAAAGCTCTTCGTATAAACTATACTTTAAACTGTAGCTTCGGTGAGTCGAAATAGAAGAAGAAAAATTGTCTTCTGAAAGTGAAATCGAAAGTTTAATTATGAACAATAATTTTGATCACCTTAGTGAATTTTTGGTAAAAGAACTTAAAGAAAATAAAGTTTTACTAACGAAGTCTCAATTACCATTTTGTAAGGCAAAAAAAAGAGATGTTATGGTAGAAATTCAAATAAGAAACTATTTTTTAAAATACGAGAGTCGTGGACGGATCCTGGCCAGCAAATTTCAATGCTTGTAACTTTTTCATCCGCATTGCATGTAGCCTATAAATTTAGTAGTATCCTTTGTGGTTGACGTACTCGTCGTCTTGATAGATCGGTTTCATTATACTATATAGTATATACTATAACTATACTATACTATACTAATATATACTATAACTTTCTCACATCGAGCTTTCTCCAAGAGATCGATGGATACCACTCTAGGAAAATTCTCAGAAAAGTGAGTAAAGAGCTTGAACTCATCTTTTTGCATATGACCCAATGACAATGCATGCTCAAAAAATTTATTTTTCGTGTGGATTATGGTCCGGGGGCGTCTTTGGTCTAAATATGAAAAAATAGTATGTATTATGCGAGACCAAAAGAAAATAGAAAAGTGTAGACAAATTTTGAATAGGGTAAACCAGGGGGCCGATTCTGGTTCTGTGAAAGAGTGAATCGAATAACTTTTCACTCTTTCAAGAATAAATGCGATTCTCGTTCTGTGAAAAAGTGAAACCAAACGTCAAAAACATTCATCTGAATAATTTGCTTTCACGCTCTTATTCGATGGTGAATATTCAAAGTGAATAGGTGAAAGCGGAAAATATAGAGATTTTTTTGAAAAAAAAATAAAGGAAAGAGTGTGACACAGACACAAAAAGAATTTTTGATTAGTTTTTTTTTGGAAATAAATTTGAAGATTGCTCATGATAGGTACGAAAACAAGTTTTAAAAATTTATTTCATCGCGTCTTAATTTTTTTTGTAGATTTGTTTCAGTTGACGATTCAGTTGATACAATTGTATGAAATGCTCCTCCGTATTCATTTCGAAAGGATTTTCGTTGTCTCTCAAATTTCGCCTGATCATCCTCATAATTATCAAACGTATGAGCATTTCTCCGATTTGTTTCCATAAGAATTCTTATATATGTACGAGTATATTGAAGGCATTATAAAACCGTATACAAACAATTTAATATATTAATATATTATAAACAAATTCACAAATGTACAAACGTTTGGCAAAATTGAAACAACAATGAAAAATAATAATTTCGTTTTGACATTAAGCACTCACAATAGTAAATAAATTCATAAGAGACAACAAAAAATCATCCACCACGGCAAATGATATTGAATTCACCACACTACATATTTTCATTCACGGAACTAGAATCGCTTATTTTCACCAAGTGAATCGAAAAAGTGATAGCAATGCATGACAGCGAATGTGAAAACAATTTATTCGATTCACTTTTTCACAGAACCAGAATCGGCCCCCAGGATAAAAGTGAAAGTCTGTATGTCTATACATTGAAATTGAAATTTCTTAGCTCATAAACTAACGGTACCCCCCATACACTCGTAATACAAAATCTTATTTATCTTGAAAACGGCTCTAACGATTTTGATAAAAAAATTCAGTGTGATATTATGGACATGGACTACATTTTTGTAAACAAAATTTGGGGCAAAATGTTATTAATGGTACCTGTCATAGAACCGTTTTTTTTTTATTTACGACTTTCTTACTAACGGCTCTAACGATTTTAACCAAAAATTTTCACCAGGAGCCCCTTAAGTTCAAAATAATATTGTATACAAAATATTACTAAGCACTTAAAATTTGTATCCCAAATTTTGTTCTAAAAAAATTTCAAAGAAATTTGTTGTATAAAAAATTACTTTAATAATAAAACGATTTTTAAAATTTGTTTGCATAAATTCTTACTTTTCCGGAAATCAGACGGCAATTCCACATTTTTAACTCATTAAATCCATGTTTCATATTTATAAAATGTATGTACATATTTTAAATCCCAAAGTACTTTTACATAAGAACAAGTTCGTGCAATCCAGTCGTGCATTTTATTTGAAATAGGAATTAAAAAAGGAATTATTGATTAAACATTTTATTTCTTAAAATCCAAATAAGTACATTATTTATAGAAAGAAAGAAATAAGTGACAAAATTATTTTTATAAAAAATAGAGTTATTGTCACTCTTAGTAGAATAATTTAACGTATATTATTTTAAATGGGTGGGGTGACCCTTAAAAAAGAAATATTAAAAAAGAAAGTTAAAATATCATTAAATTACATAATGCATACAAAAATTAAATTGAATTAAAGTTAAACATTTCATGAAAACATCAGGTAAAACCATTTACAAAAAATTCGATATTCTCATTATCAAGACTAAGGAGCCGGTTTTTAACTTGTTTCTTAAATACAAAATGAGAAGTTTGCATCCTGATAAAATTAGAGAGTCTATTAAATATTCGACATGAGGAATAATTATAAAAATTTCGAAATGCGGTTGTTCGAAATACCGGTATAGACAAGACACTTGGTTCAAAAAATTACCACGTAAACTATAATTATCAATTAATCTAAAATTAAGATTACCTGAACTTAATAGCAATACATTTGTCGCACTGGAAGAATTTTAAAATCCCTAAATAGAGGAAAACTAGAGTACAGACGAGGATTACCACATAATTTCTTCAGAACACTTTTTTGTAAAACTAAAAGAGGCTGTATTTTGTTGTAATAGGAACCTCCCCAGCAAGAAATTCCATATTCTAGTTTGGAATGAAAAATGCCATAATAAATCTTAAGGAGCAGTTTAGAAGAGCAAACTTTACGCAAAAAAATGAAATTTCTAAGAGTGCACCGAAAATACTGTCTAAGATTTTCTATGTGGTTATAAAAACTCATTCTAGAATAAATCCCAAATACTTGAATTCATTTACTTTTTCTAATTAAAAACATTTATCACTACAGCTCGTGGACACAGTAAAGTTTATAGAAGTATCCATAGGACTACAGGTAAATATTTAATAGTTTAAATTTTTGACATTCAGTAGCATTGAAAAAGAGATCAGCATCAACAATCTTTTGGCCCGACAAACTCAAAAACATTACCTTAGTTTTAGAACTAATTATCAGTTTGTGCTCTGCAAACCAGATTCTTAACCATCTGAGATCCCAATTTATATCAGATATAAGAGCAAAAGAGCCACCGCTGAAAATGTCCGCATAACGAAAAAACTCCAAAATACATTCCGTAAAGTTTAATAATTCCAAATAAGCAAAATTAATAAGTATAACAAAACAAAGTATATTATGTACTTATGTTTAGTCCTTATATTTAAAATAAATTATTTATATGATTATATACTGTTATAAGCTATTGAAAAAACTTTTATGTAAAATCATATTTCACATCAGAACTTAAACGGTGTGATTCAAATCAAATAATAATTTTTTTTAATAGTTAGATTCTTTTCGTTTGGCAGTAAATTGTATAAAATATATACATATATTAAATATTTGAACGTTCCCAATGGATAGCTCAGATAACAAAAAAGAGAAAAATGTTGAAATATCCAATATGCCATCTCAAATGCAGCTTGTAGCGTGTCGGAAAAGCTAAAGTTGGTCCCAATTTAGCTACAGCTACTTTTGATGCTATATACACAGTATATACAGTGGATTTAAAGGTTGGATCGAATCCACATTGGGAGTTCTATCCTGGCATACGACCGTCGACCACGTCAGATCGAATGATTGAATTAAAATTGAATGGAAGTATCAATTTTGTTTCTAGTGTTTGTGTGGGAATTTAGTAGAAGACTTAGTACTATTTAATCATCCTTATTGAATTATTGGTTCAAAGTAGTGTGATGTGCTTTTTGCTTTCCAGCCGAGGTTCTGCTCGCCGGTCTCGCCAGGGTCGTCCTGAAGAAAACACGAAACTCCAGATTTAAAGGTCTTCAAACCTTATTACAAAATCTTTATTGGAAATAACTCTTAAATCTATAACATACAATATTCTGCTATTAATATTTCACTTAATTCGGGTAATTGAACGGTTCACGGCTTGACTCTTCCGGATTATGGTCTAGTGGACTTGCATCAGTTATACTGCTCGTTGATGATCCGGATCTGGTACTTGATTACGGGTATTCTGGCTTCTGTTACTTTGGCCTCAAACGAGCCCTTTCATTCGGATGTCGGGTTCCTGACGGGATCTTGCAAGTATAACGTCCCTGGTGGCACAAAACGGCAGGCTAACGGTCTGGTAGATCAGCAGGTTCAAGGCCCCTGATGGTACAAAACAGCAGGCTAACGCTGTGGTAGATCAGCAGGTTCAAGGCCCCTGGTGGCACAAAACAGCAGGCTTACGCTCTGGTAGATCAGCAGGTTCAAGGCCCCTGGTGGCACAAAACAGCAGGCTTACGCTCTGGTAGATCAGCAGGTTCAAGGCCCCTGGTGGCACAAAACAGCAGGCTAAGGCTCTGGTGGAACAGCAGGTTCAAGGCCCCTGGTGGCACAAAACAGCAGACTAACGCTCTGGTAGATTAGCAGGTTCAAGGCCCCTGGTGGCACAAAACCGCAGGCTAACGCTCTGGTAGATCAGCAGGTACCGAAGCCCCTGGTGGCAATTAGGACATTAAACTTCGAACTAGGACCCCTTACCGCTGGTAACTTGCTAAATGACCAACTCGTCTATACTTCTTGTCTACGACTGGATTTCGAAAGATTGATCAAATCAATTTACTGTGCCGCCTGACTGTGCGTATGAGCGAAGAGGTGCTTTTCGTTCACCCAAGTAGGTCCTCTTGATGGTTTTTCAGTAGAAACTGAATGTGAACTATATAACTGGTGAACGAAAAATATCCATATAGTTGATTTTGCTGTGACGTCATATGCTCATGGTGCTTATGAATTGAATTTGAGTGAAGTACAATTCTTGGTATTAATGCAGAAGTCGTATAGAGTGGAGTAGCATGGAACGCTTCGTTACAGTAGTTTTTTGTGGCCTTTAGTCAATAGTCACATACAAAACACCAATATTCTGAACTAAAAGCCAAAAAAACATATTTTGAATTTATAAAAATTGAATAAATTGGAAAAACAAACGAAATAAAAATGAAAAGCACAGAACACAGTCTTATTGTAATGCACACACCTACAAACAGCCGTGATCTCGATTCTTCAGTTCGTCGATGCAGGTATACACATTCATATTTCGAATTCGATCCAGCTTATAAAGCTAAATCGGATCACGTCATCCTATTTCGACCCGATGCATATCAATATGGACCAATTTTTAATGACCGGCCGTACGGTTTTCATAGCAATATGTCCACTGGTGATCTGATGGTATACCTCACCGAATAGTGGAAGCATCGTTTACATCGTTTTGAAAAAAATAATAGATACTATTGCGCTTGATATTTCAAAAGCATTTGACTGAGTTTGGCATCAAGCTCTTATATTGAAATTGAGTGCCTTTGGTATTGATGTATCTCTTCTTCGTTAAGTTATAAATTACCTTTCGGACCACCGCGGACCGTGTTGGATGGTCTCAAGTCTGAAATTCATTAAATATATGGTGGTATGCCCTACTGATCCGTTTTTTATAGTTTTTATCAACGATCTTTTGACTGAATCTTCTAGTCCATTAAGCTGATTTGCTAATAATTGAATTAACTATAAAAATCAAAGAAATCAAATTTCCCGCCACTCAAAAACATGTATTTATTTAGTACAAATAATGTGCTTTTATTTGTTGTTATTTTCTTGCTTTACAAATTTGTAGAATTGAAAATGTGAGCTTCTTGAAAGTTAGCCTTCGAACAAGACACTCATGTCATTTGTTTCTTGAAATTATAATTAAAAAATAATTCAATTATAACATTTAAATAAGTTTTTCATTTTTCTTACTTGAAACAAATTTCTTTTGCAAATTTTGACAAGTACATCTCGATTCAAGATTCATTTCATATTCATTCATATTCTTCGGATTCTTATTCTGTGGATGTGGAATAAATTCAGATCTCGATAGCATTGTCCAATTTCCAATGAGGAACTGGAAACCTCGTAGAATTCAATGCTTCTAAAATTCTTCTGCTGTTGAAGCGCGATTTAGAGCACATGCCACGAATTTGAAATGCTCTGCATAATGAGAAATGTAACTAATGGGTATCGGTATCTCCTTTCAAAACCTTCCCTGTTTTCCTAAGGCTGGCACCTTGGTAATTTTTTAGTAGTACTATTAAAACATACATATATCGGAAAAATGAGGAAGTAAAATATTATATACATAATGAAATATTATTTATTTTGTGTTAAAAAGAAGTTTTGAAAAGTATTGTATACAGTTACAAGCTGTGAATAATCAAACATCGAAAGGATAAAAGTCGAGACCGGAACTGAAATATTTAAAGAGAGTCTCGGTGGTTTATATGTTCAAATTATAAAATTGAATTCTTCAACTTAATTAAATGTTTTTCAGTTTCTAGTTTCAAACTCCAAATCGCTATTTGGTCCACAACAAAAAAAGAAACGGATAATCGAATTTAAACCGTACATACATTAACATAAAGTTTGCTTACGGTACAAACAAATAAATAATTTATAAGTTCCTGTTTGAAAGGTAGATATGACGAATATTTCATCTGTTTCAATCAACAACATCCGATTTATTAATATTCCAAAGGAGAAGTGAGTTAAATTTGTTTGCCATCTGATAAAATTTGTAAACATCAAAGAAAAACATCAGTTCTGTAATCCTTGGGAATTCTTTGCGAGGAACCTACGTGATTGGAATAACCAATGGAATGTAGGAAAGGAAAAAAAAATTTGTTGCAGGACTAAACAAAAAAAATATCACAAAATAAAGAAAGAAATTTGTAAGCTGGAAATCACTCACCCAGTAAATCCATCTCAAGATGTCTGGATGCTTAAGAACTATAATTATGTTCATGTTCACCCCTATTAGAAATATCTCTGTCCAAGTAGGAAGTAAGTCAGAAAAAACACCACTCAGTTAGAAACAAGCAACTGCAATTACTATCTCTTCAGACCTAAATCTTTCCACATCTGGATGCAGATTATACTTGGCTGACAATGTTAATAGCCTGAAAAACCGCTACTGGGGCACAGAAAAACCTCGATTGATACACCAAAGACCACTACACCCGCGTATATAAATTGCATGATGCGCCATTTTGGCCGGCGGCGGCGGTATTATTGGGCCATATTTCTTTGAGGATGTCATATAGACAATGCTGTAACAGTTGGTGGTGACAGTTATCAGTTATTTTTTCTTCTTCCCTATGTAATCCTCCCCGATGAGTTTAACATTGTCGTGGTGCTGAGGCTTACGTCTATTTCTCCGGATAACCCAGCTGGAGATTTAGACAACTAAGAAAACTCAATAGTGACCAGACGGCCAAAGCATAAAGTAAAGCGATTGAGATAGTGTTCTCTTTTGCTCGATGTTTTGGTTCTTAGCAATCTTGGAAATATGATGTTAAAAATAAACGATCGTTGAGATCCAGAAGATTGCTTAGGCCAATCGTTCCTAAAATAAAGACTAATAAAAGGGTGCACACTCCTAGTGGTTGGTTACTACTTCGATCGGTTACTGGGTGTGTGTATTCTGGGGTTGACAGGCCCTGAGTTTTGCAGTAACTCATCTGTAAGTGACCTTGGTTGACCTCGGTTGATCTCGGTTGCGAAGCTCCACCGGAAGTTATATTCTGGCATCACGGGAGACAGTGCCCAGGAGTTGGAGATGGGTTGCGTAATGCAACCTCTCTTTCTCAGACTATCTATGAGGCCCCCTAGTGGGAGTAATGTGGTGGTTGTGGTTTATTCCAAATGCGGAAACATATGGTTTTCAGGCGTGCCTGTATTCAAGAGTTGGCGTCGGCTGACTCGGGGCTAATGGTCAGTGTTCAATCTGACTCCGATGAGGGTAGGCCCTCCATGGGACAAAGTCGTAAAGACACGTGCTCACGTTAAACCAAACATAGGTTCTTCCCTATGTAATGACATTTTGATCAAAATATCGAGTTTTTTTTTATGAATAAGCTTAAATCAATAAAGAAGTTAGATATGGTTTTTTTTTAATTGGAACGGGAAGGTTTTGGTGGCCTGTGGCGGACATCTTGTTTTGGTGGCGTCTGTCAAATCTGCTGCGTAATTCAAAGCAATAAAGGTGGTTCTAAGAGAACATTTCGTCGCTTTTCCGGCAGAGTAGCATAAGTCGAAATTTGCAAATTTTCAGGAGAGCCTTTTAAAGTTTTTTTCATACTGAAAAAAAAAATTTCGTTGTTCATAAAAAAACAAAACTCCAATGTTGAATACGTGAAAAAATTGCATTTTTTGTTTGTTAAGTTTTATAAAAAACGAAATTAAAAAAAAAAAACAAAAATTGATTTATGCCGAATTTATACGTAGAAAATGACAGGGATGTTTTTGAACATTGAGAGCGGCGCTTTTTCATAACTCGGAAACTAGAAGAAGTAGGTTAACGCCGATTACACAGAAAAATTGTGTTTTTTTTTCAGCTCAGTTCTGTGTTCTAACTAAAAAACGACAAATTTCGACTTATGCCCCTTTGCCGGAAAAGCGACGATTTCTGCATTGCACACAGCTTAGACCTCCTACACTTAAAATACAAAATAATAGATTTTTAAAATTACTTAGAGAGTTTCCAGGAAAATTGCAGGCGTTTTCCTGAATGTATAATTGTACCTTGATTTCCTCTTAATCCCCAGGATAGAAGTGAATTGTTTCAGTAACTTAAAATTTAAGTCTTTAGATAAAATCCTAGTACGAGTACTTATTTCAATTTTAACCATAAAATTCTTTGTTTGTGCTGTTTGCTTGCCTTTTAGGGCACCACGATATTTTTAAAAAGCCCAATTATTATTTCGCAGCTGAATTGTCACTTTTTTTCAAGGAAAATGGTTTGGCTTCCATCACAATATGATAATTTTTCATATGCTCCCACTTATTGGAACAAGCGTTTGTCGATTCGACATTTTACTATTCCCAAGGGAAATAAATGACAAAACAAAATTCTAATCTGATAGTCATTTAAGGTGGTGATAACGTGTTGGGTTCAAGCTTCATTTGTGTAATGGCAAACTCTTCAAATAGCGTTTGGCTTTGTTTGATAAATCAGTCAAGACATCCCAGTCAGCCAACAAAAGGACCTGCACCAGTTGTTCTTGGGTAAGGGCACATCTTACTTGCGTCAAGACATCCTTTTCCTTGAAGGCATACACACATAAATCATACCTGACCCTTCTGTTCGTAACAGTTGCTGACCTTCTAGGTATTCATTTTATGTATATAGTTCTTTGTTGCATCCTTCCTCGTCGTCAGCATCGTCACTCGACCAGGGCAACACATAATTTCTTAGTCTTTTGACCTTTTTAGGGAGGCGATGTCTTCATCCGTAGCGAAATCTTTTGCGCGAATCCTTCGTCCTCTCTGGCTTCGGTACGGCTACTGAGTTCTATGAAGGATTTGCTTTGTTGTTTTTGGGGCTAAGATGGTAAATGTTTGGGATTAAGATCCTGGTTGTGCTTCTATTACTATTTTTGGTGGTATAATGGTAGGTACTTATTCTGTTGCTGAAATATGTCTTCAATTTTCCAGCATACGAGCGAACAAGAAGAGAGCTCATTCATCACCGAGAACAGCTTTTTACCATGGGCATCTCTATTGCTGATGGTGCTATAGCAACAGCTAATTTTTCCGACTGCCTCTCCGACTCCATCGTCATCTCCAATGGCCAGAGTCCGCTGCTGCCGCCTCTCCAGATGTTGTAGATTTTGGTTTTCAGCCAGAATCGGTTATGCTCTCCTTCCTCGCCTCTGCTTGCAGTTCTATCCAATTTGGTTTTAAAATTGCGACTTTTTGTGCTTATTCACCTCTCGTGATGCCATTGTCTGACGATTGGTGTTTAGAAATTGGGATTTTGGGTGCTGCAACAAGTTGACTTCTTGGCGAGCTATGGGTGCACTTGTGTGTATTGTTTTGTTCTTTTTTTGTACCTTTTATGTTTTTCTAAGAAATCGCTTTTCGGATTTTCCGTCTATTATCATTTGGTTTAATGGGAGCTTAGTTACCGGTTAAAATTATTTTGACTTGAATTGGGTAAGTACGAACTATTTGACTAATATCTATGGTAAATTTGGTATGGTGCTTTAATGCTATGCATTTACAAATGCTAAAAACTACCGCGAATTATAAAAAATCTGCTGTCTTCTGATCGATTTAAATGAAATAAAATATTACAACCAAAATAGGTTTTTGTTAGAAAAAATTAAAAAGAAATACATTTCGTAACGTAACGAAACGCCACATTGCTACTTGCCGTCTAAATAGTGTTGCCGTACGATTTAAAAGAATGTCATAGTACGTTGAAGAGCTTGTAGTTTGTATTTAGCTAAATAAAGATAACCTTCAAATAAAATATAGGTGGTTGTAGAAGTGGGAGTAAAAGCGGGCGGTAAAACATACTTAAACATCCAAAAATTTTAACTTGCGATATATCTATCTTATTCAATCAACTTTTATTTATTAAGATCATAAAATTTTAATTATTTTTTTGAAAATAAAATAGTATTTTTCAAATTTTCTTAGGGTCATTAGGTATGGTTTCAAAAGTATTTTTATAATTTAACCTCTGATTTGACTGAGCCAACTAATTAGAAACTTAGAAAAATATAAAACAAAAAGTAATGAACAAGGAATTCAGTTGGTCTTTATGACGTAACATGGTTGATATTTTGTCGGTAATCCTCGCAGCTGCACATCATTTTTGAATTGACTCGATAAGGTCTTGGAATCTTTTAACTGGAATCGCCTACAGGCTTCTTTCACTCTTTCGAATGAAGTATCCAAATTTGGAGTGTTTTGCGTGCTTAAGGCATTTTTTATTTCATCCTATAGATGATTGGTGGGATTTAAATCTGGACTTGACAATGGCCAGCCCATTACTCGCATAGCATATCAATCAAAATAAAATGCACGACTGAGACGCACGAACTTGGTCCTATGTAATAGACTAGGAATTTTAAAAACGAATGATATTAGAGAAAACTGTTCATAAAGATAAAATTAATTTTTTAAATTCTTTTAGTAGTAAGAGACAAAACTAGAATACTATGCAACTACTATGTCGAATAGTTTTTGAAAAAAAAAAATATTTATAAATGGGTTTGGGTCCCCAAACGCAGATTGATCCACCGAAATATTTGCCGCCTAAAGGTAAAATGAGCTTTTAGTCAAGTTCCATATACAGTTTGGGCGTTTGATGAACTTTCTGCCGTTGGGACAAAGGCGATTTATCTACATCTCATCGCACGAATTTCCATCGATTCACCGTCCAATCGACATGCATTTTAGCAAACCGTGTGAGCTGTGGCCGCATCTTATTAAAAGCACGCTTCCGAATTCTCAGGCTTTACAAAATTTTCAAATATTCACTTGTATTGAAAGCCATCAACATTACTCGCAACTTGTTAGTCGCTTTTGAAGAAATAATGGTCCAATGATCCTTTCCGAGGTTATTTCACACCATACTCTTTATCTAAGCAGGTGTTTTTGACGTTCAACAATTATTTTCGTCGCTCCATATTCTCCAATTTTGTTTATTCACTTTGCCGTTGAGATGAAATTGTGCCTTATCGCTCATTATTAGTTTTGAATAAACTCGTTGTCCCTTCTCGAAAAAGCCGAGCAACCTGATTACGTACTTGTGGCTCATTTCCTCTCAACTCGTGAAACAGACATTACCAATTTCTGAGAACCCCGTCTGGTGGAAGTTTCGGCGTGTTTTTTAATACTTGCTTGGATCCGAGCAATGTTCACATAATTTCGAAATACACGAGGTCTTCCAGCACGCGGAATATCACTGAAACCGCTATACTAATTGGTGAATTGTTGGAGCACTATACATATCTACATAATGTATTTCGAATATGGGTGAAATTTCGATAAGATCTTCTTGGCGAAATGAAAAATATTTCTTAGGTACTAAGTTTACAATATAAGTTAGAAATTAAAAAAGTTTTATTCAAAATAGGCATTCTTAGCTTTAATCTAGACTTTCAAACGTGGTAGCCATTGGACTGTAGCCACCCACACTGTGTCGATAAAAAACGATGATGCTGCTTTTATTAAAGCAGCTTTTAGACTATAAAAATTCGATGGGGGTCTTACAGGTCATGTTCTCCAGTTGGGATAACAAACTGTAGTCCAGTGGATTCAAATCTGAACTTCCCGATTACAACATCCTCGAGAACATTCTCCTGGAATAACGTTCTTTGCTTCTTTGGATAAGTTCGCATATAAATCTTGTCTGCTTGTTAAAAACTTCTTCTGCTGCGAAAATTTTTTCATCGGTATAAAGAATATTTGTGTGTATTTTAACCGCGTGTCACTGCAAGTCATTTGCTTCTTTGAAGTACATTTTATTTAAGGCTAGGAGTTCCAATGCCTCGTTGATGGAGAAAAGGTCTTCATGTGAAGATCAACTTGAATAAACATCTCTTGATCTTGATATGGATCTAGCGGATATATCCAATTCTTTGAAAATAATCTTCCGCTTCCGAAGAGGATTTCTTTGAATTCAGTACATTCTGCAAATAGTAAACCAACTACGGAGCTTAAGCCATCGATAAAATCAAGATCGAATACCAGAATTATAATTTTACTATAAGATTGTAACCCTCTGTATATAATGAATGTTAACTATTTTTAATAATTTGGATTTGTGAATAAAGAAATACCTTTAAACTAAAGCTTCTGTATACTTTCCTTAGTTAGTACCCTGGACACCGGCGAGCGAAACTTCAGCCTTTGACAACAAAGTACATCACAAAGAGCACGTATTTCTAAAAAATTGTTAAAACTCAAAAGCATTATTCCTACTGAAAGTTTGGTTTGCTCTTGAAATCGTGTGACAGAACACATGGCTAGACTTGGTACCCTTGTTGCCTTTTAAAAATGGATTTTAAGTTTATGACCATATTTCACTTATAACATTCATTTTTAAAATACAAAGGCTGTCATAAGATCAAGCTCGTGCGACCTAGTTTGCATGTCAAAGGGCTATTGGGCGGATTTTAATAAAAGTACTTTGCCTTCGCACGGGTAATAAGAATGTATTCTGTGAATTTCACCTGCTTGGTATGACAGTACACGAACGAATAGAAAACGAACATACTAACATTCGTTTTTATATAAAAAATTAATAAACTTTTGTGTGTACATACATACATATATGTATATGTATAAACACCCAAAGTTTGAAATAAGTTACTTCTGGAATAGTATGAAAGTAAATATTGAATTGACAATTTACAAGTTCCATAAAGAATTATTGAATAATATATAATCGAAGTCATCAACAATTCACCCTCTTTTTGATAACTTCTATCCCCAGAAAAGTTCTAAATAATTATGCCATTGAAGCTGAGGCAAACATAGCCAACTAGTTAAATGTATCCTTTACCTGTTGAAGCATTGACAATTATATATGCCTTTTCGAAACATAACATTCTAATCTGCACGTAAACATCGGAGAACAATGACAGGGGGATCCTTATCTCTGTCACACGATGACATGCACTCCGGGCTATATGGATGTTATAAAAGAACGCACTTACCAGCCAAACTCAAGGGGCTTTTCTGCTGCTTTAGATAGGTAGGTTTTGAATTTCTGTGAGACTCTGAGGAGATTAAGGCATTTGATATATTTTTGTTTTGCCCTGCGGTGAATTCTCTTTGTTAGGATACTAATTAGCATTTGAAAAAAAAAATATTTTATAAGCTGAGAAAATATCCTTGTAAAACCCTTTTTCAGCTTTTTCATCAGAAAAAGGAAAAACTTTAATTTTTGCTTATGATAAAATAGGTATTTGAAGGAAGAAAGAGATGAAGGAACAAAAGTCGTCAAAAACTCATGACTTTTTATTGGGCAAGGGTTTTTTCAAGTATGTTAGGTACACTTCAAAAGAGACTCTATGAATGAAATCTGCTCTTGAACAGCCTTTGTTGAGGGCTTATAAATGTCGTGTTTTTGGTACACATTGAACTTTTTTCTTTGCTTTAGTTGATCTTCTCTGTCCTCCATAATCCTCTGAAGGAAATATTTTCTTTTGCCATTAAGGGCTTCACATATGGCAGTTAGACGTTTATTATAATGTGAACGTTGCTCCTATTATGCTCATGTATTATAAGCACTTTCACTAAGAAACAATTTGTATTCGTTTTTATATTTCAGTGGAATGGAAAATGTTGGAAAATAAAATTAATGTACTTGATTTACATGTAAGGGTTGAAGTTAAAAAATAAATAAATGTGTTAATATGTGTACGCATAATTGGAGAAAACGGAAAAAAGCTTAAAATTCTTTATAAAGACGAGACGACTTTTTAAATAAACAAATCTTGTTGACAGCGCAATTCTTTTGTTGTTGGTTTATTGAAAATCCTCATCTTATTTGAGCTCGAAAGTCTATCTTCTTCCTAACAAAATAAAAATAGGTAGGTATTCAAATTATTAAGGGCGGCCCCTTTACAAGACTGGAGCACAGCCTAAGGTATGAACTAAAATATAAGTTCCCTGCATGAGTATTTTAGATTATTTTAACTTAAAAGTACAACAATCAAGGTACTTAATATTGCCAAGTATGTATATGGGTGATTCTACAAACATTGGAATAAAATGTGACAAATTTCGGCACGACATTTTGGAAGCCAAACGACGTAAAAGTTGTTCTAGTTGATCATTAGAACGTCTCTTTGCATTATTGAAAGCGGCCAGTCAAAAAAGTAAAAAATGATGATTTTAAGGACATTTTCAGGGGACTGAGGTTTTTTTTTAACGTGACTGAATAAATCTTAATTTTTTTTTTGTATTTTCTCTTGGGTACGCATTGAAATATAGAAATTAAATTTAATTAGTCTCCATAAACATACAAATTCATGGTTAATAAATATAACTTAGCATTTTATTAAAAGAATGTAATTAAATAATTTTTTCTTCTTAGAATCGATTTAAAATAAATTATAATTCTTTTTAAAAATTTTAGAAATGTTTCGCAATGAAGTTCGAAGTTCAACATAACTAAAAATTTCTCAGATTTCTGAATAAAATATCATTTGTTCATATTATTAGCCAGGGGACTGAGGCCATGGGACTGTGGTTTTTAATGGTTTTTGCTCAAAAAAGATATTAAGGTCTTACTTAAAAAAAAAACAAAAAGATATATATAACATTACAGTTTTATTAAACTATACCATACTGCTAACAAATATGCCTACTTACATACAAATTTGTTTTGTAAAACCTCACCAGAGGACTGATAAACTAAACGGACTTCTTGCCCAAATGTCGTTTTCACAATACTAACATAAGAAACAGAATCGAGTTGCACCACGATTTTATTGTAAGGAGACTTGGAACTTCAAATTGCCAGTACTGGAAACTCGATCGATATCCTAGTTTTTGATTTTTTCGACCGTTTCAATATTCCAAGGGACTGATATAAAAAGCAGGAGACGAATTTCAATTAAGTTTTTTTGTAATAAAATCAATTACTAAAAAATATTTATCTAATTCGTAGCAAAGATGTATTATTTGGCGTTACTTCGGTGAAATTCATCTTAGTGTGAGACCTGAAATAAGAAAACGGTAATATTTTTTCTTTGCGAAAACGCACTGGGGACACGTCAGGGGACTGAGAATCAGTCACTTTGAAGAATTTTTTGAGCAAAAAAAAATAAGGTCACCCTAATAATATTGTTAGGCCAGGTAGATAGGTATCAATCAAATTTAATTTTATAAAAAAAATTCATTTTTAAATATTTCTTGGGCCGCCGAAAAATATATCGTTTGTAGAATCACCCATATATACACATAAATGTCCTTGCAAATATGTTTTATAAGACTCAGAAAAATAAACAAGAAATCCCAAATTAACACAAGCAAATTATGCGTTCGTAAAAAAATCGAACCCGAGATTTTGATCAAAGATGACATTACGATGATAGCGAAGACTAAAAAAGTGGGTCTCGCAATTCTGTCTGTCGGTTTGTCTGTCTGTTCGACTACAGCTAAACGGCTCGGCTGATTTTCTTCAAACTTGGTAGATATGGGTTTTAATTTTTTCCACCCGCATGTTTTTTTTTTTTCTTTTTTTTTAAGACCAAAAATAACGGTACATTTCTTTATATTTCTTTTTTTCTCAAAAACTGTCCCAAAGATTTAAAAAAAAATCATAAAATTTCATTTAGTTAATCATATTTGAAATGGTTGAAAAAAAAACAAAAAATTATTATTTTTGGTACCCCCCTTGGAACCACTTTTTTGTTTTTGATTTTCTCAAAAACGGTAGGACCAATTTGGATAATTTTTTTTTACGTTAAGGTTCCCCAGCAGTTTCAATATTATTGTGTATTCAAATTTTTTCAAACATTTTTTTTGGATTTTTAAAAAAATTTTCAATTTTTTTTTTGAAAACTCAATATTTCAAAAACCTCATGCTCGATTTTGTTAAAACTTGATAAATAAAAGTTTCATAAAATAATCTACAAGATATGAAAAAAAAAAAATTATTTTCCCTAAAAATAACGGTACCCTCCATACAAATTTTAAAAAATGGTTTTCGAAAATCGTATTTTTATCGATTAATTTTTAGGATCTATAATTTAATAAAAAAAAATGAAAACAAGATATTACGGATTTTAATGAAAGTTTTTAGAGAGAAGCTTCTAAAATATTTTGTTTTGAATTTTGAAAAAAAAACTTTTTACTTTTGGGGAAATTCAATATTGCGAAAACGGCTCAATATTTTTTCTTGTAAATATAATTTTTATTCGAGCAATATTAAAAACTTTAAATTGGTGTACCAAAATTTTTTCTTAAAAATGTTTTAAAATTTTTTTATATAAAATCTTATTTTTTTAAGAAACCACTACAAAGACTTATAATTTTTGTTCTTTTATAAACCTATATTTGCTTGAAGCACATGGCATCCTGTTTTTACCTCCAACCAGGGATGGAAAATTCGGTACAATTGTACCGAATTCGATACAATTGAGTTTGTACAAGTACAAAAGTACAATTTGTCTCAATTCAGTACAATTTTAAAATTTCCAATTTTATGTATTTCACAAAAAACAAACAAAAGCACATAAAAGGAAATTGAAAGTTGAATACATCATCCTGAATGCATTCATTTTCATACCAGAACAAAAACACTCAGCTGTAAGCCCATATTACTCTTTTCACTTCTTGCTTTTATGTCTCTTTTACCCCGGTTACAAATACCCCGGTTACAAGAGAAGATTGAGGAATCGAATCGAATCCGAATTGAGATTTCGATCCAGGTATATGGTGGCACTGGATGGAGAGATCGAATTGAAATGGGATCGAAATGACAATATGGTTTTGTACATACACTCGATTCTTCGATTCCTCGATTCTGGTATACAAGAATATTTTCGATTAAATTCAGCTCGTTTAGTGGGATCGGATCGAGAAATCCTACTTCAATCCGATCCAGGTATACATGGAGCTAAATCCTGATTCAATTCCGATTCAATTCTCCATATAAACGTAGTAATTATCAATCAGGAGTGAGTGAGTCCTATCAGTGATCGAATGAAAATGTCAAATTAGGGTAATCGCTTGCTGGATGACGTAAGCGGTAATGCCAAACTCACATAATACAATCACGTATTACTCGAAAACTGATGGTAATTTGGCCCCAGCTTTTTTTCCGACATCGCATCGTTTTGTTTACTAAACACTAAACTGTAAACTTGTGGATGTGATTTGTGATTGCGGTTTTTCGTCTTGGAAAATTTTAGTTTTATATTTCATTTTTTTAAAATGACAGCAGTATTTTTTTTGTGGAGCTATTTGTATTTATTTATATTTTTTTATAAAAAGACAAACTGATCATTTCTGCTTTGATTTTTTTTAATAAAATACTTTGGAAATCTTTTAATTAGTTGAATTATTGATTTTGTTTTTTTTTTATACAAAATTCGTTTTCGGTACAATTGACATCATTTCAGTACAATTTTATTCCAGATTTCAGTACAATTGAAAAATTTCATTTTCCATCCCTGCCTCCAACTACTAAAGACAGCTTCTTAAGTCATTTAAAAAATTAATTTTATGCTTATGAACAGTTTTCTCTAATAACATTCATTTTTGAAATTCTTAGTCTATTACATAGGAGCGAAGTCATAGAAGTAATTTCGTGCATTTA
This sequence comes from Chrysotoxum bicinctum, assembly GCA_911387755.1. Taxonomy (NCBI): domain Eukaryota; kingdom Metazoa; phylum Arthropoda; class Insecta; order Diptera; family Syrphidae; genus Chrysotoxum; species Chrysotoxum bicinctum. The sequence goes on from OU426987.1 coordinate 1,825,572, forward strand.
TTTTTTACGTGCACTCAAGGGGTTATGGGTGTTATAATGTTAAACACAGTATGAGCAATTACAACAGTAGGGTCGAACTAGAAAAGAGATACCGATGCACATTGTTTTTGAATCTCTGCACATTGTAATGAGTTGGTAATATTAAGCCGGGTAAAGCATTCCACATTCGTGTAGTGCGGCTAAGAAAAGAATCTCTGTGCTTGACAGTACGTCCGAAATTGGGTTCAAGGGTAAGCTGATGAGCATTCCTAGAAGTACGAGTATTACGGTTGAATTGTTTTTCGGAGGGGGAATGCAACTGGATATTTCACTAGAGCACTGTTTATGAAAATAGCGGTAAAATAATGATAGAAATGAAACATTTCGGCGATGCTCGAGAGATAAAAATGTTTTTGTTAGACAACGGTCACCTATCATTTTAAACTTCTTATTTGAATTCTGTCCAAGAGTCTCAAGTGGGTTCTTGGAGCACCTGCCCAGATATGGGAGTTGTACTCGAGTTTCGGAAGAATAAAGGCTTCATATATAACAACCAGATCAGGTGGGGTTTTTTAACTCTGTGATCGGCGGGAAAAACCTAATCTCAGCGTTTTTGGCGACGTCAAATATGTGATCACTCCACAAAAGATGGTCTCTGATGTACATACCTAGAACTGATAGCTGTTCAGTCTCCTCGATGCAATTGCCACCCATTGAAAGTGGCATTAAGGGAGGGTAACGCATCTTCGATAAAAGAGCTTGATGCCAAACTCTATCAAATGCCTTTGAAATATCAAGTGTAATAATCTTACTTTCTCCAAAACGATGTAAAGATTTGTTCCACTCTTCGGTGAGATATACTATCAGATCACAAGGGGACCTATTACTCCGAAAGCCACCATACTGCCGGTCATTGAGAAGCTTTTGTTCCTCAAGTTCAGCGTTTGCATGAGCTTGGGAAGAAGGGATGTGAGTGCAATTGGTCGATAGTTAAAGAGAGAGGGGTCAGGGACATGTTGGACAAATGCTGTTTTCCATCCACTCGGAAAGAGACCTGTAGAGAAGGATAGATGGAAAAGCTTACGCGGTGGTTTTGCCAGCGATGAAGAACACCTCTTCAGAACAATAGGAGGGATACTATCCGGGCCAGAGGATTTGTGATTATCAAGATCTTTTAGTACTCCAGCAAGAAGATTCATCCCACAAAATCGTTTACGCTCTCAAGTATAGGAGAAGTCATGTCACTCTATGGTAGCGTCGAATTAACAGCAAACTATGCTGCAAGTAAATTGACTGTACCTTTCGAGCTTACAACAGGAGTGTCATTGAAAATGAGCTTTAGAACTAAGGATGCCATAGTGTTTCGTATTTTTTTTACAAATGACTTTGTAGCTTGTTTGTACCCAATCCGGTTGGGTATGGCTTTAAGACTGCGGAATCTTCTATAAGCCTGATAGCCTCTTTACAGCTCGAATCAAAGCAGGAGTTTTCTTTCGGTTTGATATATTTTATCCTATTCGCAATAAAATTTATTATACCGTAGAGAATCAGATTTGAGACCATATCTGCACTGGAATCTACATCATAGCATAGTGACCAGTTAAATTTCCCGAAGAAATCGTTGAGACCGTCCCAGTTGGCTTTTTCATGCAGCCAAACGGTTCTCGTAGAGTGGTTTTCTTTAACTGAGGTTTGTTGACATGTATTAATGATGTACCTTTCAACAGTGAATTTAAACTATATATGATCGAAGTTTGTATTGAAACAGAGGCCATACTGTGGTAGGAGCTGATAGGTAACATCTTTTTCTGTCTTCCAAGCCAATTTTGGATCTTGTCTCTGAATTTCCATCATTTAAGATATCATCCGTATTCTTGGGACTAGATGCGATAATAGTGGCAAATTTGGGATTTTCGATTTTGAAACGTCCGTTCGCAGTTCTCTCGACAATGAAATCTTCAAAATGACCATGATTTTTCAGACTATACACAAACTTGATATTCCTTGAAACATGAACTTTCTTCTGAGACGGAACCCAAACTCTGGATAACCGATGAAGATGCCTTCTATTGCCCTGTCATCAAACTTTCCCATTCCAGGTCCCCCATCCAAGATGTAGACTTTACTCCCAAATGAATAATGATAATTTTACAACTCTCAACTATTGCTGTATGCGTGTTACTTTTCAATAAATTTTCCATTAAATGTTTTTGATACAATATGCGTTCCACAATGACAGATTTGCTGATGCCGCGATACAAAACTTAAAGCCTTCTTTAAAAATCAATGAAGCAAAATTCCTCAAGTCCTTTTTTTCTAAATTTTAGGTTTGTATGTTTTATTTCTGTCCAGTAGGTAGGTATATTAATAATTTATGGGTAGAGCATAATCTCACAGATAGGTAGCAAATCAACACCTTCCCAGAAATGGAGGACTCGAAATCACACCACTAAATTTCTACTTCTACTTTTAAATAGTTTTCTTCTGGTGAGCTGACATGACAGCCACTTCAGCACTCATCACAAAATTATCTATCCCAGGGACAATGAACCACAAAAATTATTTCTGACAATTAAAATCATTCCAATATCTTAAATTTAATTAGATCTAAACAGATTAACGCTTTCTAAGGTACTTGTCATGTTCGAACTGAAACTTCTCTATTGCCTTTAAACGACAGTGCCTAATCATTCAAAAAGAACTTCAACCTGTTGCCAGCATCTAAGCATCGCTCAATAAATTATTATTTATCATTAAACAATTACTATTTATCCCAAACATAATAATTCAACCCTCCTTGATGAGATGGTCCTATAATTCCTAAGGACAGGTATAGCGTAGTCTATAATTATCAGGGTCGAATATTTTTGAAGGGAAAACTTTGTAAAAAGAACTTTCTTAAACAAATAGGGCTTCAAGAGCTTAAAAGATCAGCAAGTCATCAAAAAATCAAAACTGTTCCTTCAACATCGCCAGCGCCAGTGCCAGCGTGTGGATATTTACCCTTAATGTACTCAGTCCTACAACTATAGGTAAGACGTAAAATAAGCACTCCAGACTCAAACTACGAAAGAAAAATCGAGGAAAAAACTTTTTTCTTCAAATCGTCAGTTCAAGGAGTCATCCTATCTGAAAACTTCTCTCAACTCCGATCCAGAAACTCTCCAACTTCGAACAGGGATGACAAAAACAGAAAACAAACACGACTGACGTACGTACCTATAGATAGATATCTAGTTTTTGATTTTTCTCTTCTGCTATTTGATCTACCTTCTCCTGCTTGTGTACGAGTATATACTTTTTCTATTCCTCTTCCTTTGTTGCCTAGACTTCTATCAGGTCCGGGTGGGAATAAAGTTTTCGTTAGTCTGTCGGTTGTTTGACGAAATATAACTTTTCCGCCAACATCCGTCTATGGAGGACTCGATGAATGCCTAGCTGCACATGCAGGGCCCAGTGGGTTTGAGCACCAGCAATAAAGGAGGAAGTATTTTTAGTCCCGAAAGTCAATTACAAAATTTTTCCAAAAAAAAAAAGTTAAAGAATCATCGCAGCAAAGGATGACCAAAGTTTTTTTGTATTTTGGATCAAGGCGAGAGCGTTTCGAACATTCTGACTGTAGTGATGCAACTTGGGACCGGTCCCAAGATGACGAAAAATTATTAAAAGTTCCAAATCAAGTTCTCGACGTGTACATAGGTACGAGCGAACAGTGAAGTAATGTGCGATGAGGAACAGGATTGCGTGCGAGTTGGAAGAGGGGATATGTTCTGCTAGCTGATATAAAGTTGTACGAATACATCGATTTTCAATGAGACGACAGATGTCACAGTTGGATATGAACATATAATATTTCTCGCAATTTTGCAGCAGAGACGTGCTTACCCGCTTTTTCAAAAATCAATAGATTTGAATATGAATTTGTGATTTTTTTTTTTTTTTTTTTTAGATAAGAAGATTGGTATTGTTGATATCACAATATTCACAATGTTATATTAAATCTGTATTTTTGTCTTCACAAACTGAGAATATTTGATTGCTTGGACTTTAAGGAATGGCTCTGAGAAAAAAATCTATGAAAATGGTCTTCTTTTAAATTTTGCGAGCCGTCCGCAAAGAGACTATGACTACGCTTTACACGTTTGAGCACAATGTGACCTTTTAGGAAATTTAGAGATACCGATGCAAATTGGTTTTGCAAGTCTGAATATTGTAATCGGAAAGTAATATTGAGCCGTGTAAAGTATTCTACATTCGCGTTGTGAGGCTTAATAAGGAATCTATGAACTAATACTACTGAACTACTAAACGTCCGAAGTTAAGCTCAAAGGTAAACTGGTAGGCATTTCCATCAAGCTCGAGTATTATTGCTGAATTTCTTAAGGAGAATATTATAAGTGGCTATTTCACTGGGTACCGTTTTAACTACAGTAGACAGCATTGTGTTTTTGAATCATTCTAATCTACGCTGTTTTTCGTTCCCAATTTGACAATTCTATAAAGTCTTTAATGAGCTTATCATACCCTGCCATTCTAAATCAATATCCGAAGAACAAGGATGTGCATCTGGAAATGAATATGAGAAGCTGAGAGTACTGTCGTCACCAACAAAATTTAATGGATTAGAAGTTTCAGACAAAGATCATTGATAAATATGAAAAAGAGTCGGAGACCAAACGGTGCCCTGTGGCACACCAGCATTATTTACGAATTTCAGTATTTAAACCGTTTAACACAACTTGAGCTGAGCTGTTCAAAATGTAGTTTCTAATCCAACGAAGAAGAGATTCATCAATACCGAATGTACGTATTTTCGAAAAGAGAACTTGATGCCAAACTCTATCAACTGCTTTTGAAATTTCAATCATCTTACTTTCTCCAAAACGATGTAAAGATCTGTGCTCGGTGAGATATGCCATCAGATCACTTGTGGACCTATTGCTACGAGAGCCATACTGCCGGTCATAAAGAAGTTTTTGGTCTGCAGGATATTTCTTGAGCTGATAATTTATCAGCGTTTCTATGACCTTAGAAAGAAGGGACGATAGCGCAATTGAACGATATAGTTATATGGGGAAGAAGATTTGCCGTTTTTAGGGACAGGCTGGACAATTGTTGTTTTCATCCACTAGAAAAGAGACCTGTAGAGTACCACAGATCGAAAAGCATACTTCTTGGGGGGCAGACGACCTCTGAAACTCACCTCACATTTAGCTCCAAGGGTATTTAGGGTTAAATTGGATACATCCTGTTTAATATGTTAAATAAAAACGAAGGGGTGGCCGTGGCGCAATGGTTGTGTGCTCGCCTGTCAACCTCAATATCACAGGTTCGATCCCTGCCGTCGTCTATGTCGTCTTTAATTCCATTAAAACCTTCTATAAATTGTCATCAATGGGTTGCTGGTTTACTCATTACATGTTGTTCAGGCATAACACTAACAACATGTGATTGAGTTAAACTAGTGTGCCCAACAAGGATGAAAAACGAATAAAATAATGCGAATTATACGGGACATAGAAATAAGACACGGCAATTCTCCGCTTTAGTTCAGCCGCCATCCCTGGAGATAAAATATCTGAGACAACAACCTTCAGTCTCAGAACATCGTGCCACACATCTTTCCTATCCTTTTTCTCTTCCGTAACTTCACGCCCATGCTGTGTTGAAACATTTAAAGGGTAATCAAAATCCCTTGAGCGTGAGTAGATTATAAAAAAAAAAAAAACCTATATTCAGTGTTTACTCCAAGACAAGTTATGTTTGTCGGTTCAATTGACAAAATTCACTTTATTTTTTTTTGCTGAACTCTATATAAAAGTCTCAAATCAATGACTGAAACGCGTGCACTGAATCCTTTTCGACCCCTAAAATCAGACCCATGTTCAAACTCTCTGACATTTCTCGCATTTACCAAATTAAAGAAATCCTTGCGCTGATAGTGGTTATTGAATTACTTATAAAAAATTGTAATAATTTGTATCCAACAGCTTTCGAAAGCTCACACCCCTCACCGCACGAACGAAATGTGATAAATATATTGACAGATTTCCCAACACACAGAGTTCCAATTCGGAAGTAATTCAATTTTGACAGTTTTCCTGCAGGAACGTAGGAGCATAACATTCTATCAATCCATATGGGCATTGAGAGAGACAGGCTGGCCCTTGGAAATATTATATCTGATTTTGCAGGTTTGGTATTTGTTTCATATATCTTCTGTCGTAATGCTTGAAAACATCACACTTCAAAACCCCTACGCCCACAACATCATGTGTACATCAATATCGGTGATGTGATTTCGGAAGAGGCTGGCTATTTGATGTTTGTGCTTCTGATGGTGTCAGTTAGTCAATCCAAGTGGAAAATCGTTATAAGGCAACGTCAATCCGGTTCTAAAGCTACCCGCAATGCTGCCCTTAATCCATTCGAGTATTATAGTTTGTTGGAAATGTCCTTATTGTCTATCCTTTATGCAATGACGTTGTTGCATATTATTCGATTTGGGAATCATCATGTCCTTCGATTCCATTTAAAATAAACAAAGCGAAAAGTGAATAGCCATATACAATACATAGTTGGAAAGCAGAGTGTTCGAACCACCCCCAGAATTTTGTTCCTATATAGATTGATATCCCTGGGAAATTTCAATTAAATTTTCACCAATCGTATGTACGTTTCGGTCGCATCTTTTATCCTGTGCTGGTGCTGTGTTCTTCGTATATCATATCCATAGTTAGGGTTAATGAATTTTGTCAAACGAGTTCGAAGTTTTTGTCCACTCTTTGGCTTCTTTTCGTTTCAACACCCACTGCTCGCTAGAGTATATAGTATTTCAGTGTAAAACAAATACGCTCAATCATCCCAATTCTGTTCTAGTATTCATCCTTTTGAGAACATTTCAATCCCCATCCTCACACAATTTCCGAGCAGTCATCCTCTTTAACCTTGTTCCTTTTTTGTCTTGTCACTTTGGCTCCGGTTCATGGTTTACTTGGTGTTGGCTTAGCTATCTTTATCATTTTATTCGGCACTGGGGCTCTTAGCTATATGACTTGAAATGCGAATATGAATGCAAATTTCAAAATGAAGTACAAATCCTTTTGATAATTTTTAGTATGGAAACAAAAAATACAAGCCAAGTTGTAGGTTTATTCAGGTCTATTACAAATATTTTCAAGAACATTTTTGATCAGGATTTTGTTCCTTCAATTGAAGTTATCTGCAATTAATCGTCCTTTCACATAAAACATACCAAAAAATGCTAAAATTATATTTTATGTATGAAATTCATCATGAAATATGGAAAAAATACGGCCTTATCAAAGATCTCTTACCCACCGTGGTAAGAATACGTTATTACTAAATTAAATTTACTAATAAAATAAACAACTCATAATTATTGAAATAGCTTTTTTTGGCCTTGAATCCAAAAAAAAATGACACTTCATCCGAGCGACCTCGCTTGGACGCATCAGTTGACTAGCGCGGGCCAGTTCATCAATATCAAACAATAATTCAACAAGTCTATTGAAATATTACTAAACCTTCTACTTGGCTGATTTTTAAAAGTTTTAGCACTTCTAGAAATGTGGGACCACTGCTTCTTATCAGTAAATTTCTCATTCCCCATCAACCTAATTAAATACAAAATTTCAACGAGAACCGTTTGGAAATATGATAAAGACAATTAGGAGGGCCTTAACAACTTTTTCGAAACTTGAACTGGTCGTCGATAGTGAAATATATATCAGTGTTCTCAATGGCATGACAACTTTTATTCTTAGCAGACGGAACTAAAAGAGTAAATTTCAAAAAGAATACATGGTACGAATTTGACTGCAAAGCAGTTATCAGGTTGGGAGTGTTAAGTTTCCGATGCTACAAAACAAACCACACTGCGGAGAACCGGAAAAAATACAGACAAGCTAGGAACAGCTGCAATGTTCGTACTCGAAGAAAAAATTGTCACTTGACTCAAATTCTCTAGAGTCCTTTAAGATTTTAAAATACACAAATCGGATGGTCAGTTCTGAAGAGGTGTTCTTCTCCGCCAGTAAAAACATTGCATAAGCTTTATTATCTGTCCTACTCTTCGAGTCTCTTTCCAAAAACATGGAAAATTGTCCACCCGGTACGAAAGAAAGTGCAAAGGCGAATCATCCTCTGCCTTTAATTACCAAGTCCGCTGATGAACAAATTGAGCTGAAATGAGCTTAATAAATATATCTAAGAACGATAGGTCTTTAATGACTGGAAGTACGGTTTCGTTTGTAATAGGTCCACTGGTCCACCAGAGTCGTGACAGGTAGAACCAAACGCTATATAATTTTGGAGAAACAAAGGCAATTGCAATTGATATTTCTAAAGCATTTGATAGAATTTTGTACAAAACTCTCTTATCGTGTGCATTTCGTGTCGATAAGTTTCTCCTTCCTTGGATTAGAAATTCCCTTTTTGACCTTTAAATTGGAGTTGCTCTGGACGCTTTAAAGGCTAAAAGTCAGAAAATAAATGCTGGTATACCTCATCTTCGCTGGTATCTTCGACACACTTCCTAATCTTCATAAATGACCTTCTTTTCTGATGTACAAAATTTCAAGACCAATGTGCACCGACACTTTACCTAAACATTCGCACTGTGTTACACCATAACATTAGCCCCGTTTTACTATCTCCAATGATCTATATTTATAGATTAACTCTTGAAAATAAAACGATACAGATCATAGGGACAGTATTGTTGTCTCTCTTTTGCTTAGGTTTGTTGATTTTCGAATGTTTCTTGTCTTTTTTCTTTACACTGTAGCTTACACTTCCTTGCCATAAAAAAAAAACTATCTATCCGCCAGAGTAAGAACTAATTTTTGGATCTTTGAAAAAGATCCAGATAGAGCGCAGTATTCAAAATTGTTTTTGTAATTCATGATGAAAATTAGTCGAGATCCGGATCCGGAAATTAGTTCTTACTATTGCGGGTAGATGGTTTTTTTTTTATAAAGGTAGTCATAATGCCTTGTGTGTGCAACTTATAAAAAATATGGATTTTTGTGTGAAATCTAGACCATAACTCATGGTTCAAACGATGGATATGTGTTATTCTTTTTACTTACGATATAGGTACTATTGGCACTTCCTGGTAAGTTGCTTTGCACACCACCTGGAAGTCAGTGTGTGTACTGACAAATGGAGATAGAATTTTTTACGATTTGTCGTTCAATGTATTTCCCATAAGAAAAAAGCAAAAAGGCGCTCGAAAAACTAATTAATTTTATATCAACGGGTATCAATATTATGATTTTAACAGAATAATAATATGTGTTTATTTCTAAATCAGGTGGAAAATATATGAAAAACATAGTTAATCCTGTGCAATTTGTACTAAAAAATGTAAACAAATTGCAACAAAACAACAACAAATACTTAAAAAAATGGATACACACGAATTTTTTTAATTAAATCAAAATTAACAAAGTTTCTTACATTTTCCTGCTTTTTAATATGTCATTTTTATCATAGAAATTTATTAACAAGAAAAAATAAAAATTTTCACAAAACACGAAAACACTAAACGACGTACACCAACCAAATTGTATTGAAAAATTAATTGAAGTAGTATTAGTAAACTTTATTGTGTTTTTTTTGTTGTTACATTTGTTTTCTTATATTACGAGTACATAGTAATTTAATTACACTTGAAAACATTGCTGACTTAGAATTGGCCCGCCATACATAGGTTTTATGTTTGTTTTATTTTTAATTAAATAGATAAAATTATTGATTTAAGGACAAATATTCTACCTTGAGACTAAAATACGGCTAGTCAAAGAAGACCATATAAATTGCTTCTTAAAAAAATTGTTTCATCTGTCATTCACATACGATATGTTTACGATTTTTGAAGACAAATTAAAAAAGATTTATTAAGTTTCTTATTATATTTTCAACCTGATTTAGAAATTAACACCTATTACTATTCTTTTGAAATTATAAAATGCATACCGGTTCATATAAATTTGATTAGTTTAATCAATGTTTTTCGGACCCTTTTTTTGCTTTTTTCTTATGGAAAATACATTGAACGTCAAATCGAAAAAAAATCTATCTGCAATTAATGGTTCATGCGCTGACTGCCAGGTGACGTGACTCCATGTGTCAATAGGGCAAGTTCTGGATTTGATCAAAGATGACAATGATGGAGAACACAAAAAAGCTGTGTGTCTGTAAGTCTGTGTGTCTGAAAAACTGTATGTCTGTATGTCTGGTTGTCTGTACCACTTCCTACAGCCTAAGCCACTGGAGCTATTTTCCCTAAAGGTAAATTGAAATTTTTTTTATAGCTCCAAAACTAACGGTAGCCTCATACACTTGTAATCCAAAATCTTATCTATCTCGAAAACGACTTTAATGATTTTGATAAAAAATAAAATGCACGACTGGGTCGCACGAACTTGCTCCTATGTAATAGACTAAGAATGTCAAAAATGAATGTTATAACAGAAAAACTGTTTATAAGCATAAAATTAACTTTTTTATAAATGACTAAAACAACTTCTTTAGCAGTTGGAGGTAAAAATAGGATGCCATGTTGAATCACAAATATAGGTTTATGCAAAAACGAAAATTATAAGTCCCTGTAGTGGTTTCTTAAAAAAATAAGCTTTTATATAAAAAAATTTTAACACATTTTTAAGACAAAATTTTGGTACGCCAATTTAAAGTTTTTATTACTGTTTAAATAAAAATTAAATTTACAAAAAAAGATATTGAGTTTTCGAGATATTGAATTTTCCAAAAAAAAATAGATTCTTTTTTTCAAAATTAAAAAAAAAATTTCTTCAAGTTTTGCAATGCAATGTTTTTTAAACATTTTAGAAACTTCTCTCTAAAAAATGTCATTGAAATCCGTTATGCCGATAATGAAGAATTCAAAATTTTAAAAAATCGTTCTATGGTAGATACAGACAGTAATACCTTGTGTTCAAAATTTCTTTTTATTAAATTATAGATCTTAAAAATTAATCGAAAGAAAAAAATTTAAGCGGAATTCTCGAAACTCTTTTCGAGAAAAATACGTTATTTTAAGGTAAAATAAATTTTTTTTCTCATATCTTGTAGACTATTTTAAGAAACTTTTATTTTTTAAGTTTTAAAAAAAGCGAACATGGGGTTTTCAAAATATTGAGTTTTCAAAAAAAATATTTATAAAATTTCGAAAAAAATTGTATGGCAGGTACCTACCGTTAGTTTTGGTCTTAAAAAAAAAAGAAAAAAACGTGTTAGGGAAAAAAATTAAAACCCATATCTACCAAGTTTGAAGAAAATCGGCCGAGCCATTTAGCTGAGTCGAACAGACAGACAGACAGGATTGCGAGACCCACTTTTTTGGTTTTTTTTACGAATGCATAACTTGCCTTAGGTACTAAGTCAAGTATAAATTAAGTGTGCTGTTATGGGTGTGTACTGCAATTTGGTCAAACAAAATCTCAAGAAAAAATGTTACTAACGGTACCTGTCATAGAACCTTTTTTTTTATTTTTGGCTTTATCATTAATGGCTCTAACGATTTTAACCAAACTTTTTGATCAAGAGCTCCTTTTAATTTAAAATAATAATATTATATATAAAAATATTCGAAAAAATATTGAAATTATTTCCTAAAATCTGTAGTACTAAATACTTGAAATTGACATCCCAAATTTTTTTCATGAAAAATTTTAAAGAAATTTCTTATATAGAAAATTACTTTAATTACTTTCAACTCAACTAAGAAAAGTAATGAAAAATAGTCTGGAAGGATCACGTCAAGTCGAAACAAACAATGGGCACTATTTGAAACAAATTACCTCTAAAACATAATGTGAACATATTTTGAAACCATAATCTTAATTTTAATAAATCTTAAAGCCAAATAAAATGTTATTCAACAAATAAATCATAACGTTGCTTAAGCGCCACCCTGTAGATACATAATATAACACAAAAGACTACCACCCTGGTAAAAATGGTTTCTTCTTCTAAAATCTGTTTTCAAAATGAAATGTTTGAAAATGCTGCTCAGAAGGTTATGCAAGTAATCCGAATCAAAATGGCGTCGTGTACATTCAAATTATTTCTCCAAAAACTCTCAAAAAACATTCATTGTAATAAAAATAAATATCAAATCAAGGAATGTACACATTTATAATATCGGAAGTAAAAAAAAAATCTTAATGGATATATTTATCTAGCGGGAAGATTGTAAGCTGGGAGATTTTTTTCGGCAAAATTAAAAAGAAGCAGGAGCCTCCTCTTAAAAGACCAAACTTAATGGAAATCAATTTCATCGTGCATTTTCTGTAAATGGGAAGGAAAGCGAATTCCTTCAGGTGACTATGATTGAAAGCGCGCGGAATTCAATTTGAAGGGAACCCCTCTTCATCCTTTCAACCACATCACAATGCCTATGAATGCAATCAACATTTTGTCACTCTAAAGTCTCAAGCGCCTTAAAAAAAGAACGAAAAATAAATTGCTTGACTGTGTTGCACAAACTTGCTCTTATATTTCAAGTTTCTTAGATCAGATTAAAGATTCTATACCCAAAATTCGTCCTTTAAATTCCCAATACAAATTAGTAAATACTTTTGAACTTCGCAAACAAAATTTTATATAATTTCTTAAATAAATAAAAATGTTATGAAAAAAGACATTTCGAAAATCGATATAGAGATTTTCTAGAAAATTAATTAAAAATAAAAATGGCATGCGAATTTGACGTATTAACACTAAAAATTGTAATTCAAAAATATTATTTTTTTAAAATTTAGTAAATTTATTAAATTAAAACTTAGGGCTGGATTTTTTGCGATTTCAATACGTGTGTCCTATATCGCAAGTAAACCATCACGAAAAAAATAAAAAAGAAAATAATTTACAAATCAAACCGAAGTGGAAATCCTGGAGAGGTTCTCTGCGCTTTGCAATCTCAAACAAAGACTTCATTTTTATTCCCTTTCCATATATTTGATGGAATGTAAATGTTAAAACGACAACATCTATAGGAAGGCCGGAGGGGGGGGGGGCAGGGTAGCTTGGCTGAGCAGATAAAAAGTCAAAGGAAATGATTCAAATTGAAAACGCTACCAACTCAAGCAGTAATAAACAAATTTATTTTCCTACCATTAATGTGGCAGTGAGAGTATTTTGTGTCGGTTCTGAGCTTCGGTGTAACGTTACAATCATGATGTTCCTAAGATACTTTACCTACCATTGATTGATGGTGATTAAATTTGAGGTAAATGTGCGTCAACATGATTGCGTGGAGTGTCCGTTCAGCCAAAATAATTGAGCTTAATGCGTGCATGAGTTATTTTTTAAGGTGTTTTGGCAAACTGGTAAGCACATCGTCTAGTTCTTCAAGCTGCTTTTTAGGAGAAGAAAAAGAATTTCAGTTTTCAGCTATAGACAACAACAGCAGAGTGGGCCTCTTTCGAAGCAGATGTCAAAGTTAACCAAACCATAAGCATTAATTTGAGGCAATAGCATAAGACATATCCTGCGTCCTAGTATCAAAATTAAAAAAAATTCTTTATCTATTTATAAGGATTTAACAAGCAACACAAGTATAAGGTCCGTGATGTCATTGGCTAGGATTATTTTGTTCTGTTTCGTCACGACTGGCTTATATTGAATTTAGGCCTTGATATTCGCACAACCAACTGCAAATTTAAACACAGAACGAAATATTCCATTCGTGTACCATATGTTGTATGTGATGGGAATTAAAGAGCAGTGGAAAAAAAAATACCCTCGTTCAGAGGACCTTGCTCCTGGCTTGGTGGAGGAATGGTTAAACGACAGCAGCTAGTCACCGAAAAGAGCCAACATATTCACCAAACCGTCAACTAAGCCCGGATAAAAGTAAACAATTTGTGTATTTGATAAATTCATTGCACGTACGTCTCTCTTTCTTGCAGGATATTCCAGTACACACACTCACATATCTGTATCTACAATTCGGTTGGTTAGGGTATACTCGCATGGAATAGGGACGATGCGTGATGTTTTCTCTATGTTTTTTTTTACTTTTGGGTTCATTTTTGCAATGTAGTATTTAAAGTTGCCAGGTTCTTTAAGTCGAAAATGTTTCCGAATTTAATTTTGTACTCAAAATGAAGAATTGCACTTGAGTTCAGCTTCTTATAGATTAACTGCTTGGACAGCTCAGCGATCTCGCATATCATATGTTTCGGAACGCTCGCTTTCAGTTTCGCGAGAGTTTCGGAGCGTTCCGTTTTAGTTTCGCGAGTCGCGCGACAATAACGGAATACGCCCTAAGATTCGACGGAAACGTTATTCTAGTCTCAGCCAGCTCAATATTTTTGCTCCCTCCGGCATCACAGAAAGTCATTTCAGTTGTGTTGTTTTTCGTTTAAATACTGTTGAATCTTCTTAAACTAAACATTTAGTACTTCACTCAACCTTTGAACTATATGAAAATGAAGAGAGTCAAAGAAAGCGGTGCGGAATACCGCAAGAAAAAGGCTAAGAAAGAAGCAGCATTACTGAAATATTTCAATTCTAGATCTGGTTGGTCTTCGGCGGCATCCAGCAGCAGCGGAAGTGATTCCAATGTAAGTATGATTCCTCCATCTAGAATAGTGCGTGGCCTAGAATTGTCCTCCGGCCAATATTCATGGGAATGCATAACTTATTTTACAGGCAGAAGAAGAAGACGTGCCTGCCGTCGAAGTTGGAAGTCGTTCTGGTCCCACCACAGAGCAGGGTCGAGACGAAGTCGACTCACCAGAAGTACCTCAAGCATCGAGTCACAAGCCTGCAGAAGAAGTGAACCTCGATGTTTCCAAAGGAGACATAATTGAAATCGAGGCTTCTGCTCCTGCCGAAGCCAAAGATGTGAGTCTTGAAGATGTAGGTTGCTGGCCTTCTACTATGACCGACGAAGTCAGAACCCTTCTAGTACGTTCAGCACATTCCAAATTTGCCGATGTTGTTCGCTCAGGGACTTCAACGAAAGGCGGTACCCGAAAACTAACCAGAGAGTGGTTCTACAAAACCTTTATCTAACGGTGAAAAGGTTCTCCGAACATGGATGGTGTACTCGCATTTGAAGCAATCCTTGTATTGTTTCTGTTGCAAGCTGTTTGGCAATTTCGGCTCGAACTTCGCATCTGAAGAAGTATTCGGTGGAACGCTTTGGTTGCCGTCACAGGTCAAGCAGTGAAATGAGTCACTGAAATTCACTGGAACGCTAGGCATGAAGCTGTCAAGACCCTTAAAAGTAAGTTTGAGGAAGTACTTGAGGTACTGGAAGAATTGACGGATTCATCTCAAATTTCCGAAACAAGATCGGGAGCCAGTCTTCTTCTGACAGCCATGCAGTCGTTCAACTTCCTCACTTTTCTTGGCTTTTGGGATGCAGTGCTGCCTGAAGTAGATGACGCACAGATTTACCTGCAGCAACTAGGACTGAGTGTAGTAGTGGAATTGAACTCAAAACAAAAAGAATTCGCAGGAAAAAACGCATGCATGGTAATGAATCCGCAGATGCAGCTTTTTCTCACGAGCAGGAACACCGTCGAGAGGTGTTAGCATCATTTGACAAAATCGTTCAAGAAATGACGACTCGATTCCAGCAAGTTAAAAAAATAGCGGACAAGTTCGGATTTTTAACGCCAGCGAAACTTTTGGACAGCAAGTACGAGAGTGATATTTCAATGTATTAGAAGACATCGACAAGGACGAGTTTCAGATGGAGCGGAAGCGTCTCCAGCAGTTTGTCGCCAGTTCGAAATCAGAGGAAGATATAAGGGGCAAAGGACCACTGGAGCTCCATTCAAAAACTGAATCTGTTCCAAATATAGTCATCTTGATTCGTATATATTTGACTTTGGCAACTAGTGTCACAAGTTGTGAAAGAAGTTTTTCGAAGTTAAAGCTAATCAAAAATTATCTCAGATCCACTATGAGCTCCACTAGACTAATAAACTTCGCTATATTGTCGATTGAACAAGAATTGGCTGCAAATATTGATTTTGACAAAGTTATTTCTGACTTCGCTGATCGTAAGGCCCGTAGAATCCGTTTCTGAAACCGCTGATCCTATTTTACCTTCAATACAAGATACCTCATTGCCTGTGAAATGATGTCTCGAAATTTAGTTTTAATTAAGTATTGAATGGGGGCGGCAAAATGGTACTCTCGCCCCGGGCGCTGAGATGCCATGCTACGCCACTGAATTGAAGTATTGGAAAAAAACAGATACAATGGCGCTCATTCTTTATTCTAATACGTAAGCAATGTTTCTAGAAAGATCGAAGACCATTTTTGAAAACGAACATTATTGGCAATCATGAAAGCACCTCGCCTGCGGCTGTGATACCTCAATGTGCCGAATAAACCGTTATTATTTGATGTTCTGTTGACTATTGCAAATGGAGGCAGCGTGCTTTATTAAATTTGTACAACAGGATCAAACATCAAAGTAGATATAACGAAACGTATCAGTTTGGGTCGCAAGGAGATAAGATGGTCTCATGGAGGGAATACGTAATTTTCGACCGAGTGGTAGTCATTTTTTCTTGCTCGTGTTCGCGGATATAGGTATATCTACATTTTTTTTTTCCAAGGAACAGAAGTGTATTTATAGTTTTTGAATACTTGTTACATTTTCCTGTCTCTATGGGCGTTCATGCTGTGAATACATTTTGAAAAAGTCAGCTAAAATGATAACTCAGGACAGGACGAAACGAAGAAGCGAACAAATTCACCACTTATCTCAGAAAGGAACAGGAAATGCTAAAAAAATAAAATAAAAACGGAAGAACAAGCAAAACACAAACGAAATTAGAAGAAGTGAAAAGAGTGTTAGTTAGCTCTCCTGCCGTCGTCGCTGCCGCCGCCGCCGCCAGTCGTCGTTGTCGTAGAACTCCACTAAATTCTCATTTCCGAAAATTGTCTGTTAAACTGTAATTGCATCAGTCGAGCAAACAAAAGTTATAAAGCCAACGAAAGAGAATGAGAATCAACTTTCAAATTAAATTTACACTAGCGCAGCAGAAGCACACTGACAGAAAAATATAAAAGGACAAAAAGGACGACGAGGACGAGGCGAGGATAAAATATATACGACCATGGAGGTCTCCAGTTTCTGAGTATCCCAGTTTAAGGCACAAACACACATTGCGGTGTATACTTTTTGTGTTTTATCGCAATATACAGCTAGAAAGAGGACCTAGAGGTATAGGTACGTGGTGCTACGCGTAAAGGCGACCATCTCTAATTAGATTCTATCAAAAGTTCCACTTCTACATCGTCGCTGTCGTCAGGCAGCTCACTATTATGCTACACAACTAGCTCTACCCTTAAAAACCAAGTCCTACACCCGCACACTTGGCCGCATAAACGTTGCTTTTAACTGTTTTCAACTGCTGCTCTTAGCTGACAGAATGCAGAGAGAATGTTATGTGGTTCCGCAATCCAGCGTGTACGCCTTTTTTATTAGCGGAATTATGTGCGACCTTAACCCGCAAAGAGGCGCAACCTGAATTTGACGCAGCACAAGACTGCTGGCTGGCTGGTAGGTATTTCTATGACTACCACCAAGCCCCTGGTTGTGATGGTAGGTAAGTTCATTACAGCAAATTGTTATTAGCATATGAAAAGGGCTTTGAGTGCTGCGAAAGAAATCATAATTGGAAGAAGAGTCACAACACCCGAGCTCCGTAACTTTGTTTGGAATCGTTTCAGCCATTGAACATTACACAAAGTTCAACCAAGATGAAGTGACGCCTAACCGCTTCTACTAACCTCAGAGAGTCCTTGTGCGTGGCTCATTTAAATTCAAAAGGCACTCCTAATTGGAGGATAGCTCCACAAAGTCGGATAAGGGTTTTTTTCTTCTCTTAATTCTGTGTGAATACTCGTGTTTCATGTGCGATGTCACCATACGTACATAGATGCATTAAATTATAATGTGTCCTTTTTAGTGCAGTTAGGTTGGAGGTGAAACGCGGGATTTGATTATTTTTAAGCTGTTGTCGGGTCAAGACGAGAATTTATGGGTTTCTCCGTCTTGACTTTTATAAGAAAAAAAAATTCCGACATGGCAATTTGTTGGGCAATCTTCGCCTGGAAAAATTAATGGCTCTTGTAATTGAAGTTGGCTAATTAAAAGTTCTTCGAAGGTCTCATCTTGCGAAGCCGTATATTAGCTTTAATTGAGGATATCCTAACATGTGCACGCCAACTGTAGAGTGCCACTAGTTGTCGGCAACGCTCGTATCGCCTTCGAATTTTCGAGAAACCAATATTTTATCCGGAACGTACAGGCAAGGATAGTTAAGTTGTCTTACACACATCTAGACTGGCATGGTTGGCTGGTAGTCGACATCGTCCTTCCTTGTAGTGTACCTACATATAAATTCAGTTATTTAATTTTTGAATTTAGTTTTTTTTATTTCAACTTAGGTACAAGACGGACGAGCCCAGAGATCGATCCTTGCTCCTTGGCAAATTTGCTAAAGTTTTTGGCGGCATGCCAACGTCAGGCAAATATAATATATTATAGAGTCTGGTCCGTCGTCGGTACCTTGCCTTACCTATGTACACAAGCTAAGTTATATGGATTTCATTCATTTATTCCGGTATTGCTTGCCTTTTTATGCTCCGGTTATTTCACCCTTGAATTGAGTCGAGTTGCCTGTTTAATGAGGTAATTTCAATTAGGAAAAAGGGACATTTTTAGTGCGGTCGCAATGATGACTGCGGGTAAATTATTTTTTATTTTTTTTATTCCGTTCATATTGTGAATTCGTGGGTATTAATTGAATCTTAACAATCCCCTAGCCCGATTCTCAAGTGGAAAATTGCTTTCTCACTGAATACAGCCGCACATTTAGCATATAAAATGGCTTATGAATGCGGAAATGAAAATCATACTTCAGTTTGTCATGGGGTTCCCCGTGAAATATAAAACAAAAAACAAAAATAAAACACCCTGTCGAACTGCCAAATGCTTTCGCATTAACATGATTCTTTTAACAGCAGTGAACATTATTTTAATCACCAGCACAATTTTACTTAAATCTAAAGCTAGCTAAAATTGAATTGGAGTCAAGGACATAAATAGAAAGTGTGAGTGGCGGACATGTCCTAATTCATATGCATAGTAGTGTGTATTAACACCACGTTTCGCGTTCCCACCGCAACAGGTGAATATAGCGTGTGAAATTGTGGTCAAAAAATTTATAAACAAAGGTGTTAGCTTAAGAAATTATGTGCAAATCAGCCAGCATGGCCTGGCCACTTAATGCGAGTAAGTGTTTAATGTTTTATTATCCTTTAGTTTTTATTTCACAGGCAATTCTTTTTTTCCAGTTTTGAGTCAAAAGAGATTTGATAACTTTCAGCAGGATAGCGATCAACTACGGGAAACTACGATTTTTAA
This sequence comes from Chrysotoxum bicinctum, assembly GCA_911387755.1. Taxonomy (NCBI): domain Eukaryota; kingdom Metazoa; phylum Arthropoda; class Insecta; order Diptera; family Syrphidae; genus Chrysotoxum; species Chrysotoxum bicinctum. The sequence continues at coordinate 1,845,001 of OU426987.1, forward strand.
AAGGTTTAAGTTCAATCTTAATAAGAGATGTATAATTTGAAAAATGTCTATCGCCTTGCCGTTGAAGTCCAAAACTAATTTTACTTGAATTTCATTAGAATTTAGTATTGTTAATTGCTATAGGTATGTATAAGACCTTTGAGGTAATTTGATTAAACTTGACGTAACAATGATAAAGAGTTTTTCAATTGGCGCGGGTAGATTTGGCTAGCTTTGGCGGGCATATTGTTTTGTTAACATTTGTTGTTTATTATTCAGTTTCTGATGCCAAATCATAATGACAAGTTATCTGATTGAACAGGATGTCTGAATGATAAAACTATTTTCTTGCGCCCATTCGTTTGGTGGCCATAGAACTCGTAGACTTCAACTAGGCAAATTGGGCGTAGAGACTTTGGCCCACACTAGTACAAGATCTAAGTGACCCAGGATCTTAAAGTTCATGACGTCGGCCGTTTGTTCGCTAACTGGGCTTCAGAGCGCTTGGAAAGGATCACAATTTTGGCCAACCTTTAGCGACATTTTTAGATGAATGGCTATATCAACAAATTGCTGTATATGGGACGACACCAATTCTCATGAGGTTCACCAAGCGAAAATGTATCCTCAAAAAGTTACCGTTTGGGTGTGGATTTTAATCCGGCGGCGTCAGTGGCCCGTATTTTTTCGAAAACGACGTTGGTGAGGTGGTCACCGTCAATGGCAAGCGCTGCAGAACGACGATATGTACTTTGGTTTGGCACACAATGAACCATATGGACATAGACCACAGACCACACAGCTGAAGCCAAGATTGACATTCTGCTGAACAATTTTAGGGCATAAGTTCATATCTCGCAGAGGTGTCGTGAATTGGCCACCAAGGTCATGCTATTTGTTACCGCTAGACTTTTACTTGTGGAGTTTTCTGAAGTTGCAGGTCTGTGTATAATTAAACCACAATCGACCGAGGCCCTTAAGGGCCAAATAACACAGGCCATCGCCGGATGTATCAGTAAGACTCATTGTAATTTGAACCACTACGATCCGAACCACCCGTAAGAAAAGCCAAGGCGGGTATTTTTTTTTTCAATATCTATAAAAATACAAGATAAACTCTGAATCAGAAACTACGAGCTATCAAACGATGGGGCCGTTTATTAAAAAAAGCTTTCATAACTGGGGGTGGCCGTGGCGCGATGGATGTGTGCTGCCTGAAAACCTCATGATCACAGGTTCGATCCCTGCCGTCGTCTATGTCGTTTTAATTCCATTAAAAACCTTCTAAAATTGTCATCAATGGGTTGCTGGTTTACTCTTTACTGTTGTTCAGGCATAACACTAACAACATGTAATTGAGTTAAACTAGTATGCCCAACAAGGATGAACACGAATAAAATAATGTGAATTATAAGCGACATAGAAATAAGACACGGCATTCTCCGCTTTAGTTCAGCCGCCATCCCTGGAGATAAAATATCTGAGACAACAACCTTCAGTCCCAGAACATCGTGCCACACATCTTTCCTATCCTTCTTTCTCTTCCTGAACTTCACGCCCGCGCTGTGTTCAAACATTTAAAGGGTAATCATAATCCCTTGAGCGCGTGTAGATTATAAAAAAAAAAAAGTACTGCCAACCAATAGCTCAGCAACGAGGTGAGTTCAGTAAACATATGAATTGCATTAAATGAATTCGATTAATAAAACGAAAATAAAGATACAAGAAATTATGAGTGCGACTACAGGGTATACTCGAAAAAAAGAAGATACCATGAAGTAAAAAAAATAAGTATCCAAATTTTAAAACAATTTTTTTGAGCCTCAACAAAGAAATGAAGTCAAAAGGGATTAAGGAACCAAAAATACAACACAAGATTAAGCTTTGAGCCAAAACCCAGGGATTAAGACCTATTTTTTTTTTCAAATAAAATAAGGGTATTACAAAGAGATTCTAGATTAGAAACGTCTTACGGTGTATCGTAAAGCCAAGAGTAAAGAAGAGAAAAATTGGCTGTTGCCGAAGAATGAAGCTTGTCCCACAATTAACTGGGATGAATTTCGAAAGTCAACAAATTAGAAGAATAAAATCAATAAAAACTGACACAAAGATCTAAATCACGGAAAATCACTCTACTTATCTTTGTTTTCTATCTGGAGTCTCTTTTCCGCCTTTATTTCTCTTTCTCTTCGAATTTTCTAAATTTCCGCAATTTCCCTTTTTCACCCTTAATCACAAGGATTTTTTCATAATCTTCATAACGTTTTCTCCATTTTTACACAATTACTTTTTTTCAATTTTGGTGTCGAAAAAAAGACAACTAATCGCTTGAAAAGTTCTCCAGACATTCCCAATTAAAAAAATATCTGACTCGGCCATTCTATTCACTAATATATTCATTCAACCATCCAATTATTATCGAGATCATTAGACACGGGATCACGCCCACCTGGAAAGCTAACATGCCCTTGAAAACACCCGATGTTGAATCTCATAGAAACTTTACGCTCACACACATATTGAATTATTTTTGAGGTTGTTGGATGCCTTTCCAAATCTTGCCAAATTCAAATGACCGAATTCAGACCTCTTACCACTAATTTTTTCAAAAAATTCTAAAAGAACCAAAACTGAGAAAATAATACAAATAGAATAGAATACAAAATTAATCAGTACTCAAATAAACAGTTAAATAAATTATACCTTTTAAGGAACATTTAAAATATTTATTCATAATGTGGCAACACCTACAAAAGAAAGAATAAAAAAATAAATGATTGTCCAACCACAAAGAGAGAGATAACTACTGTATTAAATGAAAGGAGACTGCCGGTTAGGTAGAACTAGAAGCAAATACTTAGAGAATAAAGATATGATTATGATCAGTTGTTGTGTATCTGTTAACGAGGAAAGACCTTTTATTTGTTTAACCGAATATTATTTTAGTTTTGCATTAAATAAAGTTTAAACTACTTACAATAAAGAGTTTAAAAATAACGATCCTAAACTAAAAAAAAACTTTAAGAATTCATAAAAAAGAATTTATGGTTGACCAATTTCCAAAACTAGTTGCTCCTTTTTCAGCAATTACTGACTAATTAGATGGCATACTTTTTTTTACCAATATCCCATAAATGGGGTGCCAAGATCCCAGAGCCTCATATATGTATGCCGTAGTTGGGTGTATGAACATCTTTGTAGGTGTAGAAGTTAAAATCTTTTCAGGTGGTGATATCCTCCGCTATAATTTATGCCGTGACAGGGCAACAAATCAGGAGGAATAATTTGACCATCAGTTTATGTGTATGAATAAATATTTTATTATTAACACGCCTTTAGATATAAAGTTTAAACCTACAGAAGCAGGATACGATGTTCATATGGTGGCAAAGCCAAAGAATTTATTTTGTATATGAGTCAATACGACTTTTGTGAATATCTTAGAAACAGCTGTACAAAAAAAGAGTCACATATGGATCGTTAAATTTCTTTTCTCAACATTTAATTAATCCAAGCATGGAATTTGTTTTAGAAATCAGACCAAAAACATAAATGTTAAAAAAGAGCCAAGTTCTTCTATACAAAAACCTTTGTGTAACAAGTCAGCCGTGAAAAGTACTAAGATCTAAAAGTACGCCAAATTCTTACTTCATGAAGGTCTGATACCGAATATTTAAAGTAGAATAATATTGAAACAGCTACAATGTAATAGAGAAATTTTATTATTTAATGGTTACTGACTAAAATTTGATGGGCTTACTTGGCAAGTTTTTTTGTTATGCCCAATTCGAAAGGTTTTTTATAGGAACAACCTGTAAAAACAAAAAGGGTGTAGTGCCAGAACTTGGCTGGGCACAACCGTCCTTTGATAAGGCAGTTAATGTTTTCCGTTAATTCTAGATTAAAACTAAAGTGAACCCCCGAGTCCTTCAAGCTGAAGTTACGACCGAAACTAACTAATTAAAAGCATTTGCAGTTCGTTTTCTTGTCATAGTAGTGATTTGGAATTTAACTAGATTATAAGACAAAGACCTGTCTTACCGCATCAAACAGTAAAGCTCCGCCTTAAGGAGAATGTTAAAGAATTGAGAATAATTTGATTTGATGGCCTTAAAAAACTTCATATTATCAGCAAATATAAGAATCTCTCTATAACGTGTCCATGATACAACATCGTTTATAGCGAGAATGAATAAAAGAGAACCCACAGATGGTTTCCCTGAGGTTAACCTGAAAGACCAGTAAACCGGTTTGAAAAAGGAATTTCCGAGTTTTACCTGGTTGGATCTATTTTCAAGATACGATTTTAACCATGCTGTAAAAAAAAATGTGGAAAATCGAGAGATTTTAGTTCGAAAATAATAATTTTTTGACGCTTCCTAAGAACGTTCTAAGCAGACATTATATACAAATATGTATGTCTTTTTGTTTTTCACTTGCTTGCACTAAAAACTTCAACATGGATTTGATTTTTCACAGAAACGGTTATGCCCTTATGTGCGGTTTGGCTCACACTTCTTGTTAACGTTATTTCGTAAAAAAAAACAAGGTAAAAATAAGTAAAAGTAAAGAAAACTGATCCTTTTCTTCAGCAGGCTGAACTCAACAACAAATCAAAAATTTGTATGGCAGAGAATAATGCCCACAACCTCATTTTTTTCACTGATGATGAGACATGTTAGTTGTACAAATACAATTAAAAAGAAAATAATCATACATGATAAGTTCAGTATTGTTAATAAATCTCCTGGTTATCACAGAAATCGGCCTTAGCCTTTAAAAACTTATAGCTTGACCATGTACTCTATCGAATTGTTTTGCTTTCCCTTGCCATTTATTATGTGATGCATTAGCAGCAGACCTTATTTGAGATAACATTACTTTCCCTTTCGCAGGATTGGATGTAGAGTAGGGCGTTAAAGCAACAGACCAAAGTAAATGACGGCCATGTGTGCCGTAAATAATAATGGCCCACTTGCTTTCACATAAAGGTCCGTTAGTTTTGCTATGACCGAAACAGAAGCAGAAGCAAAAGGAAACTTCTCACTTCAGTTACACACTAGCTATAACTGAACATACACCCTGATGTCCGTTCTCCCTCTGCCAGCACTTCGGCACTCTGCACCACCCACCCAACGCAGGATGTCTGGCTACAAATAGTACCTAGGCCTCCATCACAGCCTGCTTTTGGTAATTCCTTGCTCCTTCGGTGTATACTGTATATAGCAGAGATTTTAGGTCGGAAATTCAGCAGCAGCAGTTAAGCAATCCCTGGATTCGAGTTAAGTGCTTTCACAAGGCAATAAAATGCCATTTTGCCTTTGCAATTTGTAAACCAAATTACCAAATTAAAGGAATGAAGCGCTTCCGTAAAAAAAAATAAATAAAACAATAATAAATTATGGATACAACGTGGGTTCCAGCTCCTGCACTCTGTATAGACGATCTTTCACATCTGTTGTATAGTGTGGGATTCGGGTAGGTATTATAATCCTCATTAGATAGATTTGTTCCAGTAAAATGCTGCGTATATACGGGTTGTGGAATCTTGCTTTAAGAAAAATAAGGCTGACCTTTATTTGTGATTATAGAGAAGATGAGAGTTGACGTCGTTTGGGATTGGGACTCGACTTATGCGCAGTTGCTGAACTAAGGCGGTTGCAAATGATTTTATTCAAGGAATTCCTAGAAGCACATTTGTAAAAATATTTTATGCTCAATACTGAAACGACAATCATATGGGGGTGGCCGTGGCGCGATGGATGTGTGCTCGCCTGTTAACCTCATGATCACAGTTTCGATCCCTGCCGTCGTCTATGTCGTTTTAATTCCATTAAAAACCTTCTAAAAATTGTCATCAATGGGTTGCTGGTTTACTCATTACATGTTGTTCAGGCATAACACTAACAAACATGTAATTGAGTTAAACTAGTATGCCCAACAAGGATGAACACGAATAAAATAATGTGAATTATAAGCGACATAGAAATAAGACACGGCATTCTCCGCTTTAGTTCAGCCGCCATCCCTGGAGATAAAAATATCTGAGACAACAACCTTCAGTCTCAAAACATCGTGCCACACATCTTTCCTATCCTTCTTTCTCTTCCGTAACTTCACGCCCGCGCTGTGTTGAAACATTTAAAAGGGTAATCATAATCCCTTGAGCGCGGGTAGATTATAAAAAAAAAAAAAAAAAAAAATATAGAAATGAGAAAATTGTTCAACACCTTTTGACATACATAACTCAGTTTTCCGTAAAATATTCAAAAAATCGTCAGCACGAACTTATACTCCTAATGAAATAAATTTCACCAAAATTGGAACGAAATTTTTATTAAATAATTCCTATTATGTTTAGGAAGTAGTTATCAAACCAACCACAATTATCTAAATGCCAAATCGGATCCTGAGATCCTGCATAAATAAGAAGGCTTTCACTTTATTAAATGGCCCTATGAACTTACACCCAAGAGAGTTAACTCCCAATGAACTACCTCCCACGAACATTGGTAGTTGATTCTTATTATGAACTATCTCCCCGTCTCCCAAACTTCTATTTCTTCTGAAACTTGGCAAATTGGCTTTATACATTCATATGTACATACATAAACTTGATTTTCTGATCAAGGAACACGTTAGTATTCACCAACATGGATTTATTTCAGGTAGGTCAACTGTTACAAATTTAGCATGCTTTTCTTTTTTTGTGGTTGAATCTATCGAGAACCAAAGCCAAGTTGATACTATCTGTACAGACTTCATCAAGGCTTTCGATTCAGTTTGTCACACAATATTGCTTCGTAAACTTGAAATTTTCGGTATTCACTCAAGCCTTCTTCAATGGATCGGTTCATTTTTAATGAGTAGAATCCAAGAAGTAAAAATTAATGAAAACCTATTAGTTGTTCTTCAGGAGTTCCACAGGGCAGCCACATCGGTCCATTGCTGTTTATCATATTGTTACAATTTTAATTCGCGAAATTAAATTCATTATTGGAATAAAATAATCAAACAAAATGACGACAAGAACCACGACGACGCGACCGAACAACAACTAAGTATGTAATTAAATAAACTAAAGAGAGCGATGATGAACTGTCAAACTGCAAGCAGACGAGTTCAGCGAAAAAAAATTGTAACTGATAGCAGCAATGTATGCTACCACCACGACTAGGCTCAGCAAGGGGGTGGGTTCACGATGTATTATTTTGATGATGATTATTAATTAAAATAATAAAAAGAGTGAAATGATTTTTTTTTTTTTTCAATGAACGCAGAGGCGTAGCTGAAAAATAAAAAGGGCGCCAGTGATTTTTGTTTTACAAGGAAATCACAAACCTTTGAAGCGGAACCGACGGTGAAAGATATTTTAAATAAAAGATTTAAATTTATTATTCCGAATGGGAATTTTAAAGTTTTATTGAATTGCTTGGGAAACCTTGCAATTAATTAGGGCTAAAACCCAAGATCTTTTAAACAATTAGAACACAGTTAAAAATGAAATTATTAAGATGGACCGTTAACACTCGGTCCCGAAAGCACAAAAACGGTGTTAAGAAACGTGTCGCGCGTTCCGCAATATCGGAATTGTTCGATAGCAAAAACCAAACGGGATATAAAAGAAAAACCAATTTTTAAAACGAATTTATAGACTCCAATAAAATTTTTAAATTACACCTTTAGTACCACTATACTTATCTTTGTTACCACCAAATTCCTCTCTTATCCTCGAGTTCAACTTCAACTTTCCTATGCCAATTCTTCGTCCAAATCTTCCTGCGTTTCTCCAATTAAAATTTTCTGATATTTTCCTTTCTTTCGTTTTAAAATTAATTTCCTTTTTCTTTTTGTTCTCAAAAAAAATGTGCTTGTTAATTTTCTTCTTGCACGTCTATCTTGTTTCAATCTCCGTAAAGAAGTGTTCTTCCAGGCTTTCACCTTGCTGGAAGACCTCTTCTCTTTGTAAAACCCAGTGCTTTCCGCCAACCAGTGACGTGGGCTTCGATCGCGTCATTTATCAGCAACACTCAGCACATTGGCAAGAGTGCGCCAACGCAGTTGGAACCCATCAGCCTTCTCGTACTCGCACCTTACACCCAGCTTTATGCCCAGTCATCATCATTGAATTCGTCGACCTCCGGATTGACTTTCCAGTGGCGGGCAATTCAATGGGTGCATTCAGCCACCTAACATCCCCATACAAGTTTTTAAACAAAATTTTCTGAAAACAAAAAAAAAGGAACTTAATTTTTCTAACATAAAACCCGGTAAGAAACACTGGAAAACCTGTGCAAAGAAAGTTGCTATAATTTATAAACTACATTTAGAGGAAGTTGGTGGTAATTTTCTACATCGCGAATTTACTTGATTCGTTGGGTTTTTGCGCAGATTTGGGGAATTAAAGGGACTAGCCGTTAACGTTACATCTTTTACATACATGAAAATATGTTTTAGGCTGGGCACGCAGCCATTCTCACCAGGAGTAACTTCAACAATTGGGAACAAAACTTCGCCAATGTTACTTTTTGTGCATATTATTTAACACAGACAGCCCGTCTGTTTCTGTGACCAGCTGTCACCAGCAATAGCGATTTGAACAGACCACCCGTCTGTCGTCCATTAAGTTTCAAAATTGAACATGCTGATATTTTGTTTCTTCAAGTTACTGAGCGAGTGAACCGATGGCTGATGGACCATGGCTGCCCTTCTCTCTCTCAGTAAGTTGAAAGAAACACCTGTTTTAAGAAAGTTATTAAAAGAAAGGGATAAGGATAGGGAACAGAAAGAATGATTCTTGTTACGGAAAATTTTACCGTAACAATATTTATTGATGAATTGATGCTAATATTAATATTGTCGAGAAATAAGTTCAAAAAAGATATAAATTACTTATTTTTAGGAAGTTAATCTTATTATTCCTTATTTTTTAAGATAATTTAATAATTTTTGTACATATTTTTAGTAATTTGTTGAGCCTGAAACTCGTAGATAATAATAAAAAAATAAATAAATTAAATTAAAAATATACAATCTTCAGGGAGGCGTTTCTGTCCAAAGTCTTCTCAGACAATTTCGGGCCTACTGTTAAATTTAGTAATTATTTTTTTAGCCGCGCTACACACATGTGGAATTCTTCACCCGGCCCAATATTTCCTTCCCTTATTAATTCAAGATCTTTTTAGTGGGCGCAAATATAAAAAAAAAAACAGTACTGCTGCCGAAGGTACTATCTAAGGCATTGTTGTTTAAGACTACTGCATGATGATTGACGTTTTTTAGTTCTTTTTAAATTTTTTTGGTAAGACTAACTAATTATCACTTTTACTGTTTACCTAATATGTTGCTTCGTCACAAAAAATTCAAATAAACTAATTGCCACTTTTTTCAAGAAGGGCCTTAGTTCATTGGTATTTACTCATGGTACATAATGAACTAAGTTCACTATAATATGAACTAAGTCGCATCAGCAAATTTTGTGGAAGTTAGTTCCTTTTGCCTATTGGGAGTTAAATCTTTTGGGACTTAGTTCATAGGGCTTCTAATAATTAGAATCTAATTATTTCTATAGATTTATAAGACTGTACCTGAAAGAAATGTATTTCCTCACATTCATTTTTATTAAAAAATTTGGGTTTGAAAGTAATTTTTTTTCAAAAATATTGATCAAAATAACTTGATATAGAAATAAAAAGAAGAAAACTGGTCAATATTTTTTTTCCACTTGAAGCACATTTCTTAAATTACCTCTCCTGCTTTAGCGGAGGAAATGCTACAAAACACTACAACGTGCTATCCAGTTGGTCTAACCACGTTGGACACCATAGCAATAATCTCTCAACTATGGATTAACTAAGCACAAACGCTGATAATCCACAAAGTACAATGGACGTCCAGTATAATGAATGATATAATGTTCGAGGCCATTCTCTATATCGAGAGCGTTAGTTATGTATATCGATCGAATTTTCTATTCAAAAAATTTTAAATTTAAATAAGTAGTTGATTTATTAATTTATTTATTCATATGTTTTTTTATTGGTAATGTTAAATTGAATGGTCCTGCCATTATATACACAGTACACAAATTTTGAAAATTTGTTTGAAAGAGAAAATCACTTAAAACAAAAAAACAGAAAGCTTGTTACACGTCACAGTTTTGAACCTTTGGGCCACACACATACGAGAAAAAACTTGTGTGTTGACATAAGAATAGATGCACAGATCACAATGGCAACAAAAAAAAATGCATGTATGTAACCATACAAAAACCCCTTCAATACATTTGAAACTTGACCAGAGTCAAATCTTTCATTAAAATCTCCCTCCTTATAATATACAACGAATTGTTGGCTTATAAACAGAGTTCGGAGAAATAGAAAGAAACCGAATTTACAACAACAAACTTGAATGACTAATAAAAACGCTAGTCCTCAAGTGATAATTGATAAACGATAAAAACCTAAATTGGGATGGACCTGATCATGTGGTCTCGGTAGCGTGATGCGTAGGGCATTGGCTTCTGATGACGCTAGGTCTGGGTTCAAATCTCAGTCAAGGCAAAAATTTTTTCGATTAAACTTGATAGTATAAAGGCTAAGCACCACTAATAAAGGAGTCTGATGACCGGCTTGGCAACCGTGAAATAGCTATAACTCCAGCCAAATAAGAACCCCCTCGGTGGTAATTCATTCAAATTGTTGTTGTAATATTCAAAAATTCATAAAAAAAAAAAAACATTTTAAGACAATTTTTCTACGCGTTCGTTATATCGGACAGCTATATCGGGTATTCGTTATATAGTTATATTTTACGTCCACTGTATAAAGATATCATAAAACAGGTAGCCGAAACCTCCGTATGCTAAAAACCAGTATATACAAATACCCCGTGGTATGATAACGAATTCTCAATTGAAATATCTGACAGAAATGAAAGATTCGAATATGCTGCAGTGCAAAAGAAGCCCAGCGGTCGAAGACTACCGATCAAGGAGAAGAGATTATATAGATTGCAGATCAGTAGGAGATTTAAGATTTTCGTGATCGAAACAACACACTTGCGACTTGCTGCTAGTTTTATGACCAGGTTCATCGAAATAGCTACAGTAAGTAACCTAGTCACCCAACATCAGGGAATAGTATATATTTGTATTCAAGCAGCGTTTCCAAATGCGAATGATATTGACATAATCGGACATTCTCAATACTGTAAGCAGTTTAACTTTGGTTAATACAAAACTAAAACAATATTCGGTTATGTAAATAAAAGTTCTTTCCTCGTGAACAGATCCAGAACAACTGATCATTTCATATCTTTATTCTCTCAGTATATTCTTCTACCTTCTTTCTGAACATTCATTTGTTTTTCGTTATTCTTTCTTCTGGAAGTGTTGCCACAATACTAAGTCATTAATAGATACTTAAACATCCATCGACTACGGCATAATGACATAATGTTACTATTGATGGCAATAGCTTGGAAGAAGTAATGAAATCCACCATCCTTGGAGTAAATATTCACTCTACAAACGAAAGCTTAGTGAATATCCGACTGATAATTACCCTTGGAAACTGCTGGAACTTCAGTTTGGCTATACCAAGAAAATATTTACCAAAAAAAGAGCTGATTTGGGGATTTTTCGAAAGAATAATTCTTCTAGGGGCATTGAGACCTATGTGCGAGGAGAGCAAAAGGAGTAGATGATACAGACACGAACTCTATGAAAATAAAAACCTATTGACTACATTGGCTTTTTGAAAAGACAATAACTCGTCAGTAAAGAAAGTCTTCGATTCCCAGCTCCCAGATTCGAGGCAAAAATTAAGACCTGACCTCTGGTGGTGGGCAACCTCATTGAAAAACAAGGTTTACTTTTTTACAACTCTCAACCATACACATATGCAAATTGTTCGTCGGCAAGAATAAAGGGGACCTACAATTTTCTGCCGAATCCGAACGTCTAAGTTGATAGACACTTTTCCATGAAGATTCTTGGCATGTATTATAAAACCTTAAACATTCAATATGATAATCCAACGTTCTTACAATTATATTGGGGTTTCCAACTATTTGAGTAGATCATAAGACTAATGTTTCAAGTGACATGCGGATAGAACAAACTGGTTTAAGAAAAAACTGCTTTTAAATAAAAACACTAAATAGCTTTGGTTAGAGCTCATTAAATTAAAAAAAATTATTCGGATTTAAAAAGTTTTTGATATTTGATTTCACATAAGGAATGAACCATGTAGTGGCTTCTTTTTAAATTATAGGTTACTTTGACACTGACAGCTGTCTTGAACAACGTTGGGAAATATTGAAAACTAATTTCCAAAGTGTGTAGCCCAAACAGTGTGTCTTTTTTGGCCGAAATGCAGCACCCACCGCGCCTACTATACGCGAGTTTGTACAAAAAGATCGTAAGACTAGTATCATCATCATCATCATCATCGGCTCGACAACCGGGTTCCGGTCCTGGCCTCTTTCAACAAGTCTCTCCACCTATCCCGGTCTCTAGCCGACGCCATCCAGTTGCGCACCCCAAGGCTTCGGGCGTCCTGGTCTACGCCATCTCTCCAGCGCAAGCATGGTCTACCACGCTGTCGTCTACCATAGAATGTACCACAAAGAACTTTCCGAGCAGGTTCCTCTTCGCTCATGCGAGCTAGGTGCCCTGCCCACCGGAGTCTACCGAGCTTAATTTTTGTCACGATATCTGCTTCTAGGTAGGTGCGTACAATTCATGATTGTACCGTCTCCGGAATCGTCCTTCCTCACATATGGGGCCAACAATTCTCCTTAAGACTTTTCTCTCGAACGCAGCTAAGAGGTCGGAGTGCCTTTTGCTAAGCACCCAAGTCTCGGATCCATATGTGAGTACTGGCAGGACCATGGTCCTGTACAGCAGCAGTTTTGAAGTTATGGTGAGATTTCTGGATTTGAAGAGCTTTGACAGACTATAGTAGGCTCTGTTGGATTTGAGAAGCCGCCCGCGTATTTCTTCTTCTATATTGTTATCGACTGCTACTATTGACCCAAGGTATTTAAAGGATTACACCACTTCAAATTCGTGCTCCGCTACCTTGATTGTTTGACCAACTGTTCTTCTCGCATTCGACGCCACCATGTACTTTGTTTTACCTTCACTAATGAGCAGCCCCAGATTTTGTGCCGCCTGCTCGATCTGGATGAAGGAATCGTGTACAGCTTGTTCGGTTCTTCCGATGATGATGAGACTAGTATGCTAGTGGATAATGCTCAACTCATGGTCCCCGTCGGCATATGGTGGGCACAGACGAAAATGTGTGCTGTAGCTGAGAGTGTGAGACTCAATTCACGAACATCAACTCGCCATCAATCACACCATCTCACCATTTTACACACTCGCCTGCACAATGATCTCGGATTATTCCATTGCAAGGTCCAATTGACTCAGTAATTGAAGGTGTACGACCATTCTCTTCGTTATCGCTTCACTTCTGACGAGGCGCATTTTCATCTCAGCGGCTATGTTGAAAAGCAAAATTGCCGTATCTGGAGCTCGGAAACTCCGCACGAAGCCAATGCCTCCACACAGAGAGTGACTTCGAAAATGAGGATGGGAACAACGTTTCGGTCAACGGTGGGCGTTACAGAGCCATGTTAACCGCCTTTTTTTTTAAACTGAATGTGAAGACATGGATTTGGACGAAATTTGGTTCCTGCGGGCTGGAGCGCCATACCACACAGGCCATACTACAATCGGTCCTTCGCGCACAAAACTCTAAAATCCGTGAGCTACAGCCCGAAACCATCAACAAGGTCTTGGAAAATTGGAGTGCCAGCCGAGGCAGCCACTTGACCGACGGACGTTGTATTCCATAATCAATAATTATTTAAATTGCATTTTTAAAAAGAAACTTGTATTTGGCCCACCCAATTTAACTAAGCGGGATACACACTTATCTCGTGTGGTGTTGTGTGTTGCGTCATTGACCGAACACACTAATCTAGGTTGGTGTGTTACAAAAATGATATTCATTAATCAAAGCTTTTTTAATTTTCGAGAAGAATATCTTCTCTTTTCCGAACGACGATAACACAGAGTGGTATTGAGGAACTGCAACACGAAGGATTCTGACACAACACAGCACTCTTCAACATAGCACATGAGTTAGTTAGTTGTGGAGAAATGTGTCAACTCACTTCCTCGCAACAATTTGACATTGGGATGTCAAAATTAAAACATTTCAAATTGTTTTGGTATATGGGTCGTTTTAAAAAAATTACATTTTTAGCGTTATAGCTTCTATTTTTTTTGCATTTCAATTTAAGGACTTGAAATTTGGCATGGAACTGTGTTTATATGTCAGCATTATAAGAAAAAATTTGCAGATCGATTGATGGTAACGAATATCCACGGTAATTAATAATGTGTAATTTCCGTGGCCTTTTTGGGATGTCATTTTGATGCTTAATCAGTTTTTTTTTGGGCCTTGTCGTTTGAAAGGCCTTCTCTTAAATTTCAATTTTATGATATGCAAAAAAAAAAAAAATCTTGTTTGTTGTCCCAATACCTAGTTGAAGGAGTGTGACAAGATTTTGAAAAAAAAAAAACATTTTTAAACATTTTCGCTTTTTCACACAACTAAACAATTTTTAATAATTTCTTACGATGCATCATCCTATAGTACGTCAAAAAACCTTCAATTTCATGTTTAATTATAATTTAATTATTGCAGTTAATTCCTTTAAAATTTACATACAAAATAATTTTTTCATCCAAGTAAAAATTCAGTGTAATCTCCGTGGCCTTGTTATCTTTGTACCATATTAATATTTTTTAGTCTAACCACCGCCAAAAGAAAGGTATTCAATCATACTTGGACTTAATATAATTTGGATGACATTGAATTACATTGACTATATTAAAATTAAGAAATAGTCGATTTTGTAATCTCCGTGGCCTGTAATCTCCGTGGTCATTTTCGTATTTGTTTTTTAATAAATGTTCTTTTAGTTTATAATGGCTCATATTATTATTAATTTTTTTATATTCTAGATAAATATACTGAATTTCATCATTCCTTACAGTATTGGTACCGTAAACGTTCCAAGAAAGTTATGTGCCGTTATTTAAAAATATTTTTTTGACTCTTTCATGCTTTTAAACAAAATCATTTCGTAAACAAACAACTTTTTTATTAATTATCCTATTAAACTTAGTTGCTTTCCACAAAATTTTAACTATTTATTGTTAATATTTATTTTGTGGATTAGTGTTATTTTATGCAAGAAAAGAACATTTTTAATACATTCGAAATTTTCAATTTTAATTTTTATCGAAAAATACTCGTAAAATGAAAAATATTTGAAATTATTTTTGCGCAACTCGGAGAATTCCTTTTCTACTTGTTTACTATAGATTCAGAAACTAAAACCCAAGAAAAACTGAAAAAAATTTTTTTTCAAAAGATCAATAAAAAATATCCATTTTTAAAAAATTACCCATATACATCAATATTTTTATGTTTTATATCAAATTAACCTGCAAAAAGTACATAAAGCTGGACATTATTACAGTGTTGATTTAACTTAAAAAAATCGTATTCGTTGCATGTGACAGTAGCAAATTTTCCTAATTTTGACACTCTCCCAAAAAACACTGGGAGCTGATAAAATTCAAATATAATTTTATCATTAAAAACCAAGTAATTTGTTGACAGCAAATTAACTTCGAATTGAATCTACTTTTTATATCCCAATGTGTGCTTGCTACTGATTATACATAAATACAAATCCAGGTGCGTTTATTAATGCAAACGGTGTGGATATTTTGTGGTTTCTGAAATAAAATAAAATAATTTTTTTTTGTTTGGAAACAGCGGATTAGCTACACACATAATTCGCATTTCAATATTGATTTTTTAAGTAACTTTGGTGTGTAATAGGAAAACGTATCCAATATTATTATTGGAGTAATATGAGTAACATTAAAGCTAAGAAGTTAGATAGAAAGCTTAGTTGAATAAAATGTAGGTATGATCCAGCAAAGCTGAGGCCTAGCTTACTTTTCCAAAGTCACCACTTACATTAAAAAAATGTTCTATTTTCAAAATAAATTGTATCGGCTGCTGTGTCGCACGTAGCAACGTCCACAATTTGAAGGGCAGATAGGAGTTATGTTAGAAAAAACTGCCATAGTCTTTCTAGTTCCTTTTAAAAACATGGTACCTGTTTCTGCTTGTCGATTATTGTATTTGTTTTTGTTCGTCATTGAATTCTGAACAATGTTTTTAAGATTCAAGCCTCTGGAGCATCAGAAAGTTAGTTTAAAATCGATGCCAAAATTCGTATCAGGGATGTACTGCCTCTTACGAGGAATTGACAAGTCCGGAATCGGCAAAAAGTTGTAGGTCCCCTACATTCCTGGTAACACGTTCACAGGAATGGTTGAGAGTTATTAGTCACTAAGTCCAGGTTGTCTTCGAGCGGTTGCATAACCAAATCTATTTTTTTTTATAAAAGCTCTTTTCTGTTAATTTTTGACATGAACCTCGGTCTTATTTTCATTCTTATTATTTGTATCGTATCCCACATTTACAAGGCCTTCTTCAAAATAAGAGCTACATTTTGATAAACCAACCACCTTCCCCTCACCGCAACAGTCTCTTTGAACAAAGTTGTTTTGATTTATTATTCTTATAAATAAGTCGATCGTTCTAACCAAGTTGGATGAGTGTAAAAATTTGAAGTGTGCCCTGCCTTCCCTCAAATTTTGTATTTTTGGCATTTTGTGACTTAAAGCTATATACATATGCATACTCGTATTCGTTATTTCAAAACATTAATTAATGTTCCGAAATAACGAACTTAACACATAAAGATTTCTACATTCCATTATGACCAATAGTTCCACACACTATGATATATTGCAAACACACTCTTCAACAAACCTTTAGAAATATAAGTTGGTCAAAAAGGTAAATGTTTTTACCGGAATCTATAAGCGGCCGACATTTTCATATTGCCACACACTTTCATATCCGGTCCCAATGAGTCCTTGCAGCTGCTGTCGCCAATTTTAAGTTCAGGTTCAGGCAGGCATTTTACGGACACAAAGCTACTATTGTGTCATATGTGGACCCAAGGATTTCGAAGTGAAAATATTGCATTTACCCAATGGCCATTGCCATATCGTAATGGAACATGTAATTGGAAGTGCTCTGCAGACAAAAGGTGTCCATAACTGAGAGCGAGGCTATGTGAATGGAGGCCGAATCAGTATTTATTCACATTCGTTCGATCAGTTATAACATCAGACCTGAGGCCAATCAGACAAAGAACATCTCCGGAATAATTGGATCCACACATCCAGGTCCCTCTGTCAGACTGCTGTAACACTCCCTACCATGGAATGAAATCTTGCACAAATAGTTCTTTATGGAACGTCAATCAATGATAAAGTAAAGAAAACTATACATTCCTTGGAATCGATTGTTCTGATTTCATTGTATTCATGGCTATCCCGGAGGTTTCATTCTACATCTTTTTTTAAACGAAAGAAAGTTAATAATAAAACGGGGAGAGTGTGTTTTCCATAAACACGGAACAGGAAATTAAAATCCTTTTGATATCTGTTTGAATTGAAGGGATGGGTTTATTATGTTTAAAATTAAATTCATATGTTTAAGCCTCGGAATATAGGAGGCACTTCCCCATACTTTAGCAAATATTATATTATGACATTAAGATGAACTCGTTTATAGAATTACAGAATTAAGAATTATAAGTATTTAATTTTAGATTTAAACTTTACCTTCTTAAATTTCTTTGGTCGCTCGATGTACAATGGTCGGAGTCACCAATCTAGCTGAGCAAAATATTATAAAAAAGTGTAGAATAAGGTTTTAAATTCAAAAATATTCTAGATTTTTAAGAATAAGAAAATGAACTGCTGAAAGAACCCACAAATCTTAGTTGACGAAAAAATCTTATTGAGGTTATTCTAGGTCGAAGTGTTTGTTTTGTATTTTTAGTTCTTTATTCTTTCAATTATATTTAATTTAATATTAAATTATCTAGCTTACAATTATTACATAGTATGATGTTACTTCCTAGGATGCCGAACAGAGAGAGAGCTTCTTCCGTGACATTAAATAAGAAGAAGTACAGATTTGGTTACTAGTTAATTGTTATAATATAAGTGTTGCCAGAATAATAATTTAGTTGAATATAACAGTGTTTAAAAAACAGGTCTTACACATTTAGTTAAATCAAGAAGTAGTTCATGAATATTGTTCGTGAGATTCTTTACCAAAAAGTGTTATTTTTTTTTTTTTACGAGTTATTATTTTGTAATGATCGCGATTTCAGACTAAATTTCCAAAATATCGGCTTTTAGCATTAGAATCTTATATGTTAGTTTTTAATACTTTTCTCTATAGCGATTTATTAAAAAATATCAACATTTTAAAAGTTTGGTCAAAAGTTTAAAATATTGGTTTTTCAATTCTATTTTCTTATTGGTTATATAAATAAAAAAATCTTAGATTTCTTTGATTGTTACTTTCTCCAAAAAAACCTTAATAGGTATACGAATTTTTAAAATAAGCTAAAATGTCAAAAATATAGGTATATAGATGATTTTTTTAGAGGGTCGCAAAAACTACAAATTTAACGTAAAGTTTTTTCATGAAAACATCTACAATCTATTTGCTTCATTCAACACATTATAGTACTATCAAGAAGACGAAAGATTGTGGCGACATCTTAAGTATAGGGACAGTTGTACTTGCTGGATTTGTCTCTGCTAAATTTAATAACAAAATATTCTCTTTTTTACTACTTGTTTTGTATCTTATCCTACTCTCCGCTGTATAATCTAGCGCTAATTTCAGCGCCACCACCAGGCTAGAGTTCGCAATAGAAAATCACGTTCCATGATAATACTATAGGTTATATATTCAAAGGTCAAATGCTGAATAAAATACTGTTTTTTCTATTAAAGTTTTTGAATTTTGAATTGAAAACTACGAAAAGTACATATTTTTTGGAACAATATTATCTTTGTGTTTAATATCTATATTCAAACCGTATCAAAATCCCAGAAACTCTATTGGAATTGCCAGTGCTCAAGATATTCCGTCGCAAATTCCCCTTTTATAAGAAATCCATTTATGATTCCAATTGAGAGAACAGGCTTAGATAAAAAAAAATGAGAAGAGTATGGGGATGGTCATCATAAAGCGGGAGGCGAGCGGGAGGGAGTCCTTTATCACAGAAAGTTGTAAATCTGCTTTTAAAACATTTCCCCACAATTTACTGCAACAAATATTTGATTGTGAGCTTCAATTTCTTCCTAGCAGCACCGCAAGAGGTCAATAGCTTTTTCACAAAGGGACGGTTAATATTGCTTACACTTTGTGTGAAATTACTACAAATTCGAAGTCAGTAAAAAGTCTGCTAAGTGCTTAAGTTTCCTTCGATGATATCAGATATTGTTAACCCTTTCTGATCTGGATGTATATTTTAAAGTCTATATTCGTCTAAGACTTGTCTTCAACTCTCACCCTGTTAAGTTTCTTGGATAGGAATATTAAAGTTAATACGAGACAGAAGGTGCAAAGAGTCTATGTTTCCATTGATTAATTTTACAATGAAAACAAAACATAAATAGAAACGTCTATTCTCGAGACTGGGTATATCAATAAGCCTTAGTCTGTTGTCATAAGGATTATACCATTCTAGTCCTCTGAGCGAAAGCCTTATGAATCTTCTTTGCACCTGATTTTATGGCATTGGTAATGAGCTGACCAAACCTGTAAAGCTTATTCTAGAATGTGTCGAACAAAAGATATAAAAAGCTGCTTTGTCACAAAAGGGTCAGAAAATTGTTATCCAATCAAGAAGTGAATTAGCTTTATTTGAAATGGAGTTAATATGTTGAATAAATTCGATGTTTGCGATCAAATGTGTCAGCAAGACTAGATGTTAATGTTTAACGAGATTTTGATATGTCATTAAACAAATAGTTGAACGAAATAAAAGAAAACTTGCTTGTAAAATACATGCTTTTATATTTATCGAAAGTATGAAATAAACTCAATTAAAAAGTTCAAGTGACCTCAATGATTACCGACTATAATAAAATTTACAGCTTTAATAGACTGTGAATTTTATCGTTCAAGGGGAATTTGATTAAATTCAGACACCTAGAACAATATTGTCCGTGGTCAGACTATTATGTATTGATTTAATAGTCTGACCACGGACTTCGTTAAGTAATACTATGCTACTTATGTAGGTACATACGAGTACCTATGAGCCTTTTCTTTGGTTAAAAAATGTTCTTCCTATCTAGGTTTACCAAATGATCGATTTAACTAATTTTTGAATTCCATTGGACTAACAAATTTATTTGAATCGTACTTAACATGAATTCAGATTTCATTTCTGTAATGAAGTCAAATTTCACTAGAAAAAAATACACAGATGAGAAATCATGATTTTATTTCAACATGACTTCATTTCCATCTGAGACATGGCACATGGATGATGACATTTTACTTTAACCATAATCTACGAACAAACCCCTTTCGTGAAGTATTGGCCGCGTTCACTTCGAAGACCGATAGGGTATCTAAGATACTTTAGTATCCGATACGTTGGCAAACGACCAAAACCGGATAGGTAACATTTACTGTCAAAGTCAAAAAAAAAAAGACGTGAATCGTCCAGGGTTGGCCGATTCAACTACATGGCTAATTTACTACAATTTGTTACGTCTGCTACATACGTAGTTAATTCATAAAAAAATAGAATAATGGAAAACCAAACAATTTTGCACATTTATGATCTATGAAGGTTTGTACAAAAACTGAAAATGTTTCATTTACCACAAGGATGAGGAATTGTAGGAATTATACACTTGATAGATGGGAAGTTTATTTTTGGAGACAAACAATTTTCTTTGGCATAATCAAAGGATTTGGATTATGAACACATGATTTAAAGATATTTCTTAATGCTGAATTTATTGTACAAGGTATGTTGCGATGATTTAGTTGCAGCAAGAGACCATTTGCTAATTCGCAAAACAAACAATTAATATTATACATATTACGAGTATGTATGTATACTGGATTACAAATCCTATGAATTTTTTTTTATTATAATAATTCATTAAATATTTAAGAATATAATATGGTATAGGCCTTATAAAAATATACAACTGACAATGTCTATTAAGTTTTTAGTTAAAATTTTTGATAATTTAATCCTGCAATAAGGAAAGGTAAATTGAAAAGGGCAGATTTTTTAACCACAAATTATCTCACGCCAACGAGGTTTCTTTTTTTTTGTGATTTTAATAAGCGGTGAGCTTTAGGCCGACAGAGTTAAGCTACGATTTCTTTTAGTATTTGTTCGCATTTTTTGAGCAGATGCTGACGTTTCAAGGTACGTACATATAAATATTACCAAAAAAACTTTTTAAAAATAATCAAAACCAAGAACTGGTAATTATATTGAAATTGTTTATTTTTAAGGGGCGCAGCACACTTGTCGAAGAGAGCTCCAGTACGATCATTTTCCATTTTAATTGTAGTAAATCCACCTGCAGCCCAATAATTATGTAGCTTTTTGACCAACCATTTTCGCTTCGCTTATTAAAAATTAATAAGTCCAACTAACATACTCTCCAGAGCTAAACTCTTGAAATCTGACAAAAAAAACTCCCATACAATTCTCTTTTATTCCATTGTTATACCTAAGTATTAATATCTTGTTATGAAACTGAACTGGTTTTCATAACATTTTTATTTTAAGAGGTAAACACTTTTGCAGCTTAAAACTACTTAAATCTTATAGCTAAACTATTTTCTCTTCTTGCAATAAGATTATATAAGCTTATAGTCTTAAAAGAATCCTTTTCTGAAAACTCAGCTCTAAATATGTCCATATAATCCCATAACAAGTCATGTTTAAAAGTAAAGATCATTTCATATTTCTATGAAAACCCTAAAAGAATTTGAGTTTAATACCTCCTATATCAAGAAGCAATCTGAAGTTCAAAGAATAAAAGCTTTGCAGTAGGATCCGAATGAGATCTTTAATGCAACAAACTTTACTTTTCTCAATTTGTAAATAAGTACTAGACGTAACAAATGTTAAAAAGTTACAGTTCGGCCAACCCTGTACTCGACACAAAAGAAAATAGATCAGCTGAAATGTCAGCTGTTCTTCAAAATTCCCCTTGGATAGTTAAGTATACCAAACATTTTTGGATAGCTTTAGATTTCTGCTTGACATCAGCTGTTTCGTTAATCAGTTGTTTTTTCCTATGGGATTACAACAATACCAACAAATCCGGATACCTTTGGATACGTACCCGAACGCGACCATTTATTTGTCTGACTAGAACATCAAAAGCATTTGGCACGATCAAAAATGTCAAACAAAGGAAAAGGGTTTATTAAAATAAATATAAATAAATTACATGTTGATTATAACAATGAATATCAGTTTTTTGGTTCAATTATTATTTATGCTATTTATTAATAGCAAAATTTCTTTCATTTGTGATTCTTTTTTCAAATTATTCTTTCAGATGTTTGGGAGCACCAAATTTGAAATAGCTCATATAGTTTTTTGGATTTTTTTACTTTACTTAAATAAAATCCCAAAAATTGAACATGGATGGTGTTAGCTTTCTAATGTAATAAAATAAATTTTACCCGACTCTATTTATCTTTTCTATTTAAATATTCAGAACTTCCAAATAAATGTGCAAGGGTACCTATCTTCCTTTCAATACTACTCTACAAATTTCGAACGCTCGCACTGTATTCAATCATCAAAAAAGGTTTATAAGCATAGATTATTTGAGATTTGCTTACCATTTTCAAGTTTATTTTGTATACCCACCAGAAATAAAAAAGAAATATTTTATTATAAATATAAAGGATGGTAATATTGTTTGTTGATTTGGTAAAGTTTTTGGGTGCGATTGAAATAAATTCAATAATTACAAAAATCTGCCGAAAAAAATGTGATGTAAATAAATAATTTAAACAAATAAATCCTCTGATAAACCGAAAAAATTATTCATGAGGCCTTATACATGTAATCGATGAGCTTTACAAGTGTACATGCCTCATTGGGAATCCATCAATTCCACTTTTCAAATTCGGACATTTACTTTTAATCCTTACGAAATCCATTTTACTTTGTAAATATGTGTAGCGAAATCTGAATTGTGGGTAAGTAATGGATTCGTACAAAAAAATCCATGACAATATTTAAATTATTCGATGATAACATCGCCTGATCAGCTGCGGGTGAACATAAAAAGCGAAAATCGCAATAGTGCACGGCGGATTGGAACCGAGAACAACATGGAAATCAACAGTCTTAGCAGAAACGGATTCCCAGAGAAATACGTGGCCACAGTTCAAATATCTAGCTGCAGACCGTGAAAGATGGGGATGATTTGTTGGCGCCCTATGCTCCGAGTGGGGTTGCAGGATATGATGAGGATTATAAGATCACCCTGATCAATGAAATGAAAAGCAAATTTTGACTGAATGCTCTACTAAATTGTAATAGGTATGCACATATTTCGTTAATAAATTTGGTAATTTTGACAAAAATTTGGCAAATAGGTAAACAAACTTCGCTTTAACTTTACTTCTATAAGAATCTAGAGTACATTTAAAAAAGTTATTTCTATCTTCTGGTAAGGGGAAGCGAGAATCACTTAAACCTTTTAAGTACTTCCAAATGTCAATGTTAGTGGGTTGGACTGTCATGCAGAAGGTCTTAGGTTCGATTATCAGCCGCTGCAAAAAAGTTTTTTAGGGGTGTACTGCCTCTTATGAGGAATTGATCAAATCTAAGAGTATCTCCTGTCATAAAAATTGGTACTCAATATAGCCGTTCCGAATGGGCAGAAAATTTTAGGTTCCCTCCATTCCTGGTAACACGCACACAAGCATAGTTGAGAGTTGTAAGTCACTAGGTCTGGGTTCTCTTCGAGCTGTTGCACCACCAAATTTATGTCAAAAGTTAGTTTGTTCAACGTACTGTTATTGTTTTAGGTGTGTTTAGCAAGCAGTTAAGCAAAAAATTGCTCTAAATAGAGGTCAATTTTGCGGAAATTTTGGCGTTAGTTTTGGATTTCTTTAAAATGACTTGGTTCGGTACAGCTGTGAGCCCTCCATATATATTTTGGAAATACATATGTTGCCGCTAAAAAGTGATGGACATAATTCTTGTTCATATACAAAAATATATTGATACAGAACTCCCACTTTGTATAGATTTTAATCGGCATCTTGGAACAATTATAAGCGCAAATCAAATATTCAGACCGGTGGTCCAATTGAAATTAAGTGCTAAATCTAGGCCGTAGAGGAAGTGTGAACAAATGGATACCAGATTTTAAACTAAAATTTTCTTTTCTATTGATTTTAGTAGATATTTTTATAAGCGAATCGTTTAAAACCAAACACGTCAGTGCGACCAAGTCAACCACTTTATTTTAAATTTAATTCAACCTGCACTGAACCTATATTTCATTACAAAAAATTCACCGAGCAAACGAGGACGAAAAATTAAAAACATAAAAATAATAACACCTCTAGCAAAATTGTCAGGCAGTAGTCGTATAGCTCCGAACAAATTATTTACCATCAATTTAAAAATATGAGGGGGCTGGTCCCGACAAAAGTTATTATTGGGTCTGTGTGTGGCGGGAGGAGGGCGGAGAGGAGGTGGGGTTGACTGGTTGTGAGTGGTCGATTTTGGTCACAAGGGAAACACATGTACCGACCACACTCTCCTAAATTATTTATGTAGCCAGAGTAACACGGTTTTAAATTTATTTTTGACGTCGGACTCTGCAGCGGCAATCCTTCTCAATTTTAATCGGATGATACTTCGTACAACTATTCGCACGTCACAACCCCCGCTCGCTCCATCGCTATCTCTGCCAACGTCCTTGTGCATCTCCTCTATACCTCCGCCATGCAAGACAAATACACATACTCAACACAGCCAGGACGAACAAAAATAAAAAACAATAAAAAATATATATTCAACCCCATCTCTTCGATATCTCGCACACCTATAAATTTCATTTTTATCACAATGCTCGCGGTGTGCGATTTTTTTCGTATGAACTTTTTGTAGAATTTTTTTCTGAATTTTTATTTAATTTTTTTTTATTGAAGGAAAATTTGTTTTCCAAAAGGGAATAAGTGTGGTGTGATCATAAATTTATCTGATATCCGGAATAAATGAACTGCCAATATGTGTCCCCAATGTGGCATTAAAAAAAAGTTTATTTTTTTTTTTCAGTTCTCTATAGGTACCCACTGATAAATTTCAAGGCAACGTTCTCGGACTTTAAAAAAGTTCAGTGAAGTATTTGTTTTTGTTTGCCTTTAGATGATGTATTCATATAGTATCATCATATCAACCCACCGTAAAAGGCCTTATGAATGTATGTACGAGTACCTACAATTGTATGCATATGCTTTATGAAATAGAGTTTTAAGAGAAATTGAGTGACACATTCAAATTTTAAATGGATGGTTGGAAAGCTATTTTTTAAACTTTTTTAACTAAAAAACGAAATTAAATCAAACAGTTACCTGCAGAGCAACACGGACAGAAATGAAAATCACCAATTTCGAAATTTTTATTTGTGTTTTTTTGAGGTAAAGAACTTAAAATTGAAATATAACACAGACAAATGTTTATAGTATCCATGAAGTTGCCTTTATTTGACAGATACTTGTATGGGATTAATGTGTGAATTTGATTTCGAGCATATTTCCACCGTGACTAACGAGCATTTGGCGTAATCAGGAGGTTCAAATTTCACACACTTTTTGCAGTAAATGAATATTTGGGCTATCGAGGTAAACATTAGTCTTTACATTTACACGGAGAAAATAATTTTATTATCAAAATGCGTGCCTTGTTAAGAAAGTTCATCGCGCGCTTCTTCCATTTTATGGTCGGTTTAATCGACCTACTGAGGCGGCTATTCATTCGGGCTATTGTGACTAAATTTACATTGTTGGACATTAAACCACCAACACGCTTATGTAAAGTGCGAACTGAGGAAAATATCGCAGCTGTATCGGCCAGTGTTAGTGATGATCGTGAATTATCGATTCGGCGCCGCCGTTCGCAGTAATTGGGCCCCTGTTACTCCACTACGTGGAAAATTTTGCGGAAGGATCTAGGTGTGAAGCCTTCTAAATTACAGCTGGTGCAAGTGTTGAAGCCAAAAGACCTACCACAACGCTGAGTTTTTGGTGAATGGGCTCTTGAAAAGTCGGCCAAAGATCCACTATTTTATCGAAAAATTGTGTTCAGCGACGAAGCTCATTTCTGGTTGAATGGATACGTGGACAAGCAATACTGCCGTATTTGGAGTGAAGAACAACCAGAAGCATTAGAAGAGCTAGAAGTGCATCCAGAAAAAGTGACCGTTTGGTGCGGATTATGGGCTGGCGGGATCATTGGGCCGTATTTCTTTAAAGATGATGCGAATCGCAACGTTACTGTGAATAGTGAGCGCTACCGTGCTATGATATTACACTTTTTTTTTGCGCAAAATGGAAGAGCTTGAATTGTATGACATGTGGTTTCAACAAGATGGTGCCACATACCACACAGCACGCGTAACAATGACCAATTGAGAGGCGAATTCGGTGAACAATTTATTTCATGTTTGGGGCCGGCCGTTCAATTGGCCGCAAAGATCGTGCGATTTAACGCCTCTAGACTATTTTTTGGGGCATTTGCATTAAGCGGATAGACCATTTGAGGCGCAGCCGCAACCAATATTTGCATGAAATAATCTTCAAACATCGACGGTACTATCGATTTAAATAAAAATTTCATGGATTTTCTGAATTTTATCTGTTTTTTTTTTTTTAATTTCCAATAGCTCTGAAAAAGTCACTCGTTATATTTGGTATATATTATAACGACATACATAGGTATAAGTTGAATGTTCACTCTTGTAATAAACCTAAGAAGAGTGCTTCTAAATTTTATTTATTTATCTTATTTATTTTAATTCAAAATGAGTCGCAGTTTTGTGCCAGTAAATTTGTGGAGTTTGTTAAAGTTTTTAACGACACAGTGAATAATTGTTTCTGCTATCGGAATGAAGCTTACAATACAGAAGAAATGGAAAATATACCAAGGTATTGTTAAGCGTATTTTTCAATTACCTTTCAACACAATCGCATCGCAAGAAAAATGAAACAAATTGCGACTTTTAAATCGTCATGATTTGTTGGTAGCAAGTGCGTTCATTCTCATTTAAATTCATGTGTTCTATTCTTGCGACTAAAAAATCGTGCGATTAAAATCGCAAGTGCGGTCCTAGCCTAATGCGGATTACATTGTCAGATATATGAAGTGGTCAGATCAAAACTTGAAAAAAAAAAACAATCTTTATGGTTTATTTAAGATCCAGGTTGTAG
The DNA here is from genome assembly GCA_911387755.1 of Chrysotoxum bicinctum. Classification (NCBI taxonomy): domain Eukaryota; kingdom Metazoa; phylum Arthropoda; class Insecta; order Diptera; family Syrphidae; genus Chrysotoxum; species Chrysotoxum bicinctum. The sequence continues at coordinate 1,872,471 of OU426987.1, forward strand.
CCGAAAAAAAAAACTGGTATGATCTAGCTGTTACTCATAACTTTTCTATGTCAATTGACAATTGTGAAGAATTGAAAAATATATTATAAGAACGTATCTTTATCATAGACAGTGTATTCTGTGAGCGAGGGAATCAACTTCAAGGGTTACATAAAGGCAACTCAATCATAAGCAAGGTGAAAACAATTATTTTAGAAATTAGTTTAACGTAACTGTACTTTAAGGTAACTTGATTTTTAACGTTAGAACCGACATGCTAAATTTGGAACAAGGAACAGATCTAAACCCTATTTTTTGGTACTTTGTCCTATTTCGCAGGATATTCAAAGACCTTATTTTGGTTCAAGCCTTCTTTCCATGGATGAGTGGGTCTGAGTTCTTAACGGAGATTATAGGTAGAAAAATTCTTATAAGCTTTCTCTCACATGCAATACATTTCTGAAAAAGATATTTGAATATGTTTTGAGTTACAGGAAAGTATAAGTTTTAACTAACGTCTTCTAATTTAAAAGAAATATTTGAAATTGTATGCACTTGCTTATTTAACAACTTAAATATGTATAAGTAAAAGAAATTTTATCATTTTTGTTTTAGCTAAACTAAAAGCCTTTTGATGTTTTGCCTTGATTAAACTTAAAGTCGCAATACTCGTATTAAAAAACTGTCTTTTTTCTATTATTGAAGAAGACTATATAATTTAGTTTCAAATAAGTGATTATTATCCCTCGAATGCGGTTGACAAGGCCACAACCAAAAGTAAGCCTTATCACTGAACAGAATGTTTCCAATAAGTTTATTTATGATGATAAAACCAAACTAAGCTTCAAATGTCCAAGAACTGTCAAATTGACTGTCACAGAAAACGGTGTTACCAATTTAAAGTTCTTCGCGTTCACAAAAACACATTTTACTAGTAGTAGCTGGAATTAACAAAATATTTTCTGCAATGTTGCTAAGAAATTAAAATTTATTATCAAATATCATCGGAAACTACTCAATTTGGGGAGGGGGAATTGGCGATTAAATGTCATTATTCAAGCTGGCACTGTTCATACTATTATATGACTTTTTTGACGTGATTTACTTCTCCAAGAGAAAAATAACATTGGCTTTGTGTGTCCAAATACAGTTATGTATGTACATTATATACCTAGCGATTAAGATAAAGCAAAACTTATTCATATTATTTTTTTTTTATTTTTCCCACATCCCACCAATCTGATTGTATTGTTGTAAGCGTGCCAAACACGAATCCCAAATTCAAGCAGTAAAATTAAAACAACTGGGAACCAAAAAATAATTCACAATCCACTTTATTTTATTAAGGATAACCCTTCCTCGCAAGTCACTTCACTTTATATGTTGCTATATTTTGCTTTACAACCTGTTAAATCCTATAATCTAGCCATAATTGCAATAGACCAGGTGTTGATAACTAACTATTCGGTAACCTTAACCTCCCTCATCATAGATAAACCTCAACTGACGATTAATCATACATTAATAATGATGTTTTTAGTAAAGTAGCATGTTGTCCAAATGTAGGAGTTCCGCAAGGATCTGTGCTCGGGCCGATTCTGTTTCTCATATACATAAACTCAATTTTTCAAGTTAAACTTAATGGCAAGCTAATAGCGTATGCAATGCAGATGACCTAGCATTGTCGTACCAGTCTTCTTCCCAAGAAGGCATAGTTGAGTTAGTAAAAGATGATCTAATTTCATTGAAATAGTGGTTAGGGTAACATAAAATGGTGGTTAGCAAAAAATCAAAAGTTATAATGTTTTCCCTATCTCGATCTGCATCACCTGAAGCTATAATATATCATCATCATCACATATCATGCGACACTCTACCTCTGCTTTCCCTTGGAATTTGCAACTGAGTACAAATATCTAGGCGTTATCATCGACAACAGATTAACTTGGAAACCACAAATTATACCAATAAAACGAGTGTTATATTTTGCAGTAAGCAAAATATATTTTTGCGCAAGTTGGTTCCACGCACATTATTAATATCCATTTACTTCGCCCTGGTAAGTTCACGTCTTGAATATTGGCTTGCATGCTGGGGATGTGCATACGAGACAAATCTTCAGCCTATTGTTATAGTTAAAAAAAAAAATTATATTGATTACATTATAGTCCAAGGATTAAGCATGCTTCCCACTATTTAAGTACTTAAAGGTACTTTAATTTCCGTATCTCTACATTTTCAAAACTCTGAAAGTTTTTTATACTAGAAGTGGAAACGTAAGGCTTAAAACGAATGAGAACCACCTGCTTCGTAATATTACCAGTGTCCATATGCCAGAACAATACAGACGATTTTTTTAATATAATTGCACCATTTATCTTTAATAAACTTCCGGTTGAGATACGTCAGACTGTTTGTAATAGTTTCATATTTTTAAAACGATTGAAAGACTTACTTCTGTTAAGATCACAGGTTGAGACTCTTATTGAAGTTTTATCATAAAATAATTTCATTTGCATATCCAGTATCCATATAATATTATACTCTTAAATTTTAATAAATAAATAATAAAATTGAAAATGCACGCTCGCTACTGACAAATTTTGTCACAGAGAGTGTACATACATACATATTAAATTAATAACCCGAAAATATTTAGTTCATGTCTGAAGTTTCATTTCAAGATGTCATACTAATGAAGATAAATATTTGCTAAACATTTCCTTAATCCTAATATATTTAATAATTTTATAGAATTACATGAATGAAATGTTACTTATATGTATATAATATTAGAAGCACATATTGAAATTTTTGATTATAGAAATCAATTATAGAACATCAAAAAAAAAAATGTTTGCTTCCAATTCAATCTCGGTTAATGTACATATGTCTCTTCATATAAATCCTTTGTGATTCAAGCCTCTGTCAAGTAAGTGACATTCCCAATTTCATTTAAAGGAAACTGGGCCTATTTTTCACAACAGATTCCATCGACTCTTCATTCTCATTCTCACTCAGTTCTTATTACTGAATTCTATTATAAAACTATCATGCCCCTCTCCATCTTAGTTCTTATCATGATTTCCCTACACAGACTTCTCTCACCCCTCCTCCCCAGATCTATCTTCTCGTGATTTTTATAAACCAAAATTTTCTGAAATTATTGAATATATCAATGCAACTTCCTTAAATTTTGACAACCTCACTGTATATATGTAAAATTCTATTTCTATCATGTACTCTTTCGTTAACAAGAAACTTCGTACCTATTCTTCCCCACCATGGTATAATCACAGGCTAAAATAGTTCCAACCAATAGGTATAATTTTTGGGCAATTTTCCTGAAACAATTGAATCTCCCCTGTCTTTGATTATATAACCGCTATTCTTTTAAATAGTGTTGTAGTGAAATAGTCAGCGCTCAGTGGCATTCCTCCTTCTGCCCTCGAGCCAAACTTCGGGCGTAGTGTTAAATTCAGAGGCGCAAAATTTTAAACATTTAAAACCTACTCTAAATCAATTTTAGAATGGGAGTCGACTCTAAATATTGTGTATAAAATGAGAACCGACTTTTTGTTAATTTTAAATGACATAACCTATACTTTAACGTTAAAGAGCTCGTCTTACTTTAATAGACAGCAAATAGCTAGTTTATCTTTTAAAAGTATACTTTATCCATATTGACAATAGTCATTTCATACCAAAGCAAATCGAAGTAAAAATGTTTACTGATGTTTTATTCCATTTTTTGAAAGATGTGCTTTGTGAATAGACTGATTCACTGAATATTAGAAATTCGAAACAATCACACAAAAGTGCTCTACGATCAACAAATATGTACATACAATTGTATTTATTATATTATGTACGCATGCCGAGACAAGTATAGCCAAATGAATTTGCACCTTGCAACAACAAAATTGAGTTTTTGTGCTGTGAATTAAAATAATGTAAATAATGTACTTTTTATTTTGTTTTGTTTATATAGATGTGTTTGAGTTATGTATCTGTCAAATTAAGGGTTGTTCAACGCAAATTCGCTCAGGTTTTGTAGTAAGGCCCACCTTAGTTAGAAGAGCTGTCTAACGTGTTTAAAATTATGAAAAAGTTAGACAAAGGGCCGTACCAACAATAAAATTAGGAGACGACTTTTATATTTGAGCGAAATGGACCTTTATTTAAAGAGCGCTATAAAGTTAGCCATACATGTTATGAACTTAATATTTATGTGAACTCTTAATTATGAACCATTTATTGTACGGAACCTAAAATATAAAATGCAGCATATATGGTCAGTTATACATATAGAGTCCATTTAATAATGCTTTATTTAACTCAAATATTAAAGTAGTCTCTTAATTTGATTGCTGGTAAGGCCCAAAGTCTCCAAGCTAAACGACTGCGTTTAGTAGAGCCGGTTTTATTGCTTAAACGCGAACTGTTTAAAATTTTGCGCCAGAGATTCTTTCTTACCCTTAACAGAGTACAATATTTTCCTCCCATTACGATTTTCAGCCATTCAAAACAAAAGTGCATCTCCTTTTAAATCGTCTTGAACTTACAAAAAACGCTCGCTCAAACATTGTAATGGTAGTCAAAATTCCTTTAGTGCGCACAAAAAGCAATCCATAAAAATATTTTGAACACAACTGTACATAGGTAGTACAAATCATAAGTAAGAATAGGTAGTTCACGTCACAAGTTCATCACATTTCAGTACAACTTTTTATAAAAAATCGGAAATCACGCCATAGGCTCGGTGTTGTTTCTAAATCGGGAACCATAATAGGCCTTTGTTCACTATGTGACGTACGCAGTTCTCAAACTCAATCAAGAACCTTGCTTTTGAACCAATTAATTTATCAAGGCTTAGTTTTAATCATGTTCATAGTGATAAGTGGTAAGTACCTAAACCTATTATAAAAAAAGAAAATTGAATTTCGCCCCGAAAATTGGATCAGATAAAAATTTCATCATAATTAACTAGATATCGGGTTTAACTAAAATACACCCAAACATATATATGTACATATGTATACCCAACCAGGGCAACCAATTTACTAGCTGTAAAAAAAAAAAAACCAGCGATAAAACCAAAAACCTAAATAGGAGTTGAAGGGTTAAAGGCCATAAAGGAAAAGTTGAATTATTTATTTCACCGTTTAGTTTTCCATGTTCCACTGCCATTATTTGTATGTTATAAGGCAGAAATAACCCTTTCACAGACTGGCGGCCTCCATTCAACATGAAGTCATATCATGTTGGTGCCTGCACTTCCTTATATACCATGAATTCAATGGAAAGGTGCATTCCGAGTAAGCTGCGAGTTCTCAAATCATTTTCAACTAACGTCTTATCTCCCGAAAGCAGGACTCCAATCTTTCTTCCTTTTTTTTGTAACGTCCTACCCTATCATTGACGGTTGTTCTATGGTTGCCACGTTTAATGAGATTATTTTATTGCATGGGGGGTTATAAGATAGGGCTTAAGCCCTTTCCACAAGCGGGTATGACCCTAGATTTGAGATACAATTTTTACCGAATTTCTATACAATTAAATTATTTGGTACTGAGAGAACTGGAAGGGGCTTGAATCAGCTGGGTAAATGATTTTCTTAGAATCGATATATGAGAGTATTCTCAAACCGTTTAGGCTTGCTACAAAAGATCTTGGGTTAAGTTTCGTAGGGCTTTCAACATTCTCCCAAAACATGTTACGAGATCAATTTTGAGTTACAAAACTGAGACGAACGAAGTTTAACAACTCAAATTTTCACAAACGTGTTTTACTTAACCCAGACTTTTAAACATTCTTACAAGGGTCCCTTTTTTAGTTAACTTATCATTAATAAAAGGTTCTTAAGCATTTGGTGACGAATTTGTTAAAATGTTTCATTTGTCTATAGTAAAAAGGAATTCTTGATTTGATGAAAGACTTCCCCCTCAAGCTGTTTTTTTTTTTTCATAAAAAACATACTTTTCTCATTGAATACTTCATAGGAAGATACTTACCTTGGGTATAAAAACAATTCCCTTGCGACACTGACAATTTGCTGTCAAGTGGCAACAATGGATTGTGTGAGTGGCAATGGTATACGGAATTGAAAGCAAATGCGAGCAATGTGTGTGAGTTAATTGTATGTGCGGAGACGACCCATTCCATATTCTGAAGCTCGCAGGCCCGCCCAGTCCAAGTTTGGAAAGACCAAACGGGTTATTGCCGACCAACTAATTTGTAACCAACTTAACTTTTCTGTCAGTTTGAGTGCACACAGTTCCATACGGCTGGCGCAAAGAGAAATGCATAAATAATGGCCCCCAAGTAGGTGAGTCGTCCTCGTCGTTCGCTTGATCCGGAACCATAAATACATACATATCTACAAGGAGCCATTGCCTGCCTCAAACTAACTATAGAGGGTTAAATTGTAATAAAGTTTTTAATTAATGGCACCTCTGCACAATATGTTGCTGTGCTTCTGCTGCAACTCTGTGCTTGGGCTTACTGCAAAATGCCTTCCTTTGATTTTTCAAGGAAATTCTTTAATGAATTCAGATGCTTGTCTAACATGGCCTTTCATTGTGGCTATTTATTATCCTACGACGTACGTCGAGTTGGTGGCGGTTGCAGTGGCATTGCCAAAGCACAAAAACCTGCACCATTCACTCAAGTTGAGTAAAGTGCAATCCACCTTTTGCAGTGCGTCTTGAATACCTTTTGCTTGCTTTTTGGAATGATTGAGTTGTGAGTGTGAGGGTGTGTGTTTCGGGAGCCATTCTATGTTCTAATAAGAAAATAGGGTGTGTTAATTTTCTTATTTGAAACGATCCGTGTAGTGCTTGTTGCGAGCAGGGAGTTATGATTTTATCGCTCTTGCTAAGTTGTCAGCATAAGTTAACCCATTCAAAAAGTTTGAAGCATGGTTCTAGGAGTTTCAGTGTGCTGGTAAAGGTGAGGGTGCAGCAAAGTGTGGTTTTGTTAAACATAGCAGTGAATATTGTTCGTGGTGTCGTTGAGATCATTATTAAAGGGTTTTGCCTTTGACCATTGTTGCAAGTCATGTCGATGTAAGACATTTTTTATACAAAGGTAGGTGGTTGGGTATATGATGAAGAAGAGTTCTCTATTTGAAGCTCTGTCCTACAGGTGGGTTAAGGTTTCAACCCTTTTGAGACAAATGTTTATATGTAGGCGACATGTTTTCCATTTAGATTGCTTTTTTCAGCATTCTTGGACACCTTCCAGGTCAACAATAAATCGGTATCATTTTAAAGCTCTTACTGGGACAAAAGTAATTGCGTTGGTCGTCCTTACGTCAGGGAAGAAAAAAGCCATCGAAATGAAAGCTGAAGAAGATATGTTTCCTGCCCGAGAAAATTATTTTAAAATAATGACATCCGAAGGAGAAGTCAAAAGAGGGAAATGAAAACCGTATTTCCTACAATAAAAAGGGGATGACAAACATTTAAAGTACGTCTGTCCCTATAAACGCCCATGGACGAGTCCTTATTTAGTCTATCTATATCTATATTTATTTCATGAAACGCTGCCAAATGGTTTGTAATTATTTTTATTTTTACCCGAATATTAAATTCACGTTTAATTTCTTATAGTCATGTGCATGTGTCAGTTAAAAATTAATTTTTCACAAAAAATGTATTTGATGGCTCGTACCCCATTTGCATTCCCACCCTAAGACCTAGGTACATTGTTTTCCTTGAATTTTCATCACTTAACGTTCAAAGAAAAAAGAAATAATAGCAGAAAGAAAAATGGATGTGAAAGATGCAAAAATAGCATAATATCGTATCCTAGACGTGCCAGCATTATTTGTTTGCTTTCTAGTGCATGAGAAAGCAAAAAATCCTACACTCTCAGGTTTATGTAGGTATATGTGTAAGGATGTCCTGGAAAAGTGGCTAGATTTTTGCCATAGCTTGGCTCTTTTTTTTGCCGACGCGACGACGAGGGGCGTAAGTGTAAATTTGAACGTATCGAAACATCACCCAGACAAAGTGTTGACTATTATCCTGTTGCTTCGTTTTTTTGTTGATTTGGTTTGTTCTTCGTTCTTGGTGTTGATATACAAAAAACAGACTGATGGTGCAATGTCAGGTATTGTGAGTAATGGATACACAAATGAGTTGGGTAAATATACGAATTTTAAACAACTTCAAGGTACTGTTCTGGTAACTTGAGTTATTCGTTTACTTTGTGTCCACATAGGGGTTTAAGGGTCTTAGAAAAGCTGTTGAAGAATTTTTGGGTATTCTCGTTTATCTTGGTACAAAAAGGGAATTTTATATCACCAGTAGGTATATTGTTCTGTTTTTGTATAAGAAAGTAGGAGTTGAGGAAAAAAATTGGTGCTAGGTCCTACTTAACTGACGGCGATTTGTAACTGACATTTCTCGTTGGTCTTGTATTACCCACAGCACACCAGCTTTTGGTAAATCTCTGATTAAATAATGTAATTTGCAAGCACATTTTTACAAATTTATTTTTATATAAATTTCAATGCCGAACACCTCAAATGCAGAACAAAATTATCTGCCCCTATTACTGAACCTTACCCCACTTATAGCTTAATGCAGATATAATAATGATTTTCATAATACAAGGTTGAGTTCTGGGAGTCAAAGCGGAAGTTGTCCTTTTCTCTAAGAACTATACACATATTACTCATTTAGAACAATATCCTTCTATTCCACAAGCTGGAACTCAGTGTTGCAGAGAAATAGCGTTATTTTTAGGGCTCTTGATTTTACCCGGGTAATACCCATTTCATCAAAAATCCGGGTACCCGGGTACCCGAGTAATGCGGGTATTACCCAAATTTGCGGGTACCCGGGATATGTCAACTGGCGGGTACCCGACAATGTCCTGTTACGGGTACCCAGTACTCAAAAATGCTACAATTGCTTATGAAATAATATTTCACAAGAAGAGGAAGCAGAGAAGCAACGAAATGTGATTTTTAAAGGGTGGTTAAATTTTAAGGGCCGATGTTGAATGTGAACCAAACCTAAACGTCAAGTTTTTTTCTGCATTTCATTTGACATTTCTCAATTTCAGACTAACTCAATTTGAACCATGGAAAGATACACAATCGAGCAAAGCGTTAAAGTTATTCAGGCTTATTATGAAAATGGGCGTTCAAAATTCAAATCAAAATGCATATCGTGCACTTCGTGAATGTGCGTACAATGGGAAAAATCGTGCAAAAATTTGAGCAAACCGGGTCTGTAGGAGATGTGAAAACACGAGTGCATGCTCGTTCAGCTCGTACTGCAGAAAATATTGCTGCTGTTCGCGATAGTGTGGCTGAAGAGCCGTTCACCTCAACTCCAAAATGAGGTCGGTCAGGCAATTACTGTGAATGGTATTCGCTATCGTGATATGATAACGAACTTTTTATGGCCCGAATTGGAAGATATGGATGTGAACGATATGTGGTATCAACAGGACGATGCCACTTGCCACACAGCTAACGAAACAAAGGCTCTTTTGCGCGACAAACTCAATGGCCGTGTTATCTCACGTGGTGGCGATGTCAATTGGCCGCCAAGATCATGTGATATGACACCGTTGGACTTCTTTCTTTGGGGTTATTTGAAAGAAAAGGTGTACATCGATAAGCCAGCAACAATTCAAGAGCTAAAGGATGAGATAATTCGGCACATTAACGGCATAGAACCTCAATTATGCCTCAGCGTCATCGAAAATTTGGACCATCGGATAGAGGTGTGCCGCCGAGGTCGCGGTGGCAATTTGGCCGATATTTTGTTCCATACGGAGGCTGTTTGAAAAGTTCTCGGCCTAACATAGAAGGCGTTGTTTTAATAAATAACTTTTAATTCCTCAAACAGCGTTATATATATAATAATTGTATGTGAAGTTTCATTAAAATTGGTCGCGTACTTATATCAGTGCAATTGTTTGTTTGAACGAACCTATTGCTAACAACGAAAATGGAAAAAAAAAATGAAATTACAGCCGTCATTAAATATTTGGTCAAAATCACCAAATCAAATCAAAGATGACTTCGATGAGACATTGGGGGAATCTGCACCTTCGTATTCCACGTTCAAAAAGTGGGCAGCCTTATTTAAACATGGCAGACAGAGCGTCGAAGATGATCGCAGAAGCGGAAGGCCAACAACATCCACCTCTTCAGAAAACGTCGATAAAGTTCATAAAATGGTTTTAGACGACCGAAGGTTAAAAGTGCGAAAAATCAGCAACACCATGGGGATCTCTTCTGAGCGAGTTTACCACATTTTGACCGAAGAATTGGGGTTGAAAAAATTGTCCGCAAAGTGGTTGCCGCGTTTGCTGAGCGAAGAACAAAAATTCAATCGAGTTGAAATCTCTAGAGATAATCTAGCGTTATTTCGGAGGAATACGAGCGATTTTTTGAGAAGATTCATTACCACCGACGAAACATGGATTCATCACTATATTCCTGAGACAAAAGAACAATCAAAACAATGGAAGCATAGCGGTTCTCCTCCACCGAAGAAAGCCAAGTCATGTGCTTCAGCTGGGAAAGTGATGGCGTCAGTCTTTTGGGATTACAAGGGAATTATTTTTATTGATTACCTTCCCAAGGGCCAAATTATCACTGGTTAATACTATGCAAACCTGTTGGACAAATTGGCTGAAAAAGTTTGCCTTCAAAACAGTACCACAAATCTTGAAAGAGTGTCTTGTAAAGATGATGTCGACTTTATTGTACAAAACTTTACGCAAGCTATCATTTCTTCGGTTGACGAAAGTATTCCCAAAAAAGAAAAAAAAGATATATGTAAACAACTTCCAATCCATATTTTAGAACTTATTAAAATTAGGAACATTCATCGCAAAAATTGGCAAAATTACCGTCAACCGTTTTCTCGATCTATGGTTTCCCATTTTAATAAACGCATCACTGACCAGATACAAATCCATCGTAATAGAGAATGGAATGCAAAACTGAGCGTTATGGATAAAAATGCTAAACCGTTTTGGAATATAGTAAAGTTAATTAAGAACAAAAACCGTAAAATACCATTTTTGAAGGATTCTTCTAATACTTTTTTTACAGGTTTCGAGAAAGCAAACCTTTTTGGTACAAGCTTTTCAAAAAATCACTTGGTTTCCCAGCATTTGGGTGAACTTGAAACTAATGAACTTGTCAGTAATACAATCGAAAGATTCGACATTACAAACGAATTAACTCCTCTTAATGCATTTGTAAGAGTAGAAAACGTAAAAAATGTAATCAAGAGCTTGCAAACCCGAAAAATAGGAGGACTAGACAAAGTTAAAAACGGATATCTAAAACAGCTGCCTCATATTGGAATTAAATATTTAACATTTATGTTTAATGCATGCCTTAAATGTCAATACTTTCCTCAATGCTGGAAAAAAGCAATGGTTGTTCCTGTCCTTAAGGCTGGAAAAGCCCCAGATAAACCTGAAAGCTACAGGCCAATTAGTTTACTCAGCAACATAAGTAAAGTTTTTGAAAAAATTCTTAAACAACATATTTTAAAAGTTATTTCAGATAAACATATTTTCCCCGACATACAATTTGGTTTTCGACGCTTTCATAGCACATCGCACCAGATTAAACGAATTTGCAACCATGTTCTAGACCATCGTTCACGTGGTCAATCAACGGGCATGATATTGCTAGATATTGAAAAAGCTTTTGATTCCGTGTGGCACAATGGGATAATATATAAAATGATACAATTCGATTTTCCTTTATATTTGTGTAAAATCGTCCAGAGTTTCTTATCCGATAGGTGTTTTCAAGTTCATGTAAATTGTAATGTTTCTAGATTGTTATTTTTTGATTGTGGCGTCCCCCAAGGCTCAGTACTTGGTCCAGCCTTGTACAATATCTACACTTCGGATTTTCCAAGTCTACCGCAATGTGAATCAGCTATTTTCGCTGACGACACTGCAGTATTTGCGTCGCATGAATTTTCTCTCAACATTGAGATAAATCTAAAACATGCGATCGAAATACTTGAAAAATATTATATGAAATGGAAAATCAAGCTGAATGTTGGGAAAACGCAAGCCATCTTTTTTACACGAAAAAGAAAAGCTTGCTACCTTCCCAGCAATCAGTTACAAATAAGTGGTACCACAATTGCATGGGAGCAATCCGTAAAGTATCTCGGAGTTCATCTCGATACAAAACTTACCTTTAACCAACATATTCAAAGTACTCTTAAAAAAATGAGTATTGCCATTAAGATGCTTTACCCTTTTATTAACCGAAAATCTTTACTCACAAATGAAAATAAGATTATTATTCATAAAGTAGTTTTCCAAGCAATACTGTTATATGGGTGTCCAGTATGGGGTAACGCTGCAAGATGCCATTTAAAGAAGTTGCAGGTATCACAAAACAAAGTTTTGAAAATGATGCTAAACCTTCCTTGGCATTATTCAACCTTAAGTCTCCACAGAAAGGCGGATGTTGAATTGATTTTTGAAAGAATTCGTAAACTTGTAAATAATTTCAACATCAGCTGTGAAAACTCTGAGAATTCTCTCATAACCCAGGTTCTTGCATAATCTGTGATAATTTTATGTAAATATTTATTGCGTTTGTTTTTAGTTTATGAATTATTTATTTATTTGCCAATCTATTTTTTTTGTTAATTTATTTACTTGTTAAATTATTTATTAGTTAATTTATTTATTTTTTAATTTATTTTCAATTGTTAATTTATTTGTTTTTCAATTTATTCTCAATTGTTAATTCATTTATTTGTTAAATTATTTAATTGTCAATTTATTTTTTTTTTAATTTATTTATTTGTTAGTTTATTTACTCTGGTGATTTATTTATTTTTTTAATTCATTTATTTGTTAATTTATTTAATTGTTAATTTATTTAATTGTTAATTTATTTATTTGTTGTTTTTTTCACTCTTCTTTTTTTTATTTATTTATTTGTTAACATATTTTAGTCTTCTTCTTAATTTATTTATTTTTAATTTATTTATTTTTAATTTATTTATTTGTTAATGTATTCTTACATATTCATAATTATGTAATTTATTTTGTTCGCTTACTTTTTGAATAGTTTGTTAATACATTTTATTAACATATCTTTTTTTTAAATAACTTTTGGAGTCAAATGCAATTTAATTTCATTTTTTTTTTCTTGTTTTTGTTTTTTTTTTTATCTTTTGAATGAAGGTTTTTTTTCGTATTTTCCTTCGACTTGTTCTTTTAATTTATTTATTATATACTTTTTTTTTATTTTATCCAAGATAATGTTTCAGTTGTAAGATATAATTTATCAAATCTCTGAATTATAAAATGTGCGGTCACAGACTTTTTTGAAAATATTATTACGAAATAAATATATCTATCTATCTATCTAACTCCATGAACTTCGATTTTGTGTACTGAACCACCCCCCTTATTCACCTGATTTGGCACCATCAGACTATTACCTCTTTCCTAACTTAAAAAAACATTTGGCTGGACGCGAATTCTTCACCAACGAGGAGGTGATTGCTGAGACGGATCGGTTTTTCGAAGAGTTGGAAAAATTCGGCCTATAAAAAGGGTATAGAAGCACTGGAACACAGATGAAATAAGTGCATTGATATAAGAGGAGAATATGTAGAAAAATATTAAAATAAAGTTTTAAAATTTATTGCGTTTTATTGGTCAGGCCGAGAACTTTTCAAACTGCCCTACATAATTGAACCATACCATATTGTCATAATAAAAAAAATGACAACAATTTCCTAAATAATTTGTGTTTTATTCAAAATCAACATCGGCCCTTAAAATTTAACCACCCTCTATATCCATAAGCATCATGTTTTACTTAAATGTTATTGAAAGTACACTGATGATGATGATGATGAAGATACATTTTTTTAATAAAAAATTTTGTTATGTTGTAGATATGTTATAATTATGTTCTTCAATCTTTCTTTAAGTCTTTTTTTATAACTACACATGATTATGATTTGGGTACCCGGATTTAACCGAGTACCCGCAAGAAAGCGGGTACCCGAAATTATGGTACCCGGGTAATACCCGTAAGTGCGGGTACTCGGGTACCCGGGTAATTACCCGGGTATGCGGGTATCAAGAGCCCTAGTTATTTTTAAGTATAACTTTTCCATCTCTTAGATTGTCTTGAAAAACTGTTTTATTTGAGGTTCGAAAATTCGAGCATACGATTTTATAAATAAAGGCAATTCAACAAAAGTTTCATAGTTACAATCGAGAATCATTCAAAGGAAATTACTTTTCTACCATAAGTTCCGTTATACTTAAAGAATAGCAGAAACCATTATATTCGGACTTTAAAAATAGAAAAAAACTTGTCGAAAAATAATTTAAAAACCATTAAGAGAATATGCCTTGCCTTTTATGCCGGGGTCGAACAAATAGATTAATTAAATTGACTTTCTTTGCATAATAATTTTAAATTTCACCAAACTCATGAGTTCGATTTTTTTAGGAATGTACAACTTGCCTCTCTTCAACGTTTCCCAGAACGAGCATTTAAATATATATATAAGATGATGTTGCAAATCAACCCCTACCATAATATGGTCCCTATATTACATGAAACTCGTATCATGTTTTATATATCGCAGTATTAATTTGACTTTTAATGAATTCGATGCCCTGTCCGACTCCATGCATTGTTTCCAATTTTTCGCACAGATCTGTCTTGTGTTTAACGTGGACACCTGTCGATTATGACTCAATTACACGATGGGCCTACCCACATTGGAGTCACATTGAGTCCTGACCATTAACTTCTGAAGTAGCCGAAGCCATATCAGTAGCAAAGCTGTGACATGTTGCAGCATGTGCACAGTGCACACCTCTTGCTATGAGGCGAGGTCTATCTAACACTTCTTGAATTCAAGCACGCTTGAAGACCATATGTCTCCGCATTTGGAATAAACCACAACCACCATGATACTCCCACTAGGGGGCCTACCTCATAGATAGCTTAAGTAGAGACACTTAAACGGTCTTTACTTTTGTTCACCTTACAGCGAAGTAGGAACGATAATCCTAATCTTTGTTTGCCTTACAACGAACTAGGAACGATAATTACGTAATCGATAGGAGCGTAATAGAATTGTACATCAGTAGCCATCCGGCCCACTGCTACCGAACAGTGAGACAACTCCAAAGAGTCCGGACATAAACTAAATCAGCACTCCATACACTTTCACCTGCCCATTTTCCGCACAGTAAGATCGAGATTTTTGCTGAGTTCAACAAACTGACGAGCCAACTCGGAATCCTCACGTTGCAGGTCAATCCGCTGACACACTAGACTTGTTCCTTACCTCTGACTATTGCGGGACGAATCGTGTAGTGGATGTGAATCCAAAAACGAATATGAAAAGGTGAGGGTACAGTCGACAACGAAACAATTTACTGAATTAGAAGTTTCAGACAAAATTTCATTTACATAAGAATTATAAGGAAGACTGTCGGAGACAAATCAGAGCCCGGTGGCACACCAGCGTTCCAATGATACTTGTAGTGAACGGTCCGAAAGGTAATTTCTAATCCAACGAAGAAGAAATTCATCAATACCAATTGCGTGCAATTTCGATGAGAGAGCTTGATGCCAAACTACATAAATAGTCTAGTCAAAGCGTCATTTGACCTTGCGCGCAGAGGCATGGTCTGTTCAAGTCTAAGTTTTTTTATTATAAAAAATAGCCAAAAAAAAAAAAGAAAGATAAAGAAATAAAAACGCAACCACTTTGTTTGAATAATCTTGTAAAATGTAATTTTAATCATATGACTCGGTGTATAGTCGTATTGTACAATCATTTCATTAATTATTTGACATATACTTTTTGTAGCTCATTTGTGGACTGTATTTGAAATATGTAATTAGGTTTGTTTCCTTCATGTGTTGAATTGTCCTCTCTCCGTAAATTTGTTAATGTTTCTACTTGTACTTTCGTACATTCTCCCGCCTCAGAATGCTAAATTCATCATAAAGTTGACTTCGCAGGTTTACACACGACGATACGAAAAAACGTAGCTTGGCATCACTGTATACTGCATTACCGGCATGATTGGCTAATGGCTCGTTATCTGTTTATATGGTCATCCTTCTTCTTATCTCATTCACAAAGTACATGAAAAGAGACAAACTATTATTAAATGTTATTTGACATATAAGACAAACATAAACAGTCAGGTCAACATAAATTATAAGAGAAACATGAGAGTGTGGTTGAATTTCTCATAATCATATTTTTATGTCTCTCTCGTTCCCGCTACTTGTGTCAAAGAACAAATTGTAGTAAAACTATAGTAAGTACGAATAGTCTATAGCTATACTGATTGAATTAGTGTGCATGATATAAATTCATTAGTTTTGTTGTCGTAGGTTCGTGTTCGGTGGTGATATTTTTATTTATTTCGGTTGTGCGATTTAGTTTTAATTAATTAATTAAATAAATTCGGTGAATTAATCCAGGTAAGTCATTGTTGAATGTTGTGTAAGGATGAAGAATTGTGTATATTCGCATTTACGGAGTGAGCGCGCGCGCATTCGATAATTTATTTTCGCGATCGCGGTGTGCATGAATTGTGTGAGTGCTATTATGTATTGTATATCGTTTAATTAATATATATTAATTTATATTTACATTTTTTTTTGTTTTTATATCGGCCTTCAATTCCCTTTAATATTAATAAAATTTTCAAAAGGTGTATATATATACATATATCATAGGATGTTTCTGGCGTGATTTTAATCCCTTAGCGTCTATATACATAACCTTATGTATTATGTTTCCAGTTGGAAGATTTTCGACTTCCAATTGGAACTTGTCGGGAAGTTTGTTTACCTTAATTTGAGTAAAAGTAAAAGTGACAATAATACTCAAAACAAGAATTATTCGAGTATTTTTAAGTTTAATAATTCAAAGTGTACTTCAGTGGGTTTGTAATATTTCAATTTGTGATGAAAAATATATTTGTATGAAAGAATTATTGATCGATTAGATCGTCGCGATGTGGAATAATATATTTATTGTTATTGTGAATTTTGTGTTGCAATAAATAGTTTCAATTAAACCGGTGCGGTGTAATAATTGAGTATTTTTTTTTTTTTTAATTCGGGAACTGTTTTCGGCGAATTATTTCTCTTAATTTTGATCAATAGTGGTTGTTGGCGTTTAATTTGTTTGAAGTGATTTGAATTAATTTTGATTTTGTTGAAATTTGATTAATTTTTAAATCGTTGATTTGTGTTTTATATTACATTATTGGCGTATTAATATTTTGTTCGGAAATTTGGTTTTGCCGACGGGCTTGACATTTGAATGTGCTTTGTTATTATTTATTTTGATTTCATCTCGAAGTATATTTTGACATTTTGTGGAATGTGTTTTAGCTCAGTCAGAGGCTATAAATATTTTTAAAATAAATTATATTAAGAATTGGTTTATAATTATTTTCATAAAAAAATGAAATTATGTTAATCAAAATTCAAAGTTTTCTTGCTGGCAGTGTAGCATTTCAAGTTATATGAAAATTTAAGATTTTGATATATGTGAATAGTGGTTTTATAAATAAATTATGAATAAAATAAATGCGTTTCATTTCTTTCGTAGAATTATCTGAATCGATGAAATTATTTATAAAATTTGTGAATTTGAATAAAATAATTGGAAAATGGTTATGTGTTTTGGTTTTTATAATAAAAATATTATTATTTATTCTATTTTCAAACAAGTTTTAAACGATGGCTTAATAAATTTGAATCAATTGGATGATTTTATCTCGATTTGAAGCTCGATTTGATTTTAAATGTTTCATAAAATGGCTGCTTATTTCCCTTTTCCAATAGAATTTTGTTTAAATTTGTAAGAAAATATAAAATATTAAATTATTGCTGTTTGCTCAAAAGTTTTATTTGATGGAAGCAAACAAATTTTTGCGATAGGCCGTTTCATCTGTCCGGACTGTGTCTTCACAGTGACAACGCGTATCAACCCATCTGATCCTGCATGGGTTGCTTCGATTCGCCCGAGATTCCAGTAGGTTGGTGGAATTCTTTCATCTTTAAGTAGAACCAAATCTCCTATTCTCGGCATTGCTTCGATTTGTGTCCATTTTGGACGTTGCTGTAGCCTCGAGAGGTACTCGGAACTCCATTTACGCCAAAAAACTTGCGCTAGCATTTGAACACGTTTCCACCGATCGATATGTGTGACGTTGTTGTTGAGTTCGCCTTGCGGCACGGCATGCATAGATTCACCGACTAGGAAGTGCGCAGGGGTGAGCGCATCCAAATCATCGAGGCTGTCGGAGAGAGGGCATAGGGGCCTCGAATTCAGACACGCTTCTATTTGAGCTAAAAGCGTCGCGAGCTCCTCGAATGTTAGCCTTTCCGTTCCTATGACTCTTTTTAAGTGGTACTTGACCGATTTCACACCCGCTTCCCATAAACCACCGAAGTGTGGAGAAGCCGGGGGAATAAAATGCCAATTCGTACCGTGATTTGCCAAGGTTTCAGCAATTTCTTCCCAGTTGTGCTGTGCCTCTTTCAACATCTTGACCAGTTCGTTACTAGCACCAACGAAATTGGTTCCGCAATCGCTATATATATTTTTGCAACGTCCTCTCCTTCCAGTAAATCTTTTAAATGCTGCCAAAAAAGCTTGCGTTGTCAAATCGGACACGACTTCCAAGTGAATGGCTTTTGTTGCCAAACAGATGAACACTGCAAAGTATCCTTTCAAAATTTTAGCACCGCGTGCTTTCCAGGATTTTATTTCAATGGGCCCTGCATAGTCGACACCAGTATGACTAAATGGTCGAGACATACGCACTCTAGGAGCAGGTAAATTTGCCATCAGTTGCTGCATTTCTGATGCCTTTTGCCGGTAGCAAGAAGTGCACCTGTAAAGCTGATACTTAACGCTGCGCCGGATCTGCCCAATCCAATACCGTTGTCGTATATAACTCACCATCTGCTGAATACCGCCATGTAGTGTGTTTTTATGAGCATCCCTCACAACCAAACTCGTGAAGTGGTGGTTATTTTGCAGCAAAATAGGATGTTGCGCATCATAGGAAAGGAGGGAGTTACCTAAACGCCCCCCCACTCGTAAGACCCCGTAGTCGTCGATGAACGCATTTAACGAACGTAAACTTTTCGGTATCTTAGAGTTTCCTAAGATTTGCTGGATCTCCGTCTCGAACATCTCCTTTTGTGCTGCTTTGACGACAAAAAGATGTGCTGCTTCCAATTCACTGGAGTTTAGTGGACCTTCGGCTGGTCCTAACTTAGGTCGACATAATTTAACAAAGCGGCAACAGCGAGCTACGACGCGGACAACTTTGAGCAGGCTCGAACAGTTGTAAATAGTCTGTAAAATGCTGTCGTTTTGGAAGATTTGACTGCTGAACACTTTTACCGTACGTCTTTCTTCTTCGGTGTCGACTTCTATGGGTTGATCTGGAAGATCGAATTCCCATTGACAACGTAGAAATTCCGGTCCTGTCCACCATGTTTCCAGTGACTCCAGTTCTGATGGATATACGCCCCTGGACGCTAGATCGGCTGGGTTATGAAGCGTTGCGACATGTCCCCAGCAATCGATCCCTACTAACCGTTGGATTTCCGATACACGATTGGAAACAAATGTGGTCCATTTCGCGGGAGTAGCTCTTATCCAGGCGAGTGCAATCGTCGAATCGGTCCAGGCGTACATCTTCATATTGGGCATGGCCAAAACCTCCTTGGTGTACTGCAATAACTCTGCCAAAACTACTGCACTGCAAAGCTCAAGCCGTGGAAGAGTTATCGTTCGTTGACTTGGTGCCACCTTTGTCTTCGATAACAGTAGATTGACATGGATATTGCCATCATTGTCCAGAACTCGAACGTAAATCGCTGCACCATAAGCCTTCATAGAGGCGTCACAAAAGCCGTGCAACTCGATTGCCTTGTTGGACTTAGTGATGTGGATCCACCGTGGAATACGAAGTCGTTCGATTAGAGGAAGTTCTCGGTGAAAAGCCTCCCAATCTTTCTTCAAAGCCGCTGGAATTCCCTCGTCCCAGTCACAGCCAAGTTCCCAAAGTCGCTGCATTATTATTTTTGCCGTGATGATGCATGGCGAAATCCAGCCAAGTGGGTCGAATAGCTTGGCAATAGTCGACAACACTGACCTTTTTGTTGTTGCTTCTTTCGAAGGCTGCATATTCTGAAAGGAGAAGTAGTCATCGATGGGAAACCACTTGATACCGAGCGTCTTCACATGGTTGGACAAGTTGAACGGAAGTTCGAAATCAAGCTCTCGATCTTGAACAGGGATGTCTTCTACGAGCTCCTTCACGTTGCTCGTCCATTTCCGCAAATTGAATCCCGCTGATGCTAAAAGCTGCCTTGCTTGGTCGCGTTTCATCCTCGCTTCTTCGATTGAATCTGCTCCACTAATCAGGTCATCGACGTACATGTCCTCACGGACAACCTTCGCCCCCTCCGGAAAATTTTCGACTTCGTCTTCTGCTAACTTCTTTAAAATTTTAATAGCAAGGTATGGTGCACTTGCTGTACCGAATGTAACAGTGTTTAGTCGAAAAATCTTCATGGGTGACGTCTTCTGCTCCCTCCACATGATGAGCTGGTAATAGCTGTCAGAGTAAGTGACCAAAATTTGCCGGTACATTTTCTCAATGTCTGCGGTAAATGTGACTTGGTGAGTCCGCCATTTCAGTACGAGATCGATGATACTCGACTGTAATTTCGGCCCAACCAGTAAGTGGTCATTGAGGGATTTACCGTCCGTGTCCTTTGCAGCTGCATCAAACACAACTCTCAGCTTAGTTGTGGAGCTGGCTTCCTTAAAAACTGCATGATGTGGCAGGAAATAATGGAATGGGGTTTGTAAAACCGGATCATTCGCATTAACTTCCACCATGTGATGGAGTTTCTCATACTCCTGCATGCATTTTTTGTAGTCCGCAAAAAGTTTCGGATCGGCGTCGTATCTTCTCTCAAGATGGAGAAATCGTCGAAAGGCGCTTTGATTGCTCGATCCCATCGCTGGAAGACTTCCACCCTTAAACGGCAGCTTCACTTGATAACGCCCGTTATCTAGGCGTCTTGTGTGATGCTTAAAGTGCTCCTCGCAAGCGATGTTCTCCTCGGTTTCATGTGTTTGGAACGGCATTTCTTCCATCTCCCAAAACTTCTCCAGTTGTGAGCTTAATTCAGTAACTTGGACGAAGCTACGAACTTGCCGGGGAATTTCCTCTAGAACTTTCCCTAACACGATCCACCCTAGCAGCGTATTCTGCGCAATAGGTCCGATGCCATCCTCGGGACGTCTTATCTCAGGAAGGAGTATCTGGGCGCAAACGTCACTTCCGAGTAGTAAATCGATGGGTGCGGGCTCGTAAAGGTGGGGATCTGCTAACGAGAGACCCATCAGATGTTTCCAATTGCCAGGTATCACTCGATGGGCCGGGAGATGCCCAGTCAGCGACTTGAAGACCAAAGCCTGAACGGCTGTCTCGAACGTCGAGTGGCGGGACGCAAAACGTACCTCGACGGAGTGCTACGAAGTGCCGCTGCTGACCAACCCTAACCCAGATACCTCTGCAATGGTGCGTCGCTTTTCTAGCTTCAGGAGTTGTGCGGCGGCTTCGGTGATAAATGACGTTTCTGAGCCGGTGTCAATCAGAGCACGTAAGAGGCGTAGCCTGCCATCTGCTGCTCGTGCCTTCACAACTGCTGTCGCCAGAAGCACCTGGTGTGTAAAATTACGATCACCATGCGACGCGTGGTAATTAAAAGTCTGTCCATTAGTGGATTGGAGCTGTTGTTGTTGTTCCATTGGTTGGAACTCAGGTGCGTGCGGGTTCACGGACGCCTGATATACGTTCGGGGCAGGATTTCTCGACTGAGCCGAAGTACTCGCCAATGGTTGGTGTGGTGTGTGTGTGGTGCTTGTTTGCAGAAAGTTGGCATGCAATAATGAGTGGTGTCGTTGTTGGCAAAAGAAGCATGAGCTGAGACTAAGGCAATCTTGAAGAAAATGTCCATAAGAAAGACAATTCTCGCATATCTTCAGCCTACGAACAGTCTCTCTTCGTCCCTTGTTATCCATGTTTAAGAAACGCTGGCATTTTCTCAACGTATGCTTGCCTTGGTTGCACAACTTGCATGCCAACTGTTCAACGGGATTTGTCCTCACTGGTGGTTTGAAAGGCTGATTTGTGACTTGTTTGGTGTGCAGAACTTTGGTTTTGGCTACTGGAAAACGTGGCTTTGTGTTGACGTGTGGGTCCTCTTTGTTTCGGAACGCTGCTCCCTGTTCCTGTTGGCCAACAACCTCAAGAGTCCGGAATCGCGTCTCCAAAAAGTCAGTAAACTCCTTAAAACTCGGTAAGTCTTTTCGGTTACCTAACTTTTCTTCCCATAATTTTTGACTCGTACTAGGAAGCTTCTGGTAAAGGAACCAAATCAGCACTGTGTCCCAACTAGCTACCGGTACATCCATGTTTTCGAGTGCTAGAAAACATTCTCTCGTCGTGTACAACAGATCTCGGAGCCCAGACGCAGTCTCACGATTCATAGCCGGTTGGTTAAAAAGATTCTGCATTTGGAGGTGCACCAGAATGCGTTTGTGGTCATAACGCTCCTTCAAAAGTTCCCATGCCGACTCATAACTCGCAGCCTCAACCGAAAGGTTCTGCAAAAACCGATTTGCGTCACCAACCAAGCATGACTGCAAAAAATGAAGCTTGTCGATATCATCAAGGCTTTTGTTATTGTGAACGAGGGCCTGAAATCTGTCGTGAAATGCACGCCAGTTGGTATATGTGCCATCAAATTTGGGTAGATCGATTCGTGGAAGCCTAATAGCCGATTGCGATGATTGCGCAGATGTAATATATGGTGGAACACCCGTATTTGTCGTAGCCGAAATGATTGGCGTGGCTTTCTCGATTGCTTCAACCAACTCCGCATGATATTCGAGGTAAATTTCATATATTTGCTCATATACCACCAATAATTCATCTTTCTTTAAATTTTCTTCCAGCAAACCGCCCCCTATAATGGCTTCATGATAGTTTTTGGAAGCCACCATGTCTTCTTCCAATTTCCCAAGACGCCCTGAAGCATATGCTTTACCCTTGCGTTCCTTTGGCGCTTTCTTGAAATTGGTAAGATCTTTGATCAATTTGTTCAGAATACCCTTCTGAAGCTCACCATATTTATAACCTTTGCTATCAGCCATTATATATGTATATTTGTTTTCTTTAATAGATATGTCTGACGAAAACTAATAAAAAGACAAGTTTACGGACACTCAAAAGCAAACACTTACTGCTTTGTGTTACTGCTGCTGCTGCTACTGCTGCTGATGCTGCTGCTGCTGCTACTACTGCTGCTGCTGCTGCTGCTGCTGCTGCTGTTGCTTCTGAAAATTTCTTCAGGTGCTCCGTTGACGTTGTCGCGGAAATTTATCTTTAGTTTAATTTAAGTTTAATTTAAATTAATTTTAAAATCTTTTTAAGAAATTGTTTGGAAAAATCACTGATTAAATCGATAATTGTCTATGCAAAATTTAAGTCACGTGATTATCTCTTTTGATCAATTGTAAATTAATATTTAGTCAATTTTAGTTTATAGCACACACTGCACACACTTTTAAAATTGTTTTTAAATGTTTATTGTTTGTAAAGGGATCGTTACATTTTCCCGCAAAACAGTTGCCCGTGTAACGTTTGCCCGCCGATTTTTTTGATACTTTTTTGATGTCAATCCCGCAGCACGATATCCCGTCGCATGATATCCCGTAGATTTCTTCACGGGATTGGCGACGGGATTGGCAGTACTAAATACTACTTTTAAGATAGTACTTTTTGGATTTATTTAAGCAATAGTGCTTCCATAAAAATCCTCAGTTCTTGTCAGATCTCCGTGGAGGTAAGACCTCAAGAAGAGATCTTTGGTTCAGTTGTATTATGGGGTGATTGGTGGTTGGGTGACTGGTTTTTTGAACGAAGAGCTGGTGAGAGTAAGGAAATGGCAAGTGGTGACATTGAGGTTGCATACGTAGACGAGTCATCAACATACAGCAGGTTTTCACAGCCGGTTGAAATGGGTTGGTCTTATGTCATCAGACTGTTTTATTAATTATTTGATAGCCGAAAACATATGTATGTAGTAGTTCTTTCATAAAAATTCTCAGTTCTTGTCAGAACTCCGTAGAAGTAGGAACTCAGGAAGAGTTAGGAACTTTTATTCAGTTGTGTTATGGGGTGATTGCTGGTTGGGCTACTGGCTGTTTGGGCTGGCTTGTTGAACGAAGAACTGGTGGGTGTTTTTAACGTTAATTAGAAAACAAGTGTTTTTATTTATTATTTTTTATTTATTTAATGAGAAACAACTCTTTACTTTTGCTGCCAAACTTCAACTAACTTAAAATAATTTTAATTACATTTTATTGAGATGGAATAACTGACGAGTCGCGAAATGCGACAAAGTAAATTGTGTGCAAGTGATGCAAACAATCAATCGTGGGTGGAAGGTTTATCTTTTGCAATTATAGTCGCGATCGCGACAAAGGGTGACATTTGATATTGTATATCCCTTTTGCATTGGGAATTGATATCAAAAATGATGAATAATATGAATGATCACATTGGGTGGTCGTTATACATATATGTAGGTTGTATAGGAATATGTATCATGATATCAAAAATGATGAATAAAAGGTTATATAGGAATATTTATAACGTGATATCAAAAATGATGAATAATATGATTATATAGGAATATATAACAGGAGGAAGAAAATGACTAGTACTGACATTGAGGTTGCATACATAAGCGAGTTATCAGCATACAGCAGGTTTTCACAGCCGGTTGGGATGGGTTGGTCTGATGTCATCAGACTGTAGAGGAAGGGGCCAAGTTTTGAACCTTGTTGGAATCCGGCTATGATGCTTTTAATAATAAATGAGCAGTTTCCAAATTGCTGGAAAAAAGAAATGAAAAAAGAATTTTTATTAGTGGCGGGGGTGGATGTAGCAGTTTGTGTATAAAAGCGTCTAATCAGACGCTGTCGAATGCTTTCTCGATATCCAGAAAGATTCCGATGGTTACACGATGACTGTTGAGGGCATTGGTGGTGTCATGCCGGAACTTCAAAAGCGGGTGTAGTGTTAAGTTCTTCTCTTTAAAGACAAACTGGATGTCAGGTATTTACA
Organism: Chrysotoxum bicinctum; assembly: GCA_911387755.1. Lineage (NCBI taxonomy): Eukaryota > Metazoa > Arthropoda > Insecta > Diptera > Syrphidae > Chrysotoxum > Chrysotoxum bicinctum. The sequence continues at coordinate 1,897,710 of OU426987.1, forward strand.
TAGTTCTTCTCTCTGCAAAACTTCTTAAGTTTCCTTAGTATCAGCTCTTTCAAGAGCTTGGTTAGGTTGCTGAAGAGTGATATTGGCCTGTAGTTAGAGATCATGTTCCTGACACATTTCTTCTAGATCGCCACAATCCTTGCAGTTTTCCATTTTTAAGGGAAGAAGTTATTATTGAAGCAGTTGTTCAAGATGTTGGTTAGAAGCATCAGGACTGTCTCTGGCATCCTATTTATGAGAAAGTTGGATAGTCTATCTGGTTCGTTTGAGTTCTTAGGCCTGAAGCTACTGATCTTTTCAGCTATTTCTTCTAGGCTGCTCAGGTTTGGGCTGTCTACTGGGTCACTCGCTGGATTGGTGTCGCTGAAGCGCCAAGCCTTTTTTTGGTGCCAATGCCAGTAAATATATCGGTAAATGGATTCTGCCATATAGCATAAAACGTTTCTGAGACGTTTTTAAGCTATTAAATGCTCTTTTAGGAGCTTAAAAAAAGATTGTAATGAGATATTAATTTATTCAATTATGGGTATTATTTTTAACTCGGTAGCATTTGCGTAGTTTTTTTTAAGCCGCTCAAAAGGATGACTTTAATTGCTTCAAACACTTCACAAGGTTATAAAAATTTAAATACTTTGAATCCACTTAAGGTGCCACCCATGGTACTGATGTTCAAGAAAACTGCTGAGATAGGCGCCTGCCTGGCGACTGAACATACCCTAAGCGGAGCAACGGAGTTGCGTGAGCGGGTGACAGCCCCAAAAAGGGAGTTAAAATCCTGAGAACCCGCGAAGCGGGCCACCCAAGGTACTATTGCCCAAGAAAACTGTTGTCAGAGGCGCCTGCCTGGCGACTGAACATACCCTAAGTGGAGCAACGGAGTTGCGTGAGCGGGTGAGAGCCCCAAAAAGGGAGTTAAAATCCTGAGAACCCGCGAAGCGGGCCACCCAAGGTACTATTGCCCAAGAAAACTGTTGTCAGAGGCGCCTGCCTGGCGACTGAATATACCCTAAGCGGAGCAACGGAGTTGCGTGAGCGGGTGAGAGCCCCAAAAAGGGAGTTAAAATCCTAAAAGAAAAGATCTTGAAGCTTTCTTTTTTGCATAAATTCATGCTTTTCTAGAAAACAGACGGCAATTTTCTCAAATTAAATTCATATTTTTATATGTACTATTACATAGTTACGCTTAAAAAACTTCTAAAGCTAGAAAAAATAAAAATTCATAATCTAAAACGTTTCTTAAATGAAAACCCAGACCATCTTAGGGATTACCAAAAAGCTTTTAACGCGTTTTAAGCTCTGAGCAAATAAAATTCGCTCTAAACATTAACTGAAACTGAAAAAAAAATACTTAAGCCCTTAAATAAATGTATTTATCTGTGCAATCTTTTGTTCATTGTTTATAAATTTATCTGTTATTTATTTATTTAAATCTCTATTTATGTATTTATTTATATGTTCATGTATTTATTTATTTATTTTTGTTCATTTATTAATTTATTTATTTATTTTCTTTCCTTGCTTTTATTTATTTATTTGACTATTGTTTTCAATGTTTATTTATTTGTTTATTTTGCAATTGATTGATTTTTGATTAATTTATTTATATAAACTTATTCACTTCAAATAAAATATTTACTATTAAATAATAAACAAATTAATTATCTGCCAAATTCCATTATTTTCCTTCATACCTAGTTAACAGACTTCTAAAAAGAAGTCCATGTCATAAATTTAAAAATATCAAATGAAAGTTTTCTACGTAGTTTTTATTCAAAAATAAATTTCCTTTTCGTTTTGTAAATACTTATCATCATTTCGAATTTATTTTTCAGTTATAAGATAGGTATAAACAAAGTATCCCTGTGCAAGCTATGTATGCACAAAATCATTGTAAATTGTAAAGCCTTTATTCTACGATAGTTAATATATATCTATCTATTAAACCCTTAAAATGTATTGCAATCCTTGAAGAAAATTTCTCTATAACAATATTGCAAGCGATCGCCACAACCACCATCATCGTCACACTTCATCCACCAACCACCCCATCCCGTGCACCAATTACCATGTCAGTCAACCCACCAACGTCATCGTCGCGTCCAACAACCATGTACTCACTTACTCAGTACCAAGCACCCCAAACCTCTAGCAAGACATCTCTCATCTCTCAATGTCTTTCTTCTATGCAGGTCTAAGAAGAACTGATGATTTTTTTCTAAATCTCTCCTGCCTTTTATTGTGCAACTTATTTGGTCCTGCTTCCTCCGTGATATCTCATGTTAGTGTGAGCGTGTGAGGTATTGCAATCGTTCTCATTCTCATTGCTCAGTTGGTGATTAATACAGAGCTGTCGCTTTGTATCGAGAAAGGTAGGAATCGGCGGGCAAACGTTACACGGGAAACTGTGATTCGGGATATCGTTTTACGGGAAAACGAGTTACGGGAAAATGATTTTCGGGCAAACGTTACGCGGGAAAACGTGACGCGGGAAATCGTTTTGCGGGAAAACGTAGCCAACCCGTTTGTAAAACTGATTCTAAAAAGGCTCGAAGGACCAAATGTTCAAGTCTAAGTTTTTTTATTATAAAAAATAGCCAAAAAAAAAAAAAGAAAGATAAAGAAATAAAAACGCAACCACTTTGTTTGAATAATCTTGTAAAATGTAATTTTAATCATATGACTCGGTGTATAGTCGTATTGTACAATCATTTCATTAATTATTTGACATATACTTTTTGTAGCTCATTTGTGGACTGTATTTGAAATATGTAATTAGGTTTGTTTCCTTCATGTGTTGAATTGTCCTCTCTCCGTAAATTTGTTAATGTTTCTACTTGTACTTTCGTACATGGTCTATTTTTTTTACGGATCGATAGGTGCTTATGAGAAAAGCTTAAAACCAAATTTGCCCCACATGACAACTTTTTTTTACCAAAGTTATTGGTAAAAATGTGTTTTGTGTCATTTTTTGGTCATTTTCGAATATCTCGGCTCCACTATCTCCTACAAACAAAAATTAAACATGTATTTATTCATAATAACAATACATTATCTATTATGTTATAAAAAAACATTTGTTTAAACAAATGAAAAAAAAGTTATAGTAAGTTAAAATAATTTTTTGTTGTTTAAAAATCACTTTTTCCTGATTATTAAGAAAAAAGCACATTTAACGATGAAATTTATATTATTTATTATTAAAGTTCTTGTAATTCCCTACAATATAAAAAAAATCAACACTCTACGATGAACAAAAGCCGAGTAATAAATTATTGAACATAGGTGAGTCAGCGCACCTACGCTTTTATGATTTTGTTTTAATTAATATCTCAGCCCCAGTATGTCGCAAAGTGAAAATAAAAAACTGTATTGCTAATAACAATTTTTTATATCAACTTGCATTTAACTTAATATGTTTGAGCAAAAACATAAAAAGTTACCGTTGGTTTCAACGTTTTTTTTCTTGTTTTTAATATCTTTTTTTAATAGTTATTGAGAAAAAACTGTATTTCGCGGTAAATATTTTTCAGTTTCGGATTATAGTTTTATAGTCCTGCTAATTTTCTTCAAATTAAAAACAAAATTAGTCCATTACGACAAACGGTAGCCAAGATATTCATGATTTAAAAACTTAGGAAAGCTTACAATTTAGTATCTTAACCTTGTAGCTTGTCATTTTGGTGTCGCCAGTAATAATCTTTCTTTCTCCAAAACGATGCAAATATTTGTGCCACTATTCGGTGCGATATACCGTCAAATCACCAGTGGACCTATTGCTACGAAAGCCATATTGATAATCATTGAGAAGCCTTTGTTCTTCAAGATATTTCTTCAGCTGATAATTTATGAGAGTAATCTTGGATCAATTGGTCTACAGTTAGAGGGGAGAAGGATTCGCCATTTTTAAGAACAGGCTGGACAAAGGCTATTTTCCATATACTCGAAAAGAGACATTTAGTGTAGGACAGATGAAAAAGAAAGAAAGGCGCTTTAAAAAAATCAATTTAAGTCAGCTGGCAACCCATTTCTTCTAAAGAGGAGAAAGGCAAAGTATTCCAATTCAAATAGTACGACTAAACAAAGAACCTCTATATTTACGTAAGTATGAAGTTAGCTTCAAATATTGAATAATTTTTGACAACGATTGCAATTTTTTAAACAAAACACATCAAACGATAATAATTGTATTGTAGAGATTTAAGGTATTAGTATATACATATCTCTAAGCATTTGAATTTCAAGAGAAGAAGGACAGGTGTTACTAACAAGAGATCTGGTGTGTTAACAAAAGTGATAAGTTACTTAATACATTTTATTTTATTTAGTTATCGGGTGATTGTTTTGGCAATCATCAAAATCAAGAAGTTTGTATTTTTGTATTTCCAAGGGATTTTATTTTATTTAACTTTGGTATATCATAACTCTTACTGTATACAAACAGGGAATATTTCTAAATTCTATTGGTTTTGTCTGTTTCGATATTTTGCAGTTACTATACACTTGTCGGTCTATAAACCTACGTGATACCACTAGGCATGGGTCAATACTAATATTTTGTAATATTACCTAATACTAATATATTAGTTAACAAATATTATAATATTTAAACCGATATAAAAATATCACTAATATTTGGAAAAATGTATCCTCCTTTTACATTGTACATACACTGAAAATAAATTCCTAGGTCATATTGATAAAAACGTTTTTGTTGATCTTCAACAAAACAATATTATCGTTTTAATAATATTTTATCAATACGAAAGGATGATTTTGTTGTAATGTACCTAAATGTAATTCTGCATGATTTTTTGTCAGTTTAACAAAATATGCTCTACAAATAATATTGTCAGTTTAACAAACCAAGTTTTGTTAATATAACAAAATAAAACAGAGATTTTTGTGATCCACAAATTTTTTTGTGATTTTACCAAAATGTTTTTTGTATCAAAAAAAAAAATCTGTTTTATAAATGTTTGTCAATAGGTACCTATCACAAAGTTTTTGTCAATTTAACAAAAAATTAAAACATTTTTGTTGAAATGACAAATTTTTTCATTTTGGAGTTGAGTTATTTTGTAATATTGATAAAATATTTTGTAAGGAAAAGAAAAAATTCAGCGAAAATTTTTTTGATCATGAAATAATCAATCAAATAAATCTTTAGTGTATGATATAGTTAACATTTGGTTTCCGTCAAAAAATCGATGTAAGATTAACTGAATTTAACGAAAATTGCTTATTGTCAATACGCCCTCACAGATGATTCCATGTGAGATCGCAGGGACGAAACGCCAATTTTTATGGATTAAAAAGTAAAACAAAGGCTATTTTGAAACAAGAAAATTTTTCATATTGATTACCATTTTTATTAAGCTGACAGATAAATTTTGTGGATTCAACAAAATAAATTTGTTAAATTGACAAAATTTTTTGTTGATTAAACAAAATGACTTAGTTAATCCGACAATGAAAAAAAAAAAAACAATTTGTTACATTAAAAAAAAAAAATTTGCTGATATAAAAAAGAATTGTTTATATGACAAAATAATTTTGTAAATTCTACGAAATTTTGTCATATTGACAAAATATTTTCGTTATTGTTTATTTTCAGTGTATGCACCAAAAGCTATCTAAACGCCCAATTCTACATTCTACAAATATCTTTCCCAAAAATATGTCCTGACCCTCATGATTGTGACACTAATAAGATCAATTTAAAAAAGGGTGTATGTAGGTACCTACTATGTACTTACTTTTAAAATCACTGATATACCTATAATCAGAATCATTGAACTTAATAATTTGAACATTTCTTACTTAAATGAATTATTATAGGTAGGTAGTTATTTAATTTGTTTTTCCTGGGTAGGTAGGTATTTAGTTTTTTGTCTTGAATTTAATTTTATTTCGTGTTGCGTTGATTTCGTTTTAGCTGTTATTCGCTTTCATTGCAGGTATTGAAAAATAATAGCATTAAACTAAACATTATCGCTGACAATATTGGCACAATTGATTATTACTTGAATATCATTTCTTCTTCTTCTTACCTGTATATTAACATTTATTTTAACAATTGAAATTTATTTTTACAATTCAACTTTTGGTTTTTAACAATTAACTCTCTTTCTTACCAGTAGTCAGATTGAAACGAAATTTGAAATTTAATTCCAGTCTTTTCAAAATGAACCATACCTACATGTTAGTGTTTAGTTCTCATTCGTATATCCTGAAACAAATAATTGCTTTCTAATATTATTTAATACGGTAAACCGTCCTATCTTAGCCCTTATTCACTATTGCATTTAAAAAAAGTCAGAATTAAGTGTTCTCTACAAATACAAACTACGCTCTATTTCCCCGGCATACCTACCTAAAAATATTAGTATTTCATTGCCATTCCATACAAGAACAATAAAAAAAATAACAGCTTTTCATACTAAAATACAATTTTCATATCAGAAACCATCAAATTACAAGATTGAAAATGAAGTCCATGCACTACCACAAACTTAAATCCATAGCATAAATACATACCATCTTTGGTTTATTTCCTATCTTCCTTCGTTCACTAAACAGAAAAATTCCAGTGTCCAATTTAAACACCATCCCACTTTGCTTGCATTATAAACATTTCACGCTTTTGTCTCTTTCCAGTCTTTTTTCCTCATACAAACAATACAATCCATAAAAATATATCAGATATGCGTCCGATACTGATACTAATATCTTATATGATACAAAAATATTCGCTTCGACCGACAATGATACGAATACCTAATACCAAAAATATTATGAATACAAAAATATTAGCTTCGAAGTTAATACTAATACTGATATCTTGTATGATACAAAAATATCACCTTCACTATGATACTAATACCTAATACCAAAAATATTATGAATACAAAAATATTAGCTTCGAAGCTAATATTTTTGTATCAAAGTATCTTCGTATCGTATTACTCATAGTATCAGTGGCACTCAAGTTGATACTATCACTATGTATCTTAATATTTTAGGTAAGAAAGAGATATCAGAACAAGAGTAGTGAGGTTGAGTGGCGTGTCTCTGTGTGGTGGTGTGGTTATAACGAAAGCCAAAGCGAATATTCGTAGGTACGATATTTATATTTTAGGTAGGTAAGAAGAAGAAGGAGATGCATATGAGATGAGAACAAGTAGAGTGCAAATGAATGAAATCGTTGGTTATGTGTAGGTAGAATATAGAAGATAATATTGTTGCGGTAGGGAGAAGTGAATATTTTTGCGAAGGAAGGGAGAAGCTCATATTTTTTTGTAGGGAGAAGTCAATATTTTTGCTAGATATCTGAATATTAGGATATTTATGATATTAGTATTAGCGATATTGAATATTTTCAAATATTAGTAATATCTTAGTGAATACTAATATATCGGTTACATCCCTAGATACCACATTGAGATGCATGGATTTTATAAAATCATAAGGAAATACAGGAGTACTTTGTATGGTGCAAGTGTAGTCCTTCCGAAGGCTTAAAACAAAGAATTCCAACTCAAATTCATATTTGCTCTTAACCAAATTGGATTTTCCTGTGATATTTTCGAGAAAAGACCGGATAGAGCCGAAACGAAATTATGTACCTTTTCCTGATACAATGAAAAACTCCTTTTATGAAAGGAACATACAATGCTCATGACTTGAGAAGCCAAGGGATTGCTCTGATTAGAAAGCTTATGGTTAGAGATTCATTTACTTTTCAATCATTATGTCGATAAAGCAAAGCAAATACTGTCTAAAAAATGTTTCATGACTCAAGGAACTATTTGTATTTATGTGTTCCCGAAAGCACTTACTCGTTAGCACAAAAAACTCTCCTTCATTGCTAATCAACATAATATACCTAGACGTCATAATTTGGAGTTTGAAATAGATACATCGTTTGAGCAAGATTTAGAATCACAATAAACCTCCTTGTGTAACAGGGTCACATTATAAGGTTTTGTTCTACCAACTTCCGTTCTAGTTTGAATTTTCGTTCCTTACGAATAAGAAGTAGGTACTTTGGCTGACCGAAATACATTTGGATGTCAGTTTCAAACTGCAAAGCTTATGTTTCGTTTTAAATGTGTAAGTAGGTACCACTGGAACGGGCTTGCTGTCATTAAATGTTACATTTTGAAACAAAGGTACTTTGTTTTCTTGACATACTTAAGGTTGATGTCTGGTTTTGCCTTGCAACATAACCAACTTTTTTCAAGGTTTGCACACGAGTAGTAGTTTGAGATACTTTTGAGATATGTGAAGTACACTATAGTTTGCTCTGAACAGTTAATTATTAGGCTTTAAACTTAAAAAGGTTCAAAAGAAGGTATTGATTTAAATTAAATATTTGCGGAAACGAGTTTTTCTTCTTCTTTTTTTCATGACCACAAATATGGAAATTTTTAGAAATATTTGATACAACCGTTCCACAAATAAAAAAAATCCAAAAATTTCGTTTGGTTTAAACTAGGAAATGGTTTTAAAATAACTTCAAAGAGATCTCCATACGGCGGAACTATAAATGCCTACGTGGGAAAGCGTTTTTAGATCTTGGTAAATAAAAGGACGTTACTCGGTGTGAAATGGCGGAAGTCTTTGATAAATTCACATTTCGAGCGGTTGTCGATCGTTGGAGCCAGCAAGTTAGTTGGTAGTCTTAGTGATACGCCATAAGTTAACTCTGCTGGACTGGCATTGAGATTTTCCTTTTAAAGTTGCCTGAAGGTCAAGTATTTACAATTTATTGCAGCTTTTAGTTTTCTATGATCAAATGTAATTTGCAAGGGAGGTCCAAATCGAGAAATCCATTTGGTTCAAGCGAATGGTCAACGGAGGTCAAGGTCAAGTTCGACTTTTAAAGGTGAACTGTTAATGACAACAGCTACATTGTTGTTGGCGTTAGCTTTTTATTTAATGAAGATGGAGAAGTGCAAGAAAATTCGCTACCATTGTTTATAAGAAAAGAGAAATTCGTATTATGTTCGCGCAGGCAAAAGGGAGTGTCCGGGGGTTCTTCTCCATTAGCCGATGGTGTCAAGCGATACCATAATTATTGTTCTTGATTAGCTTACGCGTTTCGCCATGATTGGCGTTTGGCCATTAGCGGCAATTGGTTTATTTTAGGCGCCCTCTATCAAGCCTCGACTGTGTGCAGCATTTCCAGAATATTTCGACATAACCATAAAAATTTATTACTTGCGTCTTATAAGTACTATAAGGCAAGTTATGCATTCGTAAAAAAAATCGAAATCGAGATTTTGATCAAAGTAGACGTTACGATGATAGCGAAGACTAAAAAAGTGGGTCTCGCAATTCTGTCTGTCTGTCAGTTCGACTACAGCCTAAGCGACTCGGCCGATTTTCTTTAAACTTGGTAGATATCATTTTAATTTTTTCGCCCCATAAATTTTTTTCTTTTTTTTTGTTGGACCAAAAATAACGGTACCTACCATACGATTTTTTTCCGAAATTTTATAAATATTTTTTTTTTCTCAAAAACTGTACAATAGACTTCAAAAATAAAAATACAAAAAAATTTTATTTAGTTAAAACAAGGTAATGATTGAAAAAATTTTTCCGAAAAATAGTTATTGAGGGTACCCCTCAAAGAACCTTTTTTTTTGTTTTCTATTTTCTGAAAAACGGTACAACCCATATTGATCATTTTTTTGCTAAAGCTCCCCAAAACCATAAATAGAATGGTGTATTCAAATTTTCAAAAAAAAAATTGTTTTGCATTTAAAAAAAAAATCAAAAAATTTATTTTACCCAAAAATAAAGGTAGGGGAAGGTGGCCTAAAATGGCACCAACTAGGCAAGTAAACCAAAAACCATTTTCAATATAATTTAAACTTTATTTTAAACAAATCTTAGTTTAAAGTAAAATAAATATAAACAATACTCAAAAAACAAAAAAAAATAAAAACAAAAAAACAAAATAAAACAACTGCACTTAAAACAAAATAAGGAAAAGTAAAATTTATAATAATATATTTATAATAATATATTTATATAATATATTGCAAATATCATAAATGTACTTTTTTTAGACGGCATTTAGGGCTTTTGTTAATGCATTATCAGTCCAGGTCTGCCTCTCTGTACATCGTTTATATTTTCCAACCATTTTCACAATAAAGAAAATAAAAATGTAAGGGTAAGTATAAAATGGCACACTATGCCGTTTCAGGCGAGTGCTTAGTAGGCCGTTTTGGCTATTTAGTGTTCTTTTATTTAAGTTTTAATTTCGAACACACTGAAATAGTTATAGGCCAACTAATTTCAGTAGATCAATAAGAAATACTTAATTCTTACATGCATTTACGTTTTTCTTCAAAATGAAATGTTTTTATAATTTTTTTTTGTCAACAAAATTTTTACAACATTTTATTGATTCTACTTTTGTAGATGGCTAGAGACAGTTTGACCTGTATAATTTCAAACAAAAACTTTAAACTGCTAATATTTCGTTTATGTCAGTGATGCCAGATAAACTAAAGAATTGAATTACCAAAACCTTCTAGTTCTGTTCGATTCTACGATTTCTAGCAAGGGGGCCATTTTACCTTGGTGGGCCATTTTAGGGCATCTTCCCCTACCCACCATACAATGGTTAAGAAATGGTTTTCAAAAATCGTATTTTGCCTAGAATTTTGATAAAAAATTTCTTCTTTCAATAAATTTTTACGATCTTTAATTTAATAAAAAAAAATTGAAATTAAGATATTACAGCTTTTACCTACCATAGAACCATTTTTCAAATTTTGAATTACTCGTTATCGACATAACGGATTTTAATGAAATTTTTTATATAAATGCTTCTAAAAAGTCTAAAAACCATTGCATTTCAAAACCTTAAAAAAAATATTTTTTTGAGTTTTTGAAAAAAAAAATCATTTTTTTTTTTGGAAATTCGATATTTCAAAAAAGGGCTCAATATTTTTTTTGGAAATTTAATTTTCATTCGTACAGTAATAAAAACTTAAAGTTGGCATTCCAAATTTTTTTCTTAAAATGTTTTAAAAATTTTGTACATATATAAAAGCTTTTTTTAAGAAACCACTACAACGACTTACAATTTTTGTTCTAGCATACATTCATATTTACGTAGCATTCATTTTTTGTCTCTTTCTACTTAACGAATTTAAAAAATTAATTTTAAAAACATTCGTACGACAGTCGTGCATTTTATTTTTAAATGTTTTGATAATTTTGTATACAAAAAATTATTTTTTTAAAAAATCCCCGAATTTATAAAAAAATTATTTAAATGCTTTTGTTTATTTTTCTCTGATATATATATAACTATATATATAACTCTCAACCATTCTTGGTTGCTGATTGTCGGCTGGATTACAATTTTCTACAATTTTCTGCACTTTTTCGTGAGGCAAGTAAACTGAGAAAAACGATTTAGTTTTAGATGGAATGTGCTGAAATACGAGCTCTCAGCTCTTGGCTATAGGTTATTATGAAAAAATTATCATATTTTATTAATTAAAAAAAAGATTTCATCAAAGTGTATTTCAGAGCAAAAGGAAAATAGTATGAATGCAATTGTATTGTGACAATGAAGGATTTTATTAAACATCCATTGAACTCTTTCATAACTTTTCCATAGCTTACAGTGTGGCACTTGAAGATGTTTGATATCTCTTTTCATTAGCGGGCTCATCTTAGTCCCAGTAACTTCCTCGAGCTTACGAGGCCTGAGATGGGCCCCGCAAGCTCGAAAAATTTTCCAGTCAGGTCATTTTATGTTCTTTCAGTCTAAGTCAGAATCCTTTTTGGTAGACCGACGTCACTGAACAACTCGTTCAGTTCATCAATGAATCATGTTTTCACCAGAAAGCGTGAACCCAAACTGGAAAAAATAAATTACCAAGAACTTTTCGCTGAAAGTTACTAAGTATGATTTCATTAACCTTTGACATCGTCCTTCCTATAAACATACTTTTAATTTCATATGCAAATACTAACTATCCCTAGCTTAAAAAAATGTAATCCTGCATGAATTAATGATTTTTTTTCTATTTTTAACTTGACCCTTTGCAAACAAACTTTCTAGAGACTCTTTTCACAACAAGAATACAACTTATGTAAATACTGATACAAATACACAAAGTTAGAGCAGGCCGTGTCCTATAGTCAAGCATAGATGGGAAAACTTTTTTTAGCATCTAACACCCACCTCCCACTGATGCTGCTGCTGAGGGACTCAGTTTTTTTGTATGCTCATACTCAACATCATGGCAATTCGTGGTTTTTTGAAGTGGGAAAGTTGACATGTTAATTGGAAAATTTGTGGCCACTAGAGTCATCAAAAAAAAAGGCAAACTAGCACAAACTTTAGAGACGAAGTTGAAAGCAAATAAATGAAAAAAGGGAGACGAAATCAAATAAGAAAAGGGATAAAAATACGCACGTCATTTCTCTGCACTTTAGTTGACGTAAGAAAGATGGAAGTGTTTCCTGTCTTGTCAGCCATCACAAACAAACCGAACAAACAAAAAAAAAACTATGCACTCGAAGAATTCTTTGGCAGAAGCAAAAGCCATGTTAATTAAATTTTCGTCAGTAGATACGCCAAGTTCTCCAAACTAACACCCAGCTGAAGCAAATAGATTTCAAATCCCGCACACATTTGGTAGTTGAGAGGAGCTAAGCTCCTCCGCCACTTAGTGAGACCCGCTCCGAAGGTCTCCCACATTCACATTCACATACCAAAAATGAACGAAAGATTTGTGTGCATCGTGCGGTTATAGGATCCCAATATAATATTAGGTATACTTGTGCATATATACGCTGGCTGAATTCTAGGATCCAAGGATTCTATTAGAGCGGTGAGTTATAATCGCATTATTCAGCCTGTAACTGAACTTCGTTTTGCATGCGATTAGAGATATTATAAAGGGCGTTGCGGGGGCGGGTGGAAGTCAGCACTTGAAAAGATGCAGCATTAAAGTTGTTTATACTTCTGAACGGTGCTTTAATGCTTGACAATCGTTTTATTGTTACGAGGCGATGGAAAATGCACGAAGGGTGTATTCTTTTGAGTAGAGATAGAAAGGGAGAATTTTTCAAAGGGTGTAGCCTGAGGTATAGTATATGGCCGGAGGTTACATGTGCAAACGCTATGTCTGCAGAAGCGAGGATAGCGCTAAGGGTGCCCATTGCATTTTTACACACACTCGTCTGCGTCTCAGAGTGGCATTTCATTTTGTTCTTTTGAAATAAATGAATGTCAATGAACTTTGTAAAACAGGAATTGAAGTGTGGAAGTTGAAAGAAGGCAATGCTACAACTTTTGAGAATTTAAACGACAGCTTAAAGCCACTTAAATTTGAACACGGTTTATGCACCTATACAATGTAGAGCAACCGGAACTACCTTATCTGTTGCACTCTGTAGCTGCCATGGCATTTGTATAGCTAAAATATGAAATACCCCGTTAATCATGCTTTGCAGCGCATCAGGCTTACATTTTTTTCTTTTCTTCCGTTACTTTGTTACCGTAGCTAGGTAAGAATTATATCTATGTAGGTAGCATTAAAAAATAACCTTTTTGATTAAATTTTTTCCAACGACACAATCTAACTATAACCATATAGCTTTGGTCATTGCAAGCTATTTGGTGGGAGGCTCTAGGATAGTAGAAATGTCCGCGCAAAATTGCCTTTACATATATCAAAAGAGGACGTGAAACTATCAAGTCATGGCTGAAGGGTTGTGAAAAATTAAATGTCCTGGGATATAATCTCTCATTAAATCTTGTGTTCAGTCCTTGTCCAACAGCCCATGGACATGGAACAGGATTTATGGATTAAAAAGGATATAATGGGGGCTAATGAAAAGAACTACATAAATTCAAATGACAATGGATTCTGCTGCTGGCTGGAGCTATTGCTGCTTCTTTAGTTGCAAATCATCACTGCTGTGCTGGATGGTAATTAGTTTTTTTCTAGGTATGTCTAGTTGCAGGGCAGAAATATAATGGAAGTGGAAAGTACCTAGTGGTATAGATTTTTATAATAATCATGGAACTACTATTATAAGAAATAATAATTATAATATTTCGTTCCTTTAACAAGTTATCCACGATCAAGAGACTCTGTCAACATGTTGCGAACCTCCATAGCCTACCACCTCAGTTAACTTGACTTTTGTTAAATATGATTTAAAAGAGACTGATGGTAAACTTTTCTTGGGTAGTTTGTGTTTCTGAGAAATTGAGAAGCTACTTTTCGTTAGCTTATAACATTAGCTTCTGTGATTTTATGACTCTCTTGTAATTCTAGATACGGAATGATCCTTCGTGCCAACTCATCCTTAACCTCCACACGTAAATCTGATGCTTTGTAGATCTCATACTTATTTTGTAGATGGCGTTCAATAATTACCAGATACTTAAGTCCAAAAAATCTTTGGCAATCGTGGCAGGTACTAATTTAGTTACTTTTTTATCTTTAAAAAAATCATAATTTTTAAAATGCGCTTAATGAATAAAATGTTCATATAAATTAGAAAATTAATTGGCCCATTTTTTTTTTGTGATATCGAATTTTGAAATTTTAAAACTTTTTTTTTTTTTAATCCGAAAAATTACTATGAGTAATGTGAATATTTATTTTTATTGAACTACAGGCCATACAAAAGATGTGAAACGATGAAACTTAGTTTTTCGAAAACCGTTTTTTAACATTAATGCAACCTTTTTTATAGATAAAATATCAATTTCGTTTCTATATCATTATACATTAAGCTGCTGCACAAACCAATCATTTGTTAACAACACTGCGTTATCCTGATTTGTTTTTTCACACTGCTAAAGAAATCTTTTCCTCGATCCACTTCTTCCTCCCACTGTCAAACTAACTATGAAAACTTCGGATTCAACTGAAGCCCGATACACTATGTCAAGACTTAGAGACCGTCGCATATATGATAACGTTCGGCTTTACCTGGCTTACCTTCATGACAAGCCGGAGTCTGTCTGTTTTGAGGGAAAGACTAAAACAAACGTTATGGTTTCTATTCAACAAGAAGGTCTTCCTACTAATCCCGTCATTCTACGAAACATATACAACTCTTTTCATGAAGCCTTAAACTTCACTAAGCAAATGGTTTCAGACGACCTGGCTGCCTACGGTTCATATGTAAATTCTAGAAAATTCTCTCATCCTCTGCGCAATCAAGTCAATCGTAACTTTTTTCGTGTCTAACCATGTTTCTTCTAACCAACTAAATAATAATCTTCCTACTTGTCTCACAATATATTACCAAAATGTAAGAGGACTGCGTACAAAAACATCTACTGTCTTCTTAAACTCACAAAAATTACCTTACGACATTTTTGCTTTAACTGAAACAAATCTTACTCCTGATTTTCTAAATAGTGAATTATTCACCTCAGATTTTGTTACTTTTCGAACTGATGGTACGAGTAATAATGATAACAACGACTCTTCTGGTCGTGGCGTTCTTTTAGCCATCAATAACTGTTTTGATGCCACATTTGTCAAGTCCTCTGAGTCAACAGACTTTGAATTCATTATAGTAAAAATAAAATTGTCATCTCGGAATGTATTTATCATGTGTTGTTATATTCGTCCATCTCAACCCTTAAGCTCGTATAAACTAGTAGTTGACGCAATTGATTTTCTTTTTGATGCTGCTAGCACTAATGACGATATCATCTGCATTGGCGATTTCAATCTACCTCACATCGAATGGTCTCCCACCGACGAGGGCAACTATTTCTATTCAACCAATGCCAAGTCGGAAAAAGAAATGTTAGTGTTAGATTGTATTGCAGACTCAAGTCTTTTTCAAGTAAGTGGTGTTAAAAATAATCTTAACAGACAACTTGACCTCATTTTCACATCCGACCCAGATAACACTATTGTGATCGAAAGTGATCACCTTCTTTCTAATCTTGATCATTTTCACCCTCCTCTCCTTATTTCTTTTTCTTATGAAAAATGTTATGCTGCCACTGTTCCCGAATATTTTTTTAACTTTCGTAAAACTAACTTCCAAGAATTAAACATGCTTCTCAGCAAAATCAGATTTAACTTTACTCATATTTCAATTGATGACGCAGTAACGACTTTTTACGATGAAATTTTCAGCTGTTTCGCGCACACTGTTCCTTTTATGCCACATAAAAATTTTTCTTCTTCTCCACCTTGGTATAATAAAAAACTTCGATCTCTTCGTAACCGAAGAAATAATTTGTGGCAGAAATACTTAAAATCGAAATCTCCTTACCACCATCAAGCTTTCTCAGATGCTTCGACAGAATTTTCACTCCTTTGCGATCGTCTGTACAAAGATTACATTACTCGTATGCAATCTTCGATTAAATCGAATCCTAAATGTTTCTTTGAATTTATTAATATTAAAAGAAAATCCGATGGCTACCCGTCCTCCCTAACATATAATGGGAAATCTTCATCTGATCCAACAGAGATAACCAATTTCTTTGCAAACTTTTTCAAACAATCCTTTACTGATTGCGACATTGAACCAGATACCCAATATTTCCGCTACTTAAAGAATTCTCCTCAAACCACATTTACATCACCGAATATTCTTCCAGCTATGGTAAGAGATAAAATTGAAAAGCTTAAAGATGACTTCTCCACAGGACCAGATGGTGTTCCGCCAATCATCCTAAAAAAATGCATTAATGCCTTTATTCAACCATTGACTGACCTATTTACACTATCCATTCTGCAGAGCACCTTTCCTCAATCATGGAAAGTTTCTTACATAGTTCCTGTCCACAAAAAGGGACCAAAAAATAATGTGTCAAACTATCGCCCTATAGCTAAACTATCATGCATTCCAAAAATATTTGAAAGTATTATATACGAAACTCTCTCTTTCCACTGCAAATCAATTCTTTCCCCAGTACAACATGGTTTTATATCGGGTAGATCAACAACAACGAACCTAGTAGAATTTGTTTCCAATGCTCTATGCACAATGGTCGATGGGGACGAAGTCGATGTGATTGCTACTGACTTTAGCAAGGCCTTCGACAAAATATCACATAATATCATCATGTTAAAATTAAATTCCATGGGCTTTCCTACACTTTTTATCTTATGGTTGAATTCATATTTGACTGATAGAAATTATGTTGTCCGTTTTAGATCATCTCTTTCCATTCCTTTTAATGCACCTTCCGGAGTACCACAAGGCAGCCATCTTGGCCCACTGCTATTCACTTTAGCTATTAACGATATTGCTCAAGTTCTCGATTGTGGTTTATCAATATATGCCGATGACATGAAAATATTTAAACGCATTTCAACTGCCGCTGATATTTGTTCCTTACAACAAAATCTTGACAAATTTTCCCTATGGTGCCATAAAAACCTCCTTGACCTCAATGTCAGCAAATGCCACAGCTTGACGTTTTCACGTAAACGGCTCCCTTCTCCTCCCAGAAAATATCATATAAATGCTGAACTTGTACCCGTAGTCACTTCCTGTCGTGATTTAGGAGTAATCTGTGATAAAGAGCTTAACTTTCGATGCCACATTGACAACATTATTAATAAAGCTAATTCGACGCTTGGTTTTATAAAACGCTGGTCAAAAGAGTTCTCTGACCCGTACATTTCGAAATCTCTTTTCATTTCATTTGTCCGTCCCATCCTAGAATATGCATCTCAGGTTTGGTCACCATATCAAATAACCCAAATTAAAAGGATCGAAGCCGTCCAGCGTAGGTTTGTTCGTTTTGCCCTGCGCAATCTTCCGTGGGATGATAATTATCGACTTCCTCCATATTCGAATCGCTTACTGCTAATTGACCTTCAGTCGCTTGAAAAACGGCGTGAAGCCGCAGATGTGGTTTTTATACACGACATACTAACTGGTAATATAGACTGTCCGGGTCTAATAAGTCTGATTCCCATTAATACCAATCGACGAAATGTTAGGTCAGTACCCCTATTCCGCATTCCTTTTCACCGTACTAATTATAGCTACTATAATCCTATGTCTCGTATGCTACGTAATTCCAACAACTCCTCAAATATTTTTGATTTTAATATATCTAAATCAGTCCTCCGAAATTCTCTCCTCTCCAACCCACCCCAATAACTTTCTCACCCACCCAAATTTTTTATTGTTAGTTGTACTATATATTATAATTTAAAATATATTATTATAATTTGGAAAAGTTTTTTTTTTTTATAATTTACCTGTAGTTTTTTCTTACACTCGTGTATTTTTACTAAATTTTATTTATTTTAAATATGATGTATTAGTATTAAGTTTTGCTTACTTGTAATAAGTGTACAATAAAAAATTAAAAAAATTAAAAATATCTAGTGAAGATTATTAAAAAACTGTTAATTATAAAGTCTTAAAAAGTCTAGAATGTAGTTTTCGAAATACATATTAAGTTTTCAAAAAAAAAAAAAAAATATTTCTACTATTTAAAATAAACTTTTAAGGAGCTTAAGCATACAAAATGAGTGCAAAAGAAGGTTTGTCCCATAAAATCTTAAAGCTAAGTATATGGAGAAAGCCCTTCATGAGGAAGTGCGTATAATAGGCAAAACAATTAAATTGAAAATAAAAACAGTCTTGCTACCTTCTTAGATATAGAAGGTGCTTTCAACAACTCCCGAACCGATTCCATTTAGAAATCACCAGTTGAATTTTGTGTTGAGAACTATATCAGACAATGGATAATCCATGCTTCAGTGATAGAAGAATTTAAGCTAATTTAGGTAATACAAAACTTACCTTATACGTGAGTTAAGGAATTTCCCAGGGTGGTGTTCTGTCTCCTCATCTGTGGTTTTTACTCATTTGAAAAATTTGGATTCGATTTTGTGGGAATAGGCACTCAACAGAGCGTATAACGTTATTAAACTTAAGAATATTTAAAGAACAGCTAGCGTTAGCACTGCGGGAGCCCTACGATCCTACCAACAGAGGAACATCAGCAAAGCTGGCCATGCCTTACAATTCTCATTGTCGTAGCTGTGGTGAGGAAATAGAGGCCTACGGAATGCGGACGAAGTTGTGATAGCGATATCTGGAAAGCATCCCAACACACTGAAGGAAATCCTACAAAATGCTTTGAATAAGCTTACTACCTGGCCAGATCAATGTGGACTCGGTGTAAACCCCCTCAAAACTGAACTTGTCCTATTTACTAAGAAATATAAGATCCCACACATAGATCCTCCTTATATCAAAGGTATGTACCGTTTAAATTTTCAGAAAAAGCAAAATATTTGGGTCTTATTTTCGACAAGAAATTAAGCTGGAAGCACAATATTCAAGAGAGTATCAACAAAGCCAATATAGCTCTATTCTCTTGCAAAAAAGTCGTAGGTAACAAATGGGGTCTACAAACTCATATTACACACTGGCTTTACATCTCAGTCATTAGACCGATCCTTAAATATGATGTAACAGTATGGTGGACTGCGCTGGAAACAGCAACAAACCGCGACAAGCTCAGCAAAGTCCAACGAACAGCCTGCTTAATCAGGGGTTGAGCTCTCCGCTCAACTCCCTCCACTGCATTTGATGTTCTGTTTCATCTCATACCGCTAGATATCTTTAGTAAACAATCGGCCGCTAGCACAGCCATTCGGCTTAAAGCCTCCTCGCAGTGGATCAATAACGAAATTGGCCACTCCACTATACTGAACTCGTTCAGACCCCTACCTAGTAACGTCAATTACACCACCCCTCATCCAAAATTTAATAAGAACTTTCAAGTGTCCATCCCTTCCAGGTCTACCTGGGAAATTGAGTCACTGTTGGTTAGGTTAGGTTAGGTTCTTGGGCTGACAATTGATGTTGCTACTGTCACACTTAGATCAATGTAGATCCATTGTGTTACCCGTGAGTGTTATCACTCTTTCCTGATAAAACCTATGTGTTCTATTAATCAGTCAAGCCATTTTGAGGCATTGACGAAGTTCAATATGCGTATTCCTGAAATATTAGAAATATCTTCTAGATTATCAAAGAAGTAGCTACCAAGCCATTTCCTTATCTGGTGGCATAGTGACGGGTAATGACAGAGAAAGTGTGATGTGTCTTCATGTACCTCTTCATCACCACATCCTCTGCATAGGTCATCTGTACTTAGTTTCATTTTAAATTTATGATATTTCAATAAATTATGTCCGGTAATTATGCTCGTGAGAGAGCGAAGGGACTTCTTACTAAGTTGTATAATTTTGTCAGTTCTCTGCTTGTTAAAACAGGGCCATATTTTCCTAGTAGTATCACAGGTGTCACCTTCCCGTGAATTTGACCTTGACGCGGTGGGAAGGCTTACGTCCTGTTTCCCCAGCAATCCAGCTGCGGTAGCAGAGACAACGAACAAAATTCAAAAACCCATGAACCATGATGAATAAAGCTAACGAAAAAGAGAAAATTCGAACGGGGATATACGTTCAAATGTCGGCAGGAGTCGCGACTGCCGGCACGGGCTTGGCCTCTAACGAGGATAAGTCGCCAGCGACTATAATAGCTTTACAAGGCGAAGCGGCTATCAAGCCTGACACAGTTTGCGGAACAACTGTTAAGACAGGGTCCGCGGGCTGTAGCAGGACTGATAAGCTACGCTCCATTGGTAGTACTACCAACAAAACTAAACCCCACTTCAGTGGTAAGGCGCCCTTGAGAAAAGGGTCTGCTGCAACCACTACGAGACATCCCCTATCGCAAAGCGTTCGCGAATTGCGGAATGCTAAGAGGATCATCAAAAGACTAGGTGACAAACTAGAAACTAATGGTGACTCTAAGCAGGAAGCATCGCTAGCATGGGCCAAAAGCGTCATTGCTAAACAGCAAGATGCTGAGACCAGCGGTGACTCCACGTCAAAGCGACAAAGGTCCATTGAGGGAACCACTTCGGAACCCAAGCGCCCCAAAGTGCAGAAGACCAGCACGGTATCAACTGCGTAAAGGAAGGATGATCTTTCTTTTAGCGATGCGCTAAAATCAAATTTAATAGTTGCAGTCATCGACAGAAGCGATATCGATGACAAGATCTCAGTAGATCGCTGGGCAGTGGTAACAAGAGAGCTCTCGGTACGCTACCTGGACATCATGAAAGCCAATCCAGGACCACCCCCAGTTATTAGAGATAACGGCTGGCACCGAGGCCAAGTAAAGCTTATCTCTTGTGGAGATCAGAGATCTTGCGATCTATATAAGCTTGCTGTCAGCAAGTTAGGAGAGATCTGGACAGGCGCGAAGCTTGAGGTTGTTGCTAGAGAGCAAATCCCTACAAGGCCAAGGGCTCGCACCTGGATTTCAGAGGAACCTTCTCGACCGGATACAATCCTTAAAATTATACAAAGCAGTAATCCAGACCTGCCCACTCATAACTGGAAAGTTGCGAAAGTGGAGGAACCAAAAGGCGCTTCAAGATCTGCAATTATTGTAGTGAATAAAGAGTCCTTGGCTCCTCTACTGGCAACCAAAGGTGTGATTGGGTACGGATTTTCTTCGATTACTCTGAAGGTATATAAAAAAGATGAGGGTAACACCGTTCCTCCACAACAAACAGGTACTTCCACAGTCGAAGAATCTGCGGTAGACATCGACCCAGCAATGGAAATTGATGCTCCCAGCAGCTCTGAGACTGAAGTGAAGACCACAAATATCGCCAAAAAGGCTCCTGAAAATGTCGACAGTCTCTCCGAGAAGGAAGCTAAAGACTCCGTGAGGAAGGTTCTTCTGAGTGAAGACGAACCCATTGGCTCGGACTCTGAAGCCTAGCTACTGGATTCGTCCTCTGAATCGGAAGACCTGAATCTAACCATGTTGGGGGTTGGTCTGGATGAGTGTAGCCAAAATGCTGCAACTACTTCAGATTAACCTTCAACATTCCATCAAGGCTTCGGCCTCACTTCTTCTCCGTCTGCACAAGAACCGAGAGGATATAGTCCTGATCCAGGAACCATGGATTGCCAAATCTGGAATTCAGGGACTCAAGACTCCTGGTTACTACTTGCTGTATGCATCGGACAAAGGTGAACCCAGATCCTGCATATTAGTTAAAAGTAGTTCTAATGTATATTTACTCCCTGATTTCAGCGATCGAGATATAACCGCCGCCAGAATGCACACCAAAAATGGAACGTACTGGATAGTGTCGGCATATCTTGGCCACGACAACCCTGGCCCTCCTGGCGATACGCTCAAGAGGATCATCGCTGAGGCAAAAAGGCAAAACATCAGCCTCCTTATTGGGTGTGATGCTAATGCCCATCACACTGTTTGTGGAAGTACGGACATAAACGATAGAGGTGAGTCTCTTTTTGATTATATTCTTAGTACTAACCTCGTAGTCAGTAACATCGGTAATGAACGTACCTTTGTTACCAGAAACCGACAAGAAGTGCTAGACATCACTCTTGTCTCTGACACTATATATCAAATGATAACAAATTGGAAAGTATCAGAGGAACACTCATTCTCAGACCATAGATACATCCAATTCAGTTTAAATGATGTACCCATCACACGGCCAGTCTTTCGTAATTATAGGAAAACAAACTGGCAAACGTATAGAGATATTCTGAAAAGATCGCTTACAGCCGAATCTTTAGATATCCCCTACAACACCTCAGATCTAGATAACAAAGTCAAGGATCTGACACTAACCCTGAACAATGCAATGAATATTTCTTGTCCTCTTCTGCAAGTTAGAGGAAAAAAGAAACCTTATTGGTGGAATTCGGGATTAGAACCGCTCAGGAAAAGTTGCAGAAAACTCTTCAATCGAGCTAAATACACAAAAGAATCCTCAGATTGGGACTTATATAAAGAATCCTTAAAGATTTATAAGAAACAATTGAGTACAAGCAAAAGATCTTCATGGAGGAACTTCTGCAATAAAATAGAAGATACTTCTGAAGCATCCAGATTGAGGAAAATCCTCTCAACAAATCCAGTCATGCCAAGCTCTTTGAAAATGTCAAATGGCTCCTGGACAAATTCATGTGAAGAATCACTCAATTTGCTACTTGACACTCATTTCCCAGGTAGCTCGCAAAACATTTGCAACATTGACTCACTAGAGTCGGATAACAAAGGTATAAAGATCCAAGGGTTAATAACAAGGGACAAACTAAAATGGGCAATTAACAGCTTCGATCCATACAAATCGGCAGGACCAGACGGCATAATACCAGCCGAACTGCAAGTTGCTTTGGACATTATCTTACCCACATTAGAGATAATAATGAACAGTTGTCTAAACCTGGTCCATATTCCCCTTATATGGAGAGAAGTCAAAGTAGTCTTTATACCCAAAGCTGGTAAATGCTCCCACGTTACGCCCAAGGACCTAAGACCTATCAGTCTATCGTCATTTCTTCTCAAGACACTGGAACGATTGATTGACATTCATCTGCGTAGTGCTATAAAACCAAACCTTTTTTCTACAGCACAACACGCTTACTGCAAGGGAAAATCAGTAGAAACTTCGCTACATACCTTGGTACGCGCAATCGAATACTCCCTAGATCACAAAGAATACACTCTAGTTGCATTCCTAGATATAGAAGGCGCCTTCAACAATGTAGACAGCGCCGCAATAGCGAAGACACTGCAGAATCTCAATGTGGATAGCTCACTTGGTAACCTTATAAAATTCATGCTGAAAAGCAGAATTATAAATGCGGAACTAGGTAGCTTTATCAGGAAAGCACCCTCAAGTTTTAACAGAACTTATACAAACCGCTCTCAACAAGCTACTAAAATGGACAGATCGATGTGGCTTAGGTGTTAACCCCCACAAGACTGAACTAGTCCTTTTCACAAGGAAATACAAAATTCCTCAACTAGACCCTCCATCGATTAAAGGTGTTCCACTCACTTTCTCAGATCAAGCTTAATACCTGGGTCTTATTTTAGACAAAAAGTTAAGTTGGAAACCTAATATACAGGAAAGAGTAAGGAAAGCCACGGTAGCTCTCTTTTCTTGTAAAAAAGCCGTAGGGAACAAGTGGGGCTTGTCTCCACAAATTACTCACTGGCTATACACTGCGGTCATCAGACCGATACTTACTTACGGGGTGACCGTATGGTAGACGGCCTTAGATAAAGCGATTAATCGCGATAAACTAAGCAGAGTTCAACGTTCAGCGTGCATGTGCATCAGCGGAGCTCTCTGCTCGACACCTTCCGCTGCACTAGACATACTACTCAACCTGACACCCCTAGATATTTACAGCAAACAAATGGCCGCGAACACAGCCATACGTCTCAAAGCCATCTCTCAATGGACCAATAACTCTATTGGCCATACCACCATTCTGAATTTATTCGGAACTCTACCAAGTCACTCTGACTACATCACTCCCTTTTTGGTCTTCGATAAAAACTTTGAAGTCACCATTCCCTCAAGGTCAGCTTGGGAGGAAGGGGCTTTGACAGATAATAGATCAGTAAACTTTTTTACAGATGGATCGAAGACTGAAAACGGAGTGGGTGGTGGAGTGTACTCAGATGGACTAAACCTTAGTCTCTCTAATGGAGATGGCCAAACAGTTTAACATTCACCTATTCTGGGTGCCGGGTCACAGGGACATTCCGGGGAATTGCAAAGCCGACGAACTCGCCAGAATTGGAACGGAAGTGCCTATCTTACCCGAAAAGGCAAATATAGGTATGCCCATAGCTACAAGTAAACTTATGCTGAAACGAATCGCTCTGGAACAATCAAACACAAGATGGCTTAATACTACCACTTGTATGGCGACCAAACAAATCTGGCCTAAACTGAATCCGAAACGGTCAAAATGTCTTTTGTCCCTCAGTAGATCTCAGATCAGCTCCGTCATAGGTGTCATAACTGGACACTGTCTCATAGGTAGACACGCCGCACGACTCGGTGTGCTATCAAACGATTTTTGCAGGAGTTGCTTGGACGAGGAGGAAGAGGAGACAATCCCACACCTTCTTTGTACATGCCCTGCTCTCTCTTACAGACGCAAACTTCATCTAGGAGAATATTTCTATAATGAACCAAGCGATCTCAAAAATAAAGACATTAAAAGTCTCCTTCGCTTCATCAGAAGCTCCAAATGGTTTTAACTAGTAGGAAACTTTTTTGTTCCCTATTAGATCGTGGTATCACAATGGACCTCTAATGGTCTAAGTGTGTCAGACGCTTTAATGACAGCCACTTTAACCTAACCTAACCTAACCTATCACAGGTGTCAAGTAGATTACACCTTTCATTGGATTTCCTTAGGATTATGTCTGAAATTTTCTGTTTAATGTTACAGAGTGGGATGCTTACCATCTCTGCTTGACTAGCTTCAAGAGCTGATCCCTGTCTTGCCAACTCATCGGTATTTTTGTTTCCCGGTATGCCGCTGTGTTCCGTTACCCAGCAGAGTCTAATATTGTACTGCGTGCCAAGAACCTTAAGCTCTTCGCGGCAGCAGGAGACAAGCTTCGATTTTATCACAGTGGCAGAAATCGCTTTTATTGCCGCTTGGCTGTCAATGTAAAAGGTGATATCAGCCCGTGGTATCGCCATCATTGATACCTGTCTAGCCGCTGTTGTCACTGCCAGGACCTCCGCTTGGAAGACACTGCCATGATCTGGGAGCCTAAGTGAGTTGTTTAGCTCAAGAGGTTCTGAGAAAAAGCATGTACCAACACCTGTGTCCATTTTGGAGCTATCAGTATAGATTGCTATTTCTGATTCACTGGTGTAGGGTTGGTTGTTCAGCCATTCTTCTCTGCTTGGAAAAGCAGTTTGGAATGGTTTGTAAAAGTCAAGCTCGGGTGTTGTATAATCTGTAATGATACTATCACCCAAGTATTTCTGAAGAATTTGAGCATGTCCTATCGCGCTGTTTTTCCAGGTATTAGTCTGGCTTAGCCTTAAGGCGCTATATGCTGCGGATTCTTGTACGAAAAGGTCTATAGGTTTCAGGTTGAGTATCGCCTCCAACCCTGCAGTTGGTGTGGATCTCATGGCACGCGTAATCCCAATGCACGCGAGTCTCTGTACTTTTGCCAGAGTTTTGAGGTTCGGGCTTTTTTCCGTTGCATTCCACCATACCAAATTACCATAGGTTAGTATTGGTCTGATTATCGTCACTGTTGGTAGACGAAGCGATTCATTTCTACACAGATGGATCTAAAACCGATGACAGGGTCGGTGGAGGCGTATACTCCGAAAGATTAAATCTTTGTCTCTCTTTTCGTCTTCCCAATCACTGTAGTGTATTTTTTGCAAGTTCGTCGTTTTAGAGAAAATCGAAAACAAATTTAAAGGTTCTATGGGAGGTTCAATTAAAAACCAATTTTTGGAAATAAAATGTCAACCATTAGCTAGTTTTGCCAAATAAAATTGTTCTTAGATACAATTTTTTTCTAAAATTTCAAAACCAAAATTTGTTTGACATCAAGTGACAAGTGCCGTGATTTTTAGTCTTAAGAACGAAAAAAAACGTGTCGGAAAAATTGGCCAAGCAACTTAGGTTGTTGGTCGAAGTACAAACATACAGACTGTCTGTTCAAACATGAACATACCCAATCTATAGATAACCCAAAGTGTATGTGAAATAAAGATAAGACAGATCATCCTAAGCATACACTGACGGTTATCTACAGATAAATAACATTTAAGTAAACAACATAGACATTAAGAATAGAAAGATAAGAAACATAGACATTAAGAATAGAAAGATAAGACAAGAAAATTGTATATATATAGAAGTAACATAGTGAAATAAAATTAGTATTCATTCGACTTACAACCGAGTTTACTCAACATTTGGTCCTTCGAGCAATATTAAAAATTTTCCCCCACCAGTGGTAAGAGATTTTTAATAAACGAACAAGTGTCAATTTAGCGTTATCAGAGCTACAAATACTGATAAAGTGTAAATTTAGCGTTATCAGAGCTACAAATACTGATAAAGTGAAAATTAGCGTTGTCAGAGCTAAAATACTGACAATTGAAAAAAAAAACATACATATGTAGGGTAAACCGACCAATCATTGGCACCTTAAGGTTACTCACCACTTATTCGGCTTATATAACTTATGGGAATTAGGAAACGACAGTTTTTTTTATTTTTTTTTTATTTTTGATTATATTTTTGTTTAGTGAAAAACATTAAATACATTATTTTTTGTTAAAATTAATAAATAATTAATAAAAAGTAAAACAATGTCCTTTTACCAATGATTGGCACCATTTTCCAATCATTGGCACTGAACAAACCAATGATTGGCACATTGATTTTGTTTAATTTTTAAAGTTTATTAAAACCAATAAAAACAAAATAAACAAATAGTATAACTCAATTATATAATTTAATAAATAAAAGGTAATTTATTTTTATAATTATATTTAAGTCTTTTAAGTTACATTATGTTTAAATTAAGGCCGAGATTAGATAAGATTTTTATTGATTGATAAAAAAGTCTATTATCAACCTAAGGAAAATTGATACAAAATTATGAAAATCTATAACTTTTTCATTTACCAATGATTGGCACAGTGCCAATAGCAAATGATTGGCACTTTTTCTAATGATTGGCATGGCATCCAAAGATTGGTATAGTGCCAATCAACCCAGTGATTGGCACCTCATCCAATGATTGGCATGTGCCAATAAATGGAAATTTGATGGATTTACATTCCTATAGTTGACACCCCTTATAAAAACTATATTTTTAATAAAATATTAAAATAAAAAGAACTAACCTCTTTGTTATAGTTAATTCTTTTATAATAACTGCACTTGACAATGGTTTTCCTCTTAAATTTATTATTAAATTACACTACAATGTCACCACTTTCCTTACGGTTTTCACAAGTTTCACATTAAATTTGGCGCGAACTTGATTCTAAATTTTTAACAGCGTTTTTCTAATTGCTACTAACTTCAGATGCCAAAAGAAATGATGCCAAATAATCAGAAATAGACTAAGGCTAATATTTTTAAAAAGATTTTATTAGAAAACTTTTAAATGTTATTAATATGAGTAATTTAAACTGTAAGTGCCAATCATTGGGGGGGTGCCAACAATTGGGCAGTTTACCCTATATAGTGAAAAAGCGTTGTCAGAGCTAAAATACTGACAAGTTAAAAAAAAAAAAAAAAAAACATACATATACAGTGAAAAAGCGTTGTCAGAGCTTAAATACTGACAAGTGAAAACAAAAAACAAACAGATAAACATAATCCAAACAAAAAAAAAAACAAAAACAAATTCAAAATGTCATCAGATCATCTAAAAATAATTGAAAAACAGGTTGAAATCTTAAAAAACCTTGAAAAATTATTAAAAGAAGGAGAAAGTGTAACAACGCGGAGCAAAAATCAAGAAATTATTGTCTATGCTGAAAAGAATATTCAAGCATTCAAGGAAAATGACAAGCTACTTCATAAGCTTGGTGTTATTGATGTTCCCTATTTTAAGGAACAATGGATGAAAGGAGCAGAGAACTACTTTCAGAAAATTCAAAATTTGCTGAAAAACAAAGATCTGGACAGTGTAGAACAAGGCATAAGCGAAGCAGCGTTATCCAGCAAATTAGCAGAATTAAAAACTGTTAATCAGCAGCTAGCCACTGGACTAGACTTGCAGCAAAAACAAATGAATGAGATGATGATGAAAACAATAGCAAATCACGAAACTCATATAGAGTTAACGAAAATACCTACAATAATGGAGAGCTTAAGGAAAACAATAGACGAGGCGAAATTAGAGGCCATTTCCCATCCTCATAATAAAAACATATGGATTGGAAAAGTGAAACGATGGAATGAACGATTGCAAGTTGAGCTGTCTAAGATGAATCCAATACAAGAAGAGCCATTCAGAGAAGACAATTATATAATCGAGTTGGAAGAAGATGTGAAATTACTTCTTGACAAGTTGGAAGGAAAACATGAGTGCATAAAATCTGATCCATGCGCAAATGTATCAACAAGAACTCCAAAAATTGAACTGCCTAGATTCGATGGAAAAATTGAAGAATGGAAGATATTCTCCGACCTGTTCATAGATTTGGTTCACAATAACAATGATGTGCCAGATTCTGTGAAATTAAATCACTTGCGATCATGTATCGCCGGCGAAGCTCGAACTTCAATTGCTAGCCTCATACAAGGATCTTCGGCAAATTACAAAGAAGCATGGAAGACTCTCATCAGAAGATACGAAAATAAAAGAATCAATTTCTCCACACAATTAAATTACTTGCTGGACATGCCAATGATGAACGCTACATCACCTTCGAATGTTAAAAAACTTCACGATGCAGCAAATGAATGTATTTACATAATCAAAACGACAATAGGCAAAGAAAATAATGAAAACGATGAAATATTTGCTCACCTACTCCTTCGAAAATTTGACAAGGAGGGCTTACAATTATATGAGCAACACATCAAAAAACCAAGTCAAATACAAAAACTGGAAGATGTTATGGACTTTCTTGAGCAATTATTTCAAACCCTTGAGTCTCAACAACAAACAATGACTCGAAGCAAAGAATACAAAAAACAAGGTGGAAACTTCCAATCAGACAGAAGGGAGTGAAACTGTGAATTCTGTAAGCAGAGTGGTCATCGAATTTATCACTGTGAGCAATTCTTAAACACCGAGATACCCAATCGATTAACATACATACGCAATAAGCAAATATGCAGTATATGTCTTAAGCACAGTGCAGAAACCAAATGCTTCTCTCAAACAAAATGTAAGAAGTGTAATAAATCGCATAACACTCTACTACACAACGACAACTACCAAACAAAGAAAAGGGTCGAGGGAAACCAATGCAAAAAATGGATTCCTTCAGACAACAACAATAAAAAGGAGAAGTCATTATCTTCCCTTATGGTAAAGAAGATAAGCAGTCCAATGGTAATATTAGCTACAGCACAAATATCAGCCAAATCGTCAAATGGTGAAACATGTCTGTTACGGGCATTGATTGATCAGGGCTCTCAAATATCAATGATATCTGAGGAAGCAGCACAGATCCTCTCCTTGCCAAGGAAAAGAATAAGTACAGAATTAACTGGACTCTCAGATGCAGCAGTGGGTACATCAAAATCAAGAGTGTGTTTAGAGATAAGACCAAGATTTATGAGCAACAACAAAATGCAAGCAGAGTTTTTGGTACTACCCACCCTCATAAAACCACTACCTGACGAATCATTTGAATTTAATAAAAATGAGTGGGAAAACTATATTCTGGCAGATCCAAACTTAAATACAAAAGATCGTATTGACATTATCATCGGTAGTGACTTGTATCCAAAGTTAATTGAAGAAGGAGTTAGGAAGCACAATGGCATCGTGGGACAAAATACTATTTTTGGGTGGATAGTTTCCGGCTCACTACACAAGAAACGACAATGTGGCAAAGTCATGTCAGCAGTTACGTCATCGATGGAAAAATTCTGGGAGATAGAAGAAATAGAAAAAGATATTGAAATATCAGAAAACGACATCTGCATGCAAGTATTTGCAGAAACAACAACAAGAGATACGAATGGCAAATATGTAGTTATGTTGCCATTAAGAACAAATATAGAGCTTGGAGAATCTAGAAAACAAGCATTAGCTAGATTCTTACAGCTTGAGAAAAAACTCAGTAACAAAATAAAAACCGACTACATACAGTTTATGCGAGAATATGAAAACCTGGGCCACATGGTCAAGGTAGACAAACAACACGAAAATATGGGCAAATACTATCTACCGCACCATGCAGTTGTGAAAGATACAAGCCTAACAACAAAAACAAGAGTTGTATTCGATGCCTCAGCGAAGACTTCCAACGGATACAGCCTTAATGACGCAATGATGATTGGGCCAAGACTACAAACCAATATCTTTGACATCATCATCAAATGGAGGCAATGGAAATATGTAGTTACGGCAGACATCGAAAAAATGTACAGGCAGATCAACTTAGCTGAAGAACATCAAGAATATCATCGAATATTTTGGAGAGAACAACCAAGAGACAATATAAGAGAATATAAACTGACAACAGTTACGTATGGAACAGCAGCAGCCCCATTCTTAGCAATCCGAACATTGCAAGAAGTCGCAAACCAATGCAAGGAAAAAGACATCAGAATAAAAGAAATCATAAGGGAAGAATTTTACGTTGACGACTTAATGACAGGCGCCAACAACGAAGACGAATGCAGATACATAATAAGAGCAGTAAGTGAAAAACTTTCAAATGCAGGCTTTCAATTACGGAAATGGTCTTCAAACAATCAAAAGTTGCTGACTGGCATAATTTCGAATAATGAGCATAAAATAATTGATGTCAAAGAAGGCGACACCATGAAAACATTGGGACTTCACTGGGATCCAGATCAAGACGAGTTCCGATTTGTGATAGATTCATCTTATATAACCATTTCAAAAACCAAAAGAGGTGTGTTATCAAATATTGCAAAAATATTCGATCCTATTGGATGGCTTGCTCCAGTCACGATAAGAGCGAAAATATTCATACAAAAATTATGGCAAATAAACCATGACTGGGATGATGAATTTGAGAACTTGTTCAAATCAATTGAATACACAATATGACTGTACAAGCAACTAGCAACTATAATAAACAGCAAGCATGAACTACTGAAGATTCAAAGGGACCTAGAACAGTTCAAGAAAGAAAACATTCACCTTAAGGGCTTGGACTTTCACCACATAAGCGGTCACAGCGGATTAATGTTAAGTTGCATCTTGGTTATTATTTTAGTAATTTATATAATACGGGGCATAATATTCAGAAAAAGAATTTTAGCACTTTCTGTTGGCCCGCAGAATGTTCAAACATGAACATACCCAATCTATAGATAACCCAATGTGTATGTGAAATAAAGATAAGACAGATCATCCTAAGCATACACTGACGGTTATCTACAGATAAATAACATTTAAGTAAACAACTTAGACATTAAGAATAGAAAGATAAGAAACATAGACATTAAGAATAGAAAGATAAGACAAGAAAATTGTATATATATAGAAGTAACATAGTGAAATAAAATTAGTATTCATTCGACTTACAACCGAGTTTACTCAACACTGTCTTCTCTATCATTTTAGTTTGATCACAACCCTAGGTTTTGTGAAACAAGGAAAATGTGTTCACTTAGACATTAATTTTTTTAAATTATTTTGTTGTTGTTAAATAAAGAATTCAATATTGTTTATATTATTTAGAAAAACTTTTTTGAAAGTTAGGTTCATAAGCTCAAATCAAAAATAAAAACAATTGTCTCAAAAGACGTTAGTAAACTATCCTAAGATATTCAATCGCTTGAGCACTACTCAATAATGATTTTATCACAGAAAACCAACATGATGATATGGCAAGTAATGTATTCATACAAAAATCGAACTCAAGATTTTGATCAGACTTGACATTACGATGATAAGTGATGAAAAGTGAGTTTCGAAATTCTGTTTGTCTGTTTGTCTAAACCCTAACTGGCTCAGCTGATTTTCTTTAAATTTGAAAGATAGCATTTTTGAACTTTTCTCTTCGCAAGATTTGTTTTTTTTTTAAACATCAAAAATAATTCTACCTGCCATACGAAATAATATAAAATATTTTTTTTCTTAAACTGTTTCACAGATTCTATTCAAACAAATTTCAAAAATGTCATTAAAATTTTAGCTAATCGTTGAAAAAAAATTCCCACAAATGATTATTAATAAATTTAAAAAAAAAATCATTTTTTTTTAATTTTAATATCTCAAAAATGGGTTAGTACCTGTTTTTTTTTTTCAAATTCAATTTTTTTTAACAATAATAAAAACTTAAAGTTGGCCTACCAAATTTTTATCTAAGAAATGTTTTAAAAATTTTATACATTATTTATTTATTATTACTAATTTTCTGCTACAACGATTTTTAATTTTATAATTGTGTTCGTGTATTAATTCATATTTGCTTAAGAATCCATAGTGTTTTATGCTTATGAACATTATTATCTAGTAACATTAATTTTTTAAATAAAAGTCTATTATATAAGAGCCAGGACCGGCAAGCCAGTCGAGCATTTCATTAATTATCTATTAATTTCATAAAATACTGCGTACTCGAAAATCCTATTTGAGAACTGTATATTTTACTATTTAACTAAAGTCAATAACTTCATTTCCTCGTCTCGATGAAGTGAGGACAGTTATGTCTAAGGTTACGAGTAATTGAATTGAAGTTACTGAAGCCTTGAGAATCTTGCTGCTGAGATGTTCAAAGCGGTAAGGAATGATTTGGTTATGATTATCTTCCAGCTCATTCAACTATTTGCTTGATTCTCAAAAAAACAAACCCCCTGAGCTGGCCAAACTATAAAGGCATTAGGTTCTTTATAAATATATAAATAAAACCCGATTTTTAATAAAGGATTAGAAAATTTCCTTGTCTCCCTTTTATCCAACAACATTATCTTTCATTCAACCGATCATCTCTCATTCAGATAATACAGCAGTTCAATATTCAATACAGAAGATGACTTACCTTATATAACTTATGTTACCTATCTAGACGAACAGAATTTAGAAAATAATAAAATCAAATATTAAAACCTACATATATACTTCCAAAACCTGAGTATAACTCATCTATGGGCTGTACTTGATGAACTTCTGGATCCACTCATAAAGTAAGCTTGGGTCTCCGAAGGATTTCCGAATGATTGGAAAAAGGAAATGATAGTCAAGCTCCCTACAAAAGGAGACCTAACACATTGCGAAAACTGGAGGGGGATTTGCTTTCTGCCTGTCGTTACCAAAATATTAACGAAAATAGTACTGGAACGCATAAGGGAACATCTAGAAGCCACACTCGATCTCGAACAAGCAGGTTTCCGAACTGGATCCTCATGCATTGATCATATCAATACTTTAAGGATCATAACTGAGTAGTGCGTCGAATATCGATCACCACTTCAAATGCTATTCATTGACTTAGAGAAGGATTTCTATAGCGTAAATATAGAATTTATTTGGCTTGCTTTACGCAGGAGGGGTATCTCGGATAAATTAATAGCTTAGCTATTATTAAGGCAACTTATGATGTATCCAAATGTCATATTTTGCATGAAGGGAGGCTGTCAGAAGAGTTTGAAGTCCAAAGTGAAGTCAGACAGGGCTGTATTCCATCACCAATATTGTTTCTGTTGATAATAATCGATGTCCTGCGACCGGATTTCACGGGAAACGGAGGAATTCGATGGACTCTGACGTCTCACCTGAAACATCTTGACTATGCAGACTACGTCTGCTTGCTCTCT
This sequence comes from Chrysotoxum bicinctum, assembly GCA_911387755.1. NCBI lineage: Eukaryota > Metazoa > Arthropoda > Insecta > Diptera > Syrphidae > Chrysotoxum > Chrysotoxum bicinctum. The sequence goes on from OU426987.1 coordinate 1,932,056, forward strand.
CATAGGATCGTGGATCTCCACCAAATGATAATAAGGGTGGAGAGAGAAGCAGAAATCGTGGGGCTGAAAATCAACTCCGCCAAAACAAAGATGATCAGCCTAGGAACCATCTTCTTCTCTCATAACTATTTCTCAACAACCGGTAGAGAATGTAAAGAGCTTCCAATACCTTGGAAGTATCATCTCTACCGAGGGTGGTACCGAACAGGACATCAGCAGTCGAATCGGGAAGCCAAAGGCTGCTTTCGGTATACTTAGAAATTTATGGAGGAATAACTCTTAAAGCTTAAGAACCAAGCTACGGCTGTGTCGATGCAACGTCGAATCCGTCTTACTTTACGGTTGCAGCACTTGTAAAGTAGCAGTAGGTGTCACTAAGAAGCTGCTAACGTTCATTAATCAATGCCTACGAAACATCCATAGGATTTTCTGGCCGTATCGTATATCAAACGAAGAGCTCCTCAGGAAAACGGGTCAGGAACCTATTGATTCTATTAGACGACGTCGAAAGTGGCCAGTGGATCGGACACACGCTTCAAAAAGGCAACAACTGTATTACGGCGCATTCAATGCAGTGGAATCCGCTCACTCAAGAAGGAAGAAGAGCTGGACGACCGAGAAGCTCATGGAGAAGGACAGTCGAGGAGGAGTCAGCCAAACTAGGCAAAAGTTTGAGGGAGTTGCGACTGATATCCAGGAACAGAACACGATGGGGAGCCCTACGCCCCACTAGGGGTCGCCCACGGACATCAAAGGTCTGAAGACCTAAGTAAGTATATAAGTATGGGCTGGTGCTCCATTAATTTACTTAAGTTTCTTGGACAGTATTCAAAGATGAGCTTTTAAAATGATTGGTGACAATTAAATCATTGAATCATTTACGTCACTCAAACATCGTCGTAATGTTCTTCACTCTTTTTTACCGTTATTTTAACGGACTAAGCTCTAGTGAAATAGCCAGTTGCATTCCTCCCCTTAAACAATTCAACCGTAATACTCGCACTTCTAGGAATGCCCATCAGTTTACCCTTGAGCCCAACTTCGGCCGTACTGTGAAGTACAGAGATTCGTTCTTTAGCCGGTATACCGCAATGTGGAATTCCTTACCACGCTCTGTCTTTCCCTGTCATAGCAATGTTCAAGAATTCAAAACCAATGTACACAGACACCTTCTTTCTAACCCCTCCCTTTTTTCTTATATTCAATTGATGGAAATAAATAAATAAATAAATAAATAAAAACAACCTTTGAGTGTGCGCTAATTATAAAAAAAAAGAATTCAATAACCAAAAAACAAAATTATTTAGACAAGACCATTCTCACTTACTTAGGTGGCACTATAGTCCGGGGTGGTCCAGTACCTCAACTAACAAGCTTTTCTAACTAACTTTTGGTTGGATTCGAAGACCATTCTAGTTTTGATAATAAAACATCTAGTTTTAAAAAAGTCTGACTTTTTTAAGTGTAGGAGTTTTCCAAAAAAGTTTCAGAGTTCAGAAAAAAAATGTAAGTCTAGATGATCAAGAAATTTGAATGTTCCTCTTAAAAGTCTGTAAAAAAAAGTCTTATTTTGGAATCGCAGAAAAAATCGATCTTTGTTTGGAATGACGATGAAAAAAAACACGGTTATAAAAATACGATGATCCATTAAATAAGTCAGAGATTTCACGATACCTTTGATGTCAAGGAAGGTTTTTGACAATGCGATGTAGCGTGAATATTTTTTTTTTAAATCATCCAGGTACTTGTACCATCTTAACGACTATAATATAGCTCCAAGCAGCTAGTTATTTGGGGATCTGGTCCACTCAAAACCTTAAGTAACTAATTAGCAAGAACTTTTTCTAGCACTATTATCATGAATCACACATATTTTATTTGAAATTTCCATACCCAATATCTCTCTACTTTTCTCGTTTTGTATTGCAATTAAATAAATCTACTAAACAGAATGGTCAATAAATTAAAGTACATTACGCACATTTTGGTTAACTTAAACACTTCCCCCATTATTTTACTACTAAAATAGTTAACTTTGTTGTTCTTTGAGCAAAGTTTGGGAAACAATATAGTTTACCAATTTCCCCCTACCCAAAAATATATTTATGTACTATACAAACAATATTATTAAGCCATAATAATGACACAAAAGAAAGCCCAAACTTTTATTCTCCGAATAATTTATATCGACAAAGGTATCTAAAACAATAATAACGCAACGATAGGCAAAAAGTTTCCTCTGCCGAAATCGACAAAGGCATAAGGCGCGCACCTCCATGCTGATATATCTAGAAAAGCTGCCGTTTCGAACCCCACAAAGCAATAAATTTCAATTCCAATAACACACACACACACATATGTATCTGGAGCAATTTGTAAATAAAATTGCTAAATTAAAGGAATAAATTGGTTTCTCGGGGTAAGCGGAGGCGGCCGCCATATTAATTTATTATGGAAATCTGAACGACTTAAGTGGAGGAATATGGGATAAATTATTATCGAAATTTATGTGTTTTCCAACACATCTGCTATTAAGTATAGAATATTGTCGCTATGGGCCTCCGCCTCAAGCGAGGCCCACAGAACTTCAATTTTCTACTATACACTTTTGAAATCCATAGTTTACGCAAATAGAAATATCTCGTAGGCTGCATTGAGCTTGAACCCAAAGCTATTTAGACCAATAAGAGAAATATAAAATATGGTAAATTGAAAAGCGATTCTACTCCAGCAACAAATTAATTGAGTTTTTAGAATCAAAACCAACCAACATCTTCCTGGGGGCTATGAGTTGATTTAGCCCTGCTTACCTATGTTCAAATTGTACATTATGATTTGTGATAAGGGCCTAGATCTATGAAGGGATGGTAACCGCTACAGTAATATGTGATGTTGTGGATGATTGTTGTTAAAAGCTGAATTACTTTCATACCAATAACGAATTTTAGGGAAGTGTTTTCATTGCTAATGGCTTGGCTGCTTGTCTTCTCAAAAGATCTGAAACGTTCATGGTGGAATATTAGTATAAAGGTTTAAGAATTAAATGGTTTTCAATACAAAAAAAATAAACTTTTACTAAAATTATGTGACAATTGCTATTTCGGAGAGACAAAATTGGTCAGAAAAAAAACTTGAGAAGAAAAATTTTTAAAAGAAAACAAGCGCAAAATCTTAATTGACTTAGTAAAATGTGAAGTCCATTTTAGTAAGTTATTAAGATAAAAAGAAGACTTATTTAATTTTAGGTGATTTCAGCATCTCCCTATCTCTTAACATTTAACTGAAGTTGAAATCGCAAACTCGCTTCTTTCCTTGAAAAAATTTCTTGTCAATCGATAATGTCGTTCAAGTGGCTGGCTCACCTAGCTTCGCAGTAGCGCATTCTGACACTCCTATGTTTCCAGGACCTTGTTGATGGTTACGGGCTGTAGCGCACGAAGTGCTTGAGTCATTTCCGGATTGTTGGTATAACATCGGTCCTTTACGGTCCCCCACAAAAATAGTCCATAGGAGTTAAATCGCAGTTCCGACGTGGCCAATTGACACCGCAAAGAAGACTGATAACACGATGAGGGAATTCGGTACGCAAAAGTTCGATTGTGACATGGGTTGTGTGGAATGACGGGCTATCCTGCATGAGCCAGAGGTCGTCTAAGTCCATGTCTTCAATTTCAGTGAAAAACAAGTCGGTTGACATGGCTTTGTAACGCCCATCGTTGACCGAAACATTTTTCGCAGCCCCATTTTCGAAGAAAAAATGGTTCAATAATGCCACCACTGCACAATCCGCACCACACCAAAGTGTCACTCTCTATGGATGTGTTGACTTTTGGACAGTAAAGTGTGGGTTTTCCGAGCCCCACATGTGGCAATATTGTTCATTAACGTAGCCACCGAGATGAAAATGCGTCTCGTCAGAAAAGATGTTTTTTCATCCAAAATCGTTGTCCAATTCAAGCTGGTCTCAGGTTAGGAACGCATGAGTTTAAATGAGAATGAACGCACTTGATACCAAAAAATCGTGACGATTTAAAGGTCGCAATTTGTTTCATTTTTCAGGCGATGCGATTGTCGTGAAACAAATGCACTCAAATGGATATGATCACATTTGCGATTTAAATTACTACGACTTAAAAATCCTAGTCGCAACAAAAAATTGTTATGCACGCACTTGTAATTTTTAATCGCATGATTTTTTATCCGCAAGGAATAAGACACATGGCGTTAAATGTGAATGCACGCACATGCGACTTAATATCGTAGCGACTATAGAAATGTAACAAGTTCCATTTTTTCAAGCGATTTTTCTGTCGCTACTTATTGGTAGCAAATTCATGCACTCACATAAAAAGTAGTGTGTTTTATTCTTTGCGATTAAATAATCGCGCGCAAAAAAATCACAAATGCGCGTGCATAACAATAATTGGTAGCGACTACGACTTTTTAATCGCCTCGACGAAAAATCGCAAGTGCGGTCCTAGCCTTAGGCCCAAACTGCGAAGCGATAACGAACCCGATGGTCATTTGCCTTCAATTTGCTGAGTCAATTGGACCTGGTAAGCGAATAATTCGAGATCTTTGTGCAGCTGTTGAGATCGATGGCGAGTTGATGCTCATGAATTGAGTCTCACACTCTCGGCTAGGGCAGCCACATTTTCGTCTGTGTGCACCGTACCACAACGGGGAACATGAGTGTTGTCCACTAGCATGCCGATCGCACTAATTTGATGCACAAACATGCGTAGAGCAGGCGTGCTGGTTGATAATTTCGGCCAAAACTTCTTTTCAAAAAACGCAGTGTTTGGGATACACATTCTCCTTGGAAATAAGTTTCCACTATTTTCCAACGTTGTTCAAGCCTAAAGCGACACATGTCGTTTCGCGGAGGTATGATACTGACTATCTGTCAAGACTTGGAGCGGAAAACAGCTGTCAGTGTCAAAATAATCTATCATTGAAAAAGAAACCACTAGACATGTGTGAATATGGTATCTTGGCACCCCATATATAGGTCACAGTATAGCACAGGCTTTTGTTACCACTAATGTAAGATTTTCAAGGATTTCTAGAGCTTCCTTAGCAATATGATTGTTTTATACAGGCACACAAATTTTTTGCGAATTTCCCACAGATGAGGTACAAAAAATCGCACGTGACCTTGCAAAAGTTTAAGCCTTGATTATATATGTATTTTCTATAGCTGACCAATTTCCAAAACAAGTTGACCTTTTTTAAGCAATTAGATTGCCTACTTTTTGTTACAAATATCTCGTATATAGGTTGAAAAGATCTCAGATCCGCCAATCAGCGGAATTATTTTTTGGCATCGTTTTTTATGTTTGAATGATTAATTGAGATTAGTTGAGTGGTTCAGATTATATTGAATTTTGACCGTCGCTGCTAATAACTGAAAACACTGTGGGCTATGATGCGAAGTTTATTGCCTTTGTACGATGCTATTGTTTTTTTAATATTATCTCTGAGTCCAGTCTTTTCTCAAAAACTTTCAATTGTTGAAGTTCAATTATAAAATCTGTTTTTAGTTCTCAAACAGCCAGCAAGTTTATTTTTCCATAAATAAATGCAATTGTTAAATATGTATCTGGTTTCTGGTACAAGTTCCTTAGGTGAGCTTCCAAATCCAATAGACCATCGTTCTTCCCGTTAGTAGAGGGCATTAATAGATCTGTTCGAAATCATACTAAAATTATGAATCATAACACTTTTTATTGCAGTGGTGCACTTGGGCGTATACGTTCTTTTTTTATTTAATTCTATGAGTATGAGTTTTAATAATCTTTTGATAAAGTAAAGCGAAGTAGTAGTCCATGACTTAAGAGGACGTGTAGTGGACTATTATGCAGAGGCCAATGCCACTGCAGAAATGTTTTTCAGGTGTGTAGTGCCTCTTGCGAGGAAGTGACAAATCATCCAAGAGTATCTTTTGTCATGAAAATTGTTGATCATTAGCCGTTCTAATTAGGAGGAAATTCGCGGTCTTGTCTATTCTTATTTGTATGTACTCCATGATCCGTAAAAACCTACATAAAAGATGGCGCACCTGTTCCAAATTTTGAACGTCAGTATTTTGCTCTTTTTAGCTTCGTTTGAGATGCCATTAACAAGGAAGCACCAGAATTGCTAACCTAAAACGACTTCCATTGTACTGCTACTGTAATACCAATTTCATCTCATAAATCATAGATTTATTATGTATGTACATTAGTAAATACTTATAATTTAAATAAGATGTAAAGCGAATATTAAGAAAACTCTCCATCTGGGTAGCGCCTTTAATGAAATCTGTATTTGATTGCATAAAATAGTATTATAACTTTAATTAACTTAACTTAAGATTAATTAGGTTTGGCCTTAGGCCGTCTACCAGATTGACATTTATTTTTAAATAAGCTTAATATTTCGAATATTCTTTAAAATTTAAATTTTTTTTTACTCTTGATTTTTCCTCTTTTTACTTTTTTTCCAATTATTTGCGATCTAAGCGCCGTTACTGCATATCTATATAAAACTTTCCAAGCTGATTCACCATTCAAAATACAAAGAACATCGTTTATATCCATAAAAGTCTTGCCAAAGTATCTTATTCGGAATTCTCTTAGAATTGGACATTTTTCAATGAAATGGTACATGCCTTCTCTCTCTTTAAGATTACAAAGGTCGCACAAAATTGTCAGTTCAGGCCGATGTGGAATGTAATTAAGTCTAATTATTTTTCCTCTTATTTCAAATATTAAAGATATCATGCTAAGTGGCAATCGGTTAAGGAAGTATTTATTTTCTTGGAGATTTAAGTTTAACTGGATGTAAATCATCCAATATGAGAAGATTGTGCTTCCAACAAGCAACTATTATAAATAGATTGACTTGTTCCTTCTAATAACTTCTGAAAACAGCTCCTCAAGTCACCCGGGTAAATATCTGCATGAATTCACACGTTTTCTCCAAATCCAGCTCCTCCCACTTTCTTACAAGATTCCCTTTTGATAAAATAACACTTTTCAGTGTCAGCTTAGGTAGTCTTCCCTCTTCCATCTCCAATACTTTTATTACATAACCAAAATGTAATTTATGAACGTCCAAAAACAATAGTGGTACTATGTTTCTAAATACAGCATTTAATTAGGTGTATTCGAGGCCAATCGAAAAATCGGTTTAAGAAAGTATTTCAGAAACTTTTCTACCTCGTCGAATTTTGAATATTCCCAGACTTACGCACCATAAAGCAAAATAGAGACTGCAGTCGCTCGAAACAGTCCGCCCGATCGTTGGCCGCTCTCTATCTCTTGAAGAGGGTAAATTAAGCATGGCTAGTTGAGTTCACTGAGAAAAGGAATCATTTTTATTTCTCGTGCAATGTCATCTCAACACAATGAAACGACCCCAAACTGCTAAAACTGCTCTTTTCGCCTCCGATAACTTCAACTGGAAGTGTCTTTTCATATTAAGGTTTGGGGTGATCAACAGACCTATATATTTGTACTTCCATACAATTGTAATATTTTGCCCTTTGTAGTTCCCCTTTTCATTCCGAAAATATCTGCCGCCACAATTTCTGAAGATCATCATTTTCTATTTTTCTAAGTTAACTGAAAGATTCCAAAGACCACAATAGATTTCGGGTGGGTTTATCATTCGCTGCATTCCCTCTACTGACTCTGCCAGAAAAACTATATCTATCGTCGGCAAATATCAGACATGGCACCCGTAATCGTCCAAACTCTATTCCTCCTCCAATATCTTCCACGATATCATTAATAAATAAAAAGAAGAGTAAAGTGTTCAATACACAACCTTGTATTACACCCATTTTCCTTTCGAAGTTTTCTGAAATGAATTCCCAGACATACGAGGCATTGCTTTTATACATCGCTTTCAACATATTTGCAGTTTTGCTTGAGATTCCCATCTTATACAACTTATACAAAAGTGCTTCACGTTCAATAGTATCGAAAGCAGCACGAAACTCTACGAAGAAAGCATTTTTCCTTCTTTTGTAACTTTCCGCAATATTAGTCAACGAGAACAATTGAACTGAAGTTGACTGGTTTCTCCTAAAACCTACTTGAAACTCATTAAGTATTCCCTTATTGTCAACCCACCTATTGAATATCAGGGCACTGAATAACTTTACCGAGATGTTTAAGAATGAAATAGCCCGGTAGTTCTCTGGGTTGTTTAAAGCTACTTTTTTATGCAGATAATATATTATTGCTTTGTTAAAGTCTTGCGGAACGTTTGCTGTTTCGAATATCGTGTTGAATTCCTCGGTTAATGCAGATACAAATTCGATTGTACAGTTCTTGCAGAATTCCACTGATATTCATCACCCGAAGCTTTTCCTGCTTTAGAATTTTCAATCACATTCACCACTTCCAAAGATAAAAATGGTAAATCAAGAATATCATCCGTGAAAAAAGGGGCTGCAAAATGTGGAAGCGGGGAGAACCGCAGGGTATTCAGTAGATTTTCAAAGTACTCTCACAGCTCAGTTGCATGCAAAGAGGAACCGATCCTATTGGTTCTACCATTTATGATTCTTGCAGCTTTCCAAAATTCTGCGGAAGAACTTGCACTGTTTAAGATATCTAAATTTTGCTGTTAATATTGCCTCTTCTTCGAAAAACAGAGTTTCTTGTAATCCTTATTTGCTGCAGCGTACATTTTCTTGAATAGAGAAAAGTTGAATTTTCTCAGCATTCTTAAAAGCGAAAATGACTTCTTCCTTGCCTTACGGCACTCTGCAGGTGCCAGATACAAAACAGTAGTCTATGACACGCCGTTCCTCAAATAAAAGAAAATTCACGGTAAGAATCACCTTCACAGCTACCATTCAAAACTCTTGCATAAAATGCTTCCGCCATCTCCAAAATTAATTAAAATTAATCTTCTTGACCACTTGAGCAAACGCAACTCAAATCATCTCCCAACCATAGAGGGGTTCTTTTTTTATTTTGAAAAAATAAAAGGTTCAAATTCCCGCCTAAGCTTTTTACAGTGACACGGATGTGAGTGGCCTAATTTTCAATGACTCATCCGCATAGATCCCGCTGAATTTGAGCGATGACCTTAAAGGTATCGATGAGTTGTCGTTTACTCCCATAGAAGACTTTACAAAATTTGATAAAAAAAAGTCTAGTGGGGTCAAATCGCATGACCTTGGTGGCCAATTCACGATACTTTTGCGAGAGATAAACTTTCGCTCAAATCGTTCATTCACAATGATAATCGTGGTACCCGATGTCTTGCACATAGCTCCGTCCTGCTGGAAGCACATGTTTTCTTGGTCCATATGGTATAATTTGTGTTATAAAAACTTGGTTATCATCGTGAAGAAGAATGGTACAATGACACCACCAGGTCAAAATCCACACCGAATGGTTGCTGTTTAAAGATGCATTGTCATTTTGTGAACCTTGTTTGGGGTGGTGTCATCGCAAATACCACAGCCTTTCATCTAAAAATGCACCTGATGATTTTTGTCCTTCCAAACGCTCCAGAGCCATGTCAGCAAACAAACGGTGTCTTAGCCGTCATGAACTTTGAAGTCTACGAAAAGCCGAGTTCTTGTGCTTGACAAGGAATCGACAGCATCGAGTTCTGCAGCACATTTCGTTCGTTCCAAATTCTCAAATTTGGCCACCAAAAGTTGAAGAATCGACTGGGAAGGGCTCCCACGTCTAACGTAAAATGAGCGTACTAACAAATATTCATTTCGATAGTAAAGTTTTATTATTTGGACATGCTTTTCAATCGTGCTACTTGTAAAAGCAATCTGGCATCAGCAAATGCATGCAACAGATTTCAAAGATGTCACTAAAACAACAGGTTGCCAGAAGCAGCTGAAATCTAGCCGTACCTATACAAAAACAATTAGAGTTTGTGCAAGAAACTTAAAAAACGCACTTTTTAACATTTTTGTTCACAATGTAAATTCGGAAAAAATGTTGGAGAAAACATGATGACAAGTTCGATGTACATTTTCAAAAGCGTTTTTTAAACGTAATATAATACGAGTATAACAATAATTTTATCACCATGCAAACTTATTCGATGAAAATTTTGCACTAATATCTTAAGTCATATTTAACCCCTTTACTCAAAAGCTCTCCCACTGTGAATTGTGAAAATGCAAATGAAGGTGGAAAAAAATTAATTTCAACCTCCGCCGAAATTACTTATCTCCACATAGTTAAAAACCCCAATGTTACCCAAGTGGAAAACCATCTAATAAAACCCTATTCGTGCTGATATTTGAAAACCAATTTAATCAAGGTATTTTATGGCGTGTTCTTTTACCTCTCAAGGCGCAACCTGAACCAAATGTAATCGTCCTTGAAACTGAACTGTTATTATTCAGGAATCGGTACATAGTGTTTAGATGGGGAAGGAACACCAATTATATAATACATCAGACGTGCGGAGTTCTCTGCATTCTTAATGACTTCTGACAAAAAAGAGGTGTACTCTTCTGATCCCGACAGACAACAATGCATTCCGGAAGAATGCAAAATCCCCGGGCTGCTGACAATACGAGGGGGTAATGCATTTTTTATGCTCATCTCTAAGCAGCAGTGATATTATCCTGCAGCAACTGTCTTCCATATTCAGTGGGGATTATTTGTATCTACCCAGAGCGACGGTGGTGGCTGTTGTCACTCCCCTTTTTCTTGATCCCCAGCACCGGTACAGGTAGTACTTCAATTCGGCATAACATCTCCGCACCTCTCTTATCTTAAATAAGTTTTACAATTCTTTGTCATCGGGCGCTCTTAAGACGGGATTTTTCTCCTTCTAAAGCCCAAGGGAATACAACAGAGACTACGCCTTTGTATTTTCGTGCAAACAGGCAGAAGTCTATTTGTAAAATGACTGATTCCTGAGCTGGAACGTCATCATCTCTATCATCTCAATGGGGATTTTCTTGTTAAGCATCCTGTTCATATTCGGTGGGGTTAACTTTAGTGTATACACGCAAACACAACTCGCAACACAATTCACTTAAGTAGATTGAAATGTAAGTACACGTTGACAACGACAACGTTAACAAGACATCAAGGACCTCAGACTTTCGTTCTACGTTATGGCACACCGATGTATATGGATTCATAGTTCGTAGAAGCAAATTTTATGATTTCTGAGTCATGTAATTGAAATGATTTCCCGAATGAAAGTTCCAAATCATAATATACATATGTAGTTGTACCTTCATTCTGAAGGAGTATTGTCAAGTCGTAGCTGTCGTTGCTGAAATGTTCATATAACGCGTAGAAGGATAACACATAAGAATTTGTAAGGAATCGCAAGTACAAAAGTATTCCTTTTGCTTTATTAACGTTAAATTATCTGTGAAAAGCATATGTGTGTGTTTGTGCTCTCTAGATTTCTTAATCTTGGTATAACGTGATAAAAGGTTTTAGAGTGTTGCTTACATTCGTATGTTTCTACAAACGTATATATACAGATTTCTTTAATCAAAAACTAATGCCATGTCTGGAAATGTTCGTTATACTTTCCAACTGAGTTTCTTTATTATGAAACCAATTTCAACTTTGGCTTGTTCTATTGGCCAAGACTTTGGTTTCGTGTAAGTAAGCGATTCGAGGTTTTAATCATATCTTACATTATAATAACGAATAAAGAAGAAAAGTGGCTTTCGTCACACCACGGTTCAAATGCGGTCCCTTTGTTTAAATTTGAATACATCAATAATTTTCCAAACCAATTTGTATACAATAATTAATGAAATTTGGTAGACTTTATAATTTGGAATGCTAAGCATAGTATATGTAGTACTTACTGCCTCTTTTTTAATTAGAAGTAATAGCTTCAAAGATTATCAGCTGAATGGGATAAGAAGACATTTTGTTTCGGAGGTCCTGCAAAACGTTAATCTATGTCATATTAATGAAAGCTTAAAAAAATATTTAAACTCTCTACAGTCTCAAGAAATTTTATGCATCAAAGACTGGAAATAATGCCTTCGAAGAACTTTTATTTGCGAGTACATATTATATCGAAAGACCTCTCATATACATAGGGGACTAGGGGTAAACCAAGCTTAAATTGAACTATGGTTTTTAATACTAAAAGTAAAATACCGCACTTCACTCTACTCGAACTTAACAACTAAACTCTCTCCTTATCTTCCTGTGTAAAATATATATTACGGAGTTATCCTCGGCTGTAAATAAAACTGGATATTAAACATTAAAAAAACGGATTAAGGAGCCTTGCATATCCTTCTAATTTAAATTTAATTTTGGTGGGGGCAAAACCCCCATTTATTCAGCTTAATACAAGCTAATTCTTAATCGAACTTAAAAACTAAGTACTTATGCTAAGGTTAGTGAGGGGGAGGACGGTTCAGAAGCCGGAGTTTTAAGGAAGGAGTACTCAGGTTAAAGTCGAAAAAACATATGTTTGAATTAACAGCCCGTAGAATGCGAGCGACAGGTTCGTTGGAGCCGTAAGAGGTTCGGTGAGTGGGTATATAAACGAGACGAGGGTTACGTGTATAACGGGTTTTAGTATTAAAAGAGATGGAGTTGTAGAGCGACATACAGTCTGCGGAACCGCACAGTAGTCGATGAATGAAGAGAATGTCTGATTCGTTCTTCCAACGAATTCAGGTTGATTAGTTTAAGTCGATCTAGATAGGGAGGCAGAATCAGAGGATAATTCCATGTTAGACCTCGAAGAGCAAAGCGTAGGAATCGACGGTGGATGCTTTCGATTCTGGAAATATGAGTAAGTTGGTAAGGGGACCAAACTTGAGAGGCGTATTCTAGCAATGGACGAACAAATGATATGTATAAGGACCGGGTTACATAGCGGTTGGAGAATTCTTTGGACCATCTTTTGACGAAACCGAGCACTTAGTTTGCTTTAAGAATAATATCATCCATGTGAGTGAGAAAATTAAGCTCTGGGTCACATAAAATGCCAGGGTCACGAACATTATCAACGGTGAGTATGGGTTGATTATGGAGCAGGTAGAGACGGGGAGGAGATTTGTTACGTTTGCGTGAAAAAGTAATTGATTGGCATTTGACGACGTTAAGCTCCAGGCAATTTCTTAGACACCAAACTGAAAAAGTGTCTGGATCGTTTTGAATAAGGGAAGAGTCATGTATTGAGGAAATGAAAAACCATCGGCGTACAGAGCGACAGAAGAATGTTTGATGACCCTATAAATATCATTAATAGCAAGAATAAACAAAAGTGGGCCGAGGTGGCTGCCTTGGGGGACACCGCAGGTAGCTAAGAAACGGTTTTCAAGGTAAGAAGAAATCCACTGTAACAAAGAGGCTTTAATGCCGAGAGTGGACAATTTGAAAAGAATAAGCTTATGGGAAATTTTTTCGAAGGCTTTGCTGAAAGGGTGACGGATACAAATTCAACAAGGTTAGTGGTTGTAGACCGGCATTTGAGAAAGCCATGCTGTGAGGAGGAGATGAGAGATTTGTAGTGGAAACTATGTCTGCAGTATAAAATTTGGTAAAAATTGGGGCCTGCAATGGAAAAATGATTTTCGCGAAACTAAAATTAATCTTTATCAAAAAACATAAAAAAATTGAAAACGTGTAAACTAAAAGAAAATTTATAAAAGCAAATTAGAAAATAAATTATATTTAAAAAACAAATAAAGAGAAACAAGCGAAATAAAGAAACATCAAAGATAAAATAACAAAAAGTGTCAGTGTCCATTTATTCAACGATCCTATCCAACCGATGCCTTAATCGTTGTTCCTTACCTTTTACCACTCGACTTGCATATTAAATAGTATTTTGCAGTGTATTAAGACTAAAAGAATTAGATTTTTGGCTTAACAAACGGACACATCAATTTAACAAACCTGATCCCAGCAGACATTTTTTTGACAAACACTGACAAATGCACCCCTACTGTGGGCATCAGTAAGGATTTTAAAGTTGTTCTTCCATCCAGCAAGGTTTGCTGAAATTTCTCTAGGATCTTGTCAACTTATTTTGCAGTGTTTTTCATGCTGAATTACTGAAAATATTAGAAACATGCAAAATACTTAAACCAGATCCAAATCAAAACTGAAATACGTGCATATTTATAGCCTTGATTCTGATTTTGCATCCTAAATCGGTCGAGCAATGCCCGGATGAGCTTGCGAATCTTAACATTATTCTAAATGTCACTCCCTGGCTTTCGGGTCACAATAGAATAGAGGGAAATGAAAATACTGACGATCTAAACAGGGAATGATCTTCCATTCATAGCTCACTTTCGGGAAGATTTAACATTCTTCTTGGTGCTATGAAGGACGAAAATGTTCTCAATTTCTCTCATAGAATGCAACCGCATTTAAACGAACTGCATTTTATCTAAGAAGATGTGGCCCAACTATAATATGATACGAGCAAATGAACTAATTTACGCGCTCAGGCAAAACATAATCAGGGTAGTTGCAATATGAACTGTATACTGGCCAACAGGGGAACATGCATCGAAGCAGGGTATTCCTTACATACAATACTCATTGTCTTAGTTGTGGAAATCAGCAGAAAAAGGAGACAGTCGTTAATTTGTCCTGTAAATGTCCTGTTGTGGTCAGAATGAGAGCCCAAATATTCCTCGACGACTTTAACGAACTATCTAAGCTGAAGATCAAAAACTTGATCTCTTTTCTTTAGAAAACAGAGTAGCTCTGAGACGAAGAACGACGACTTCTTTAATGGGTACTCCTCTATTTAAAGACTGAAAGTTTGAGAAAAGTCTAGGTGGCCAATTGACCGGCCCAAAACGTGAAATAAACTGTTCACCGAACTCGCCTCTCTATTAGTACATTGTTACGTGTGCTGTTATCATCGTACGGTAGCCCTAATTTGCAAGCGCTGAAGATGTTTGACAGTGACACAAAACACGAAACGTGAGTGAGCTGTCAAAACCAGTGTTACCAAAGAGAAAATAGCGAAAAAATCACACATTAGAAGGGATACATCTGTCTAAAACTTAAATATTACTTTAAAATATAGACTAGTGCCCCCATTACTCATTTGAACCTATTGGATACAATCCAGAACAAAGCCATAAAACTTAAAAGAGCCTCGCTCATTACGAAAACATTTGATTCTCTGGAACACAGTTTTAATGCTTAACGTCTTTTATTGTTTCTCGATCAACAATGTTCAGTTAAAATAGTCAGTTGCATCCCCCCCTACCCCTAAAACAATTCTGCCCTGGTATTCTTCTAACTATGAATGCACATCAGTTCCGCCATGAGCCTAAATTTGGACGTACTGTCAAGCATTGAGGTCCCTTCTTTAGCCGCAATTTGTACAATTTTGTGGATCTTGTGTTGATTGTGGGCGTTCCAAATTTGAAAATTTTGTTTGTTGATAAGCACATTCATTCAGTACATCACTTCAGTAATGGACCGTAAGATCGCTACCAAGTTAATTTTGCAAGGTAAATCTAATAAACGACATCCCATTCCATTTCTTAGATTCAACAATATTCACTTGTCAAAGTTCATAAATCCCTATTGGAAATCAGTTAATAAATAATTTTAGGGGAAACAAAAAAGAGGGTACCTGTTTTTACATAAATTTCTCTATGGCACGGATTGATTTGGGCGGCCATGTTGTTTTGGTGATATCTGTCCAATCTATTGCTAATTATTTTGATGATAAATTACCATCAGAAGTAAATCGATTGAACATCATGTCCAAATGAAAAAACTTAATTACCAAAATCAGTGTTCGTTATCAAAAACGTTGCTCGCGTTGTGCCTATTTTATACGGTAGACGTGATGGCCCTCTTTCGTCGAACATATAAGAACACAGCCTTTTACAGACTTCAACTTGACAAATTTTGCGTCGGAACTTGGGCCTACACCCGTACAAGATATAACTGACCGCACAGCTCAAAGTTCATGACAAAAGACAAAGCCGTTTTTTGACCGACTGGGCTTCGGAGCGTTTGAAAGATGATCTAAATTTTTACCGAAAAATCATCTTTAGCAAAGAAGCGTATTTTTGGATGAATGGCTATGCTAACAAGCAAAATTTCCATATACAGGGCCTTGCATAAGTATAACCGCATCTATAAAAATGTGTTTTGTAGAAAATTAAAATGGGAATGACACCTTAATATTTTTACTTGCGACTTATAGGTACTAAAAGGCAAGTTATGCATTCGTAAAACAAATCGAATTCGAGATTTTGATCTAAGTTGACATTACGATGATAGCGAAGACTAAAAAAGTGGGTCTCGCAATTCTGTCTGTCTGTCTGTCGGTTTGGTTAAAACTAGCTAATGGCTGAAAAAAAATTTCCAAAAAATTAATATTTTTGGTAGCCTCCTGGGTCCATTTTTTTGTTTTTGATTTTCTCAAAAACGGTACAGCCGATTTAAATCATTTTTTTAACGCTAAAGCTTCTCCAAAGTTTAAATTTTATTACATACCCAAATTTTCAATTTTTTATTGTTCGGATTTTTAAAAAAAAGTTCAAATTTTTGTTTTGGAAACTCAATATTTCGAAAACCTTAAGGTCGATTTTTTTCAAACTTGACAACTAAAAGTTTCTTAACATAATCTACAAGATTTGAGAAAAAAATCTGTTTTATCTAAACCTAACGGTACCTTCCATACAAATTTTAAAAAATTGTTTTCGAAAATATTATTTTTCTCGAAAACGGTTCCGAGAATTTTGCTAAAATTTTTTTCTTTTGATTAATTTTTACAATCTATAAATAAATAAAAAAAAATTTAAATGTAGGTATTACTGACTGTACCTACCATAGAACGATTTTTTCGAATTTCTCATGATCGGCATATCGGATTTTATTAAAATTTTTTATGGAGAAGCTCCTAAAAAGTTTAAAAAACATTGCATTCCAAAACCTAAAAAAAACAATATTTTTTTCAATTTTTACAAAACAAAGTCTTTTTTTTTTGAAAAATTCGATATCTCAAGAACGGCTTAGTATTTTTTTTTGGAAATTAGACTGTTAGTCGTACAATAATAAAAACTTAAGGTTGGCGTACCAAAATTTTTTTTTAAGCTAGAAGCCCTGGTACTAATAGCTACCTTTTAAGTATTGCCCTGTACATTTATGTATGGTTTAATAAATAATAATGATAATAATAATAATTTTTTCTTAAAAATGTTTTAAAAATTTTGTACATAAAAGCTTTTTTTTAAGAAACCACTACAACGACTTATAATTTTTGTTCTTACATAAATTCATATTTGCATAGCATTCTGTTTTTATCTCTTACTACTAAAAGAATTTAAAAAATTCATTTTATCCTTATGAACATCATCATCATCATCATCATCGGCTCGACAACCGGGTTCCGGTCCTGGCCTCTTTCAACAAGTCTCTCCACCTATCCCGGTCTCTAGCCGACGCCATCCAGTTGCGCACCCCAAGGCTTCGGGCGTCCTGGTCTACGCCATCTCTCCAGCGCAAGCATGGTCTACCACGCTGTCGTCTACCATAGAATGTACCACAAAGAACTTTCCGAACAGGTTCCTCTTCGCTCATGCGAGCTAGGTGCCCTGCCCACCGGAGTCTACCGAGCTTAATTTTTGTCACGATATCTGCTTCAAGGTAGATTGCGTACAGTTCATGATTGTACCATCTCCGGAATCGTCATGAATCGTCGGAATCCTTATGAACAATTTTCTTTAATAACTTTAGTTTTTAAAATTCCTAGTCTATTACATAGGAGCAAGTTCGTGCGACCCAGTCGTGCATTTTATTTCTATTGAATGGTATCACTAATTAAGTAAATTGAGAAAAAAAAAAAGGGCCGTTATTTTCTCTTTTGGTGTTTAAAAATTAAAAACAGATATTCATGTATTGCAAAAGTATAACCACACAATGCAAACCTCTATGAAGCTTCATTCAGTTATTTGCTTTGAAATGAGAATCAACAATGCCGCTTGGTACACATTTAAGCGATACGGAAAAAGATAAAATTCAAGATTTTCGGTTAAGTGGCCTAAGCTTAAGGGCTATTGGTAGAAAAATTTCAAGATCCGGTCCTGTCGTCAGAAATTTTTTCCAAGATCCATCCCATCCCATCTTATGGGACAAAAATAAGACCCGGGCGTCCGCAGAAGCTGGTTCGCCGCAATAAGAGGCGTTTAATCAATGCTGCATCCAATTCGATGCATTCTTTGCCGGAAGTTCGTGACCAATCGGGGTTAGGACTTTCGGTTTCAACGGTTTTTTGTGCCTTAAAAGCAGTGGAGTGATTGCTCAGGGCAAAATTTTGCCAGCTTCAAATCTGACAACACATCCCACACACAAAAAAGGTTAAAATTGGACCGTAAAAACATGAACCAGAATTGGAAAACCGTAAGTAACATTCCATTAATTTACACTTAACTCTTGTTATTCCAAATGGCATATTCCAATGAATGTTTTTTTTAGATTATTTTCAGTAACGAAAAAAAGTTTAATATTGATGGGCCAGATGGTTTTAACGGATATTGTCATGTCTCAGAAAGGAAAACATGTTTTTTTTCCAAGAGGAACTTCGGCGGTGGCAGTTGTATGGTTTTGAAGGCCTTTTGCGACCGTGGTAAGGTTGTACTTGCCTTCACCTCTACAAGGATGAACAGTTCAGCTTACACCCAGGTGCTTCAGGATAATTTGGTACCCTACTTAAGACGATTTCGTCGAGTTCGCCATGTCTTCCAGCAAGATAATGCCTCAATTCACGTTAGTCGTCAAATATGGAGTGCTTCGAATCCAATAACATAAATTTGATGGAATGGCCGACACGTTCTCCAGATTGTAACCCTTTTGAAAACCCTTGGGAAATTTTGACAAGCAAAATGTATGCCCATAATAGGCCAGTTGCCAGTGTTGCTGGGCTGCGAGAGGCAATTATTGTGGAAGAATGGAAATCTATAGACGATTTCATATTACAAAACCTTGTCAACAGTATGCCAAAAAGAACTTTTATTTGGTCGAAAATAATAATAATACATAAAATTGCCATCTGGTTTCCGAAAAAGTATGAATTTATGCAAATAAACTTTAAAAAATCGTTTTATTATTAAATAAATTTTTTATATAAGAAATTTCTCTAAAATTTTTCAAGAAAAAAATGTGGGATGCGAATTTTAAATATTAAATAATATTGATTTTAGGAAATAATTTTAAAAAATAATCGTTCATAGGTTTTGAAGATATTGATTTTTCAAAAATTTTTCAAATATTTTTATAAACAATATTATTTTAAACTTAAGGAGAATCCTGCTGATAATTTTTGTTTAAAATCCTTAGAGCTGTTAATGAGAAAGTCAAAAATCAAGAAAACGGTTCTATGACAGGTACCGTTAATAACATTTTGCCCCAAAAAATGTTTTGACCAAAATGTAGTCCATGTCTATAATATCTCACCTAATTTTTTTTTATCAAAATCGTTAGAGCCGTTTTCGAGATAAATAAGATTTTTCATTACGGGTGTATGGGGGTACCCTTAGTTTTGGAGCTAAAAAAAAATTTCAATTTCTCCTCTAGGTAATCACCGAAGACCCTTAACTACCGAGATTGAAAGAAATAGGTAGAGTGGTTTAGGCTGTAGTGAGAGGTACAGACCTGCAGACACACTGAAACATGTTTCTTGTGTACTAAATTTTCCTTAAAATTTTTATAAAAAAAATTGTTACGCAAATTGTTAGTATTTAATAAAATACATTTTAAAACGTAATTTAAAAATTTTATCGTGTATCGGTTTTCAAGATATCGAATTTTCAAAAAAAAATGTATTATTTTTTTAAAAATCCAAAAACTATTTTTTCGAAAAAATTTTTAGTTTATATTTTTTAAAATGCAAAGGAGCTCCTGCATACAAATTTTGGTAAAAATCGTTAGAGCCGTTGGTGAGAAAATCGAAAATCAATAAAACGGTCCTATGAGAGGTACCCCTAATAACATTTCCCCCCAATTTTTTTTTGACCAAAATATAGTCTGTGTCCATAATATCACACTCAATTTTTTTTATCAAAATCGTTAGAGCCGTTTTCGAGATAAATAAGATTTTGCATTACGGGTGTATATGGGGTACCCTTAGTTTTGGAGCTAAAAAAAAATTTCAATTTCTCCTCTAGGGAATCACCGAAGACCCTTAAGTACCGCGTTTGAAGAAAATACCTCCAGTAGCTTAGGCTGTAGTTCGAGGTACAGACATACAGACATACAGGCATACAGACATACAGACTTACAGACAGAGAGACGGAATTGCCGGACCCACCTTTTTTCGTCTTCGCTATCATCGTAATGTGAACTTTGATCATAATCTCGAGTTTGATTTTTTTTCCAAATGCAGAACTTGCCCTATAGTAGCTATATCGCAAGTAAAAAAATATTAAGGTGTCATTCTCATTTTAATTTTCTACAAAACGCATTTTTACAGGTGCGGTTATACTTATGCAGGGCACGTCACACACAGCTTGTTTTATGTAATTTCAACCGGCTTTTTGAAAAACCCGGAGTTTGGTGAGACGACATTAAACAAAATTTGTTAAAGTCTGTAAGTTAGTAAAAAAGGCCTAGATATGTTTGTCTATCTGCAATAAGGGAAACTTGATAAATTTGTCGTTTGTTTGAGCATTCTGTTTGCATTTGCCTCACCGCCTCCAACACATTTATTTTTATATTTTTTTTTCAAAATTCTAAACCTTTTCTTCTTTTTTTTCTCCAAAAAATTCATTTAGTTTGTTTTTTTCGAAGACAAATTTACTGGAAATAAAACCGAATATAACGTTTTCCGAAATCATTGTTTAAATACTCAAATGATTTCGGAGAAAATCTTAATTTTGTTAAAATCAAACGAATAATACTTAGATCAAAATATTAAAATAAAGCACTCCTGTTTTCAAAGAACCCACAACATTTAAATCCCCAACGAACAAAACAGCGGGCTATTATAATTTAAGTAGGAAATCCATTTTCACGGACAAATACTCGAATGACCTCAAAGTCGCATACATGACGGGATGATGGCCCATACACTTGTTTCGTTTGCTGTGGTCCCACTTAAACCATTGATGTTGATCCTTACACATCACTGAATGCATCGATTTTTAGAGAAAAACCAACCAACATCATCAGGCGGGGCCATAGATGTCCTCTTGTCCAGTGTGCCATCACTGTGATTTGTAATTTTGTGCAAACGATTTTATACTTGCCCATTTTGACCACTGCTGATGCGCTGCTAGAGCTTGTGCTCTATGGCTTGGATTCGATATATACTCGTATATTGTGTGGGATATAGGACGCTAGCTAGCGCAAATGATGTGGCAGGCTATCTCATTTGTCCTCCAGCCATCGTGAATCACAGTTTAAGTATTAAACATGCCATTGTGTTGTGGTACGTCTATTCAGAAGGATGGACTAAAATAACAAGAGCACCCTGCCTGAAACAGGCTATTTCCCTTCATAACATCACATCAGAAAGAAGTTCGTTGATGTGGAAAATTTTCAATTTTCACAACAATAGAATATTAACAAGCTTTCACATGGGTTTGACTTGGACCAGAGACAGGGACCAACAGAAATCGTCCGGGGTGGCTTTTATCGAAATTGCATTTGATGTCACCTGAAATGCTTCCCGTAAGGACATGTTGCTTTTTACAAAAACTTTGCTCTGGCAAGTTTATTTTATCTCTAAGCAAGCAGAAATGCTTAATTTCATTATTATCTTGCAAAAATAAACTTTCTATGATCTTTTATGGAACAAAGGAAAACATATTGGAAATTGCAAAATTTAGCAATTCAAATTTGTCTATACAAATCTTTGAGGTCTATATGTGTTCATTTTGTTAGTTTGTACCATAAGTAGAGATTCTTGTTGATTTCTGGAATTCTCTGCTTATAATATTCAATTGATCCCCCTCAACTTACGTGTATACCTTTTATTGGTGACCGGAGCTGTATACTTAAGTAATGTACTAGGTCTTAAATTTTACTTAAAAAATAAGTCAAAAACGTGCAATCCAAAACATGGAAAGCTTTGAAAAGATCTTAACTCTATACGATAACTTAGAGTGATGCTTAAAGTTTGGCCTCGATTCATTTTTCATGTTGAAATACCGCTAAGTTTCTTCTTTGACTTTATTTAGATTTAGAAATCGAAATAGGACCAGTACGGGGTTATTTCATTTAATTTGTTTTAAATGCAGAATAGCCAAGTTTGTTTATTACGAAAAATAGAAAATTGAAATTGGTCTATGATGTAGTCCTAATTCATCAGCTCTGGAATACGCTTCATAATACGAGAATACATATATATTTTATGCTGCAATGAAGTCTTTGTCAACGTCAACGTCAACGAATAGAATGAACTACAAAATGAATGAACATCCAGGACAATTAGAATGATCAATGAAGTTTATGATCATGTCAGTACCGATCTGCACCTGATAATGTTCGAACGATTTGAGGAGCAGAACGAAAAATTCATCTCGCAGCGCGGAGTGCGAGTGCAATGAAGAAAAAATGCAACCATGGAAAAAAAATAACTAAACTAACACAGTGAGCGAAAAATTTCCTTGTTTATCCTTTCCCATCACCCACAGTGGTATTGTTTTGGGTCATGCCACGCATTGTGTGAAACGGATTGTGCTATTATTGGTTTTGAAGTTTTAAGAGTGAATCAATAGATTTACGATGAAGGTAAAAGGTGTCCAGCGGGAATTTTTCAACTTTAAATTGCGATCATCGAAATACTAGCGGGTTGAGGTAAGCAGGAGGGGTATCATTAAAAGCGCAGGATTTTGCGGAATTGAAAGTGACTATCCCTTGCGGGAGTCCTTCACAAGAACAATGCTGGAACGTTTTTAGACCACACTTACGCTTGGAAGCATTTTATTCAGTGACGAAGCACATTTCCACATTGATGGATATGTTAACAAACAAAATATGCGATACTGGTTCCCTAACAATCCTAGAGAACGCCATAAAAAATGTTTACATTGCTTAAAAATGACAATTTAGTGTCCCATTTCAGCGAGCGGGTGAGAACATCATTGCTCCGGCGTATTGCCGTATGATTGATGAGTTTCTGTTAACGGAATTGCAGCTGTATTCAGGGTACAACAACCGAAAACAATTTCAACAGGACTGTACCACTCCGCACACAGCTAGGATGTCGATGGAAAGGCTAAAGACAGTTTTTCCAAATAAACTGATCAGAAAGTACGGAGACATTCCATGGCCTGTGCTATATAAAGGGTGGTTAAATTTTAAGGGCCGATGTTGATTTTGAATAAAACTTAATTTTTTTTTAAATTATTGTCATTTCTTTTTATTATTATAATATTGGTATGGTTCAATTATGTATGGAACAAAATATCGGCCAAATGGCCGCCGCGACTCGGCGGCACACCTCCATCCGATGGTCCAAATTTTCGATGACGCTGAGGCGTAATTGGCTGGCTTATCGACGTACACCCTTTCGGTTTCAATTCACATGATCTCGGCGGCAAATTGACATCGCCACCACGTGCGATAATACGGCCATTGAATTTGTCGCGCAAAAGAGCTATTGTTTCGTTAGCTGTGTGGCAGGTGGCACCGTCCTGTTGAAACCACATATCTCCACATCCATATCTTCCAATTCGGGCCATAAAAATTTCGTTATCATCTCACGATTGCGAACACCATTCACAGTAACTGCCTAACCAACCTCATTTTGGAAAAAATACGGCCCGATGATACCGCCAGCCCATAAACCGCACCAAACAGTCACTCTTTGAGTGTACAGTTGTTTTTCGACAATCACTCTTGGATCTTATCATTCGCCCAAATGCGGCAATTCTGCTTATGGACGAATCCACTGAGATGAAAATGTGCCTCATCACTGAAGATGATTTTCTTCGAAAATTGATCATCTACTGCTGCCATTTCTTGCCATCATTATGACCATTGACGACGCTTGAAATGGCCAAGAGGCTTTAGTTCTTGAGTCAATTGCATCTTGTAAGCGTGTAAATGCAAGTTTTTATGCATAATGTTCATCAACGACGAGCGGGAGAGGTGTATTTGTTGGTTACGACAACGAGTTGAGGTGGACGGCTCTTCAGCCACACTATCGCGAACAGCAGCAATATTTTCTGCACTACGAGCTGTACGAGCATGCACTGGTGTTTTCACATCTCCTACAGACCCGGTTCGCTCAAATTTTTGCACGATTTTTCCGATTGTACGCACATTTGGACGATTAAATTGACCAAAAAAATCACATATCGTGCACATGCATTTTGATTTGAACGCCCATTTTCATAATAAGCCTGAATAACTTTAACGCGTTGCTCGATTGTGTATCTTTCCATGGTTCAAATTGAGTTAGTCTGAAATTGAGAAATGTCCAATGAAATGCAGAAAAAAACTTGACATTTAGGTGTGGTTCACATTCAACACCGGCCCTTAACAATTAACCACCCTTTACTTGTTGCTATGGTTAGTAAGTACTGATTTGCGACTCGTAAATCACTAAGCTCTGGTTTTCCGCGAACTGCCATGCAACCAAATTTTTGATTTTTTTCTACCTTGAATCGTGGAACAGAAGTTTAAAATCTGTCATTTACCGAGCTCATCTTCTACTCGGAGCTATTAAGATACTCGTTAGATTGAAGTTGCATTTTCTTGTTATTCATTCATACCAGTCAGAATTGCGTGATCAGCTTGTTGTGTCCCTTTTGCTATCGTGTTGGTTTGATTAAAATCTCGATTTGAATTTTTTACGAATGTATAACTCTCCTTTATAGAACTTTCAAATTAAATCCCATTCCACAGCACCAGACATGTCTGGGCTATATTTATTTTTATTTTGCCAATTTTTCATACTAAAGAAACGAGTTTCATCTTCAAGGATCATTAGGTTTCCATTGTAATCTTTTGAATACATCTCTCCCTCATTTGTATTCTTGTGTACTCATATCATTTGGTGCTGCCTCTCCTACTGCTGTCTGGTCCTGTTCGGTCTTCTTGTTGCTAATACTCAGCACAGCCAATGCTCTTCACTCTTCTAGGATTCCTGTGGTTTCTTATGCCTTATGCTGCTACTACTGCTACTGATACAAGAGGGTTTATATTTCTATTTGCTAGCAACGCTGGCATTTAATATCATCGTTTCTGCAAGGATAGCTTTTCCCTTTTTTGTGCTCATTTTTTGATTCCTCTTATGGAAAGGAAGAGTTAAAGAAATTCAAGGGACGGATATCGATATTGTAGTCATGTGTGAATGTCGATGACTTTTTATTTTCATTTTCGATATGAGATTTTTTTATTAGAGAATTTTAATATTAAGGTATTTCTATAGATGTTGAATACTTTCAATGTATCTATAGTGTCATTTTTTTTTAGATACATTTGATTTTAAAGAGGTAATTTTTCATATTTTTCTAAATTTAAGTATGTAGTATTCTAAATTCAAGAAAAATGACGGATTTAATACCATATCTTGAAAATTCAGAATTTTCCATATTCAAGACTTAGTTTGCATTTAATTTAATTTAAATTTTAAATTTTTTAAATTTACATTTGCGAAACACATTATTATCTCTAGTTAGATGACTTCTAGTGGATGGATGAGGAACAGTGCTTTGCTACGTCTATTGAAAAAACACACAAATATATTCAAGGCAAAGGGTAAATTATAAAATTATAAGAAAATCGGTGGGTAGATATCAGTGTTACCGGTGCTCTCTAATTAAATAAGGTGCTATTAAAATATTTACTTCATAGTTCAACATAGATCGTCCGACTAGTGTTTTTTTAAAAACGGTAAGTGATTCTTGTGTTGTGTTTTTCAATATTCGTGGACTAAAAAAAAACATTCTTTTAATCTGTACGTCCATTCTGTCTAATACAGGCATGCTTTTCTCGCACTTAGTGAGGAATACTATATCTTGATGCCTTGTCTTATTCGCTATTACTATTTAAGAATCTATGTTAAATATGATCTTTCTTGCAACATCCTTTCTAAAATACAAATTTCAACGTCATGTAGCTGAAATTCACTTTCCGCAAGCATGTCATTCATTTCATTAATAGGAGTCCATATCAGAACAGCAAGTTATTATTGCGGGCGTTTTCAATGTATACAATTCAAGTTTACTCTGCTATACAGGATAGACAACATCCAACTGAAGATATGTTGTTGAAATCGCTTCTGAAATTCATCTTTGCTGGGCAAAACGCCTAAGCTTTCGAATTGTTTCCTACTTCTTAATCCGATAAGTATACCATGACAGTAACCTCTCTTTTCGGTAATTTCGGCCATTGTGTAATATAAGCCAATTTATCTTGTCCCATCCAGTTAAAGAAAAACATACCAGTAGGACCGTTTGGCAATACGAGAAAGCCAACTGGGACGGTCTTTATAACTTGTTTCGAATCATTAATTGGTCACTATGTTTCCTCGTGGTGACGTTGATATCTGTGCCGATATTATCACGAAAGTAATTTTGCTTGAAGTGCGTACTTGTACTCCTTACAGAATTCAGAGAAAGAAAAGTCTTGCTTCGAAAATGCGAAAAAGCATACAAAGGCAGAAACCATTGCACCCTTGTCAGAAATAGAACCAAATTCTCACATGACCAGAAATTAAGACAAACACTTCTGCAATGTCTCAAAGATAGTACAAATATCTTTTAATATATCAAGTACGTACTAAATTAAACTTCATCTTCGGTTTCAATGCTGATCTACAACGAAAGTGCAATAACTAGCTCTTCAGATAACGCAAATGTACTCGCAGCTCAGTTTGTAACTATCTCTACCTTGTCTGACAGCAACATTACTCCTCTTGTACTTTTAAACGTAAATCATTCAATGGGTCAGGTACGAGTATATTTCCGAAAATACTCGTTTACCCAAGAGCCCTTTGTGATCTTGATGTTAACAAACACGCTGGTCCCCCTGTTCTTCGGAAGAGGTGTTTTTAATCGCTGGAAAAACCATTTCATAAGCCTTCCCATCGATCCTACTGTTCTGGAAAACAACATTTGTTCAATCCGTTCCTAAAAACAGACCCTTCCAGCCCCTCCTCCTACCGACCAATTTCACTAACGGACTTTTTATCTATGGTCATGGAAATCAGTGATCTATCAATTTAGAAATATCTCGAAGACCGGAAGCTTCTTTATGACCGGTAATACAGCTTCGGCACAATTCATTCCACTGGTGATCTGATGGCCTATCTCACCAAAGAATGTAATAAATCTTTACATATTGGAGAAGGGAAGATTATTACGATTGATATTTTCAAGGCATTTAAAGTTTGGCATCAAGCTCTCTTATCGAAAATGCGTGCGTTTGGTATCAACGAAAACCTTATTCTTTGAATGAGGAATTGCCTTCTGGATCGTAAATTACATGTTGTATTGGCTGGTGTAAGGTCTGATCTGTAAAAAAAAAAATCTGGTATTTCCCACGCCTGCGTATTGTCTCCGTCTCGCCTCCGTTTTTTATAAATGGTCTCTTGCCTGAGACTCATAATTCACATCTTTGTTTTTCTGACGACACTACCCTCATCTTCCCATACTCGTTCTTAAATTCACGTATGGTATCGTATGATAAGCTCAATAAACTCCGACCCTTATAGCATTGCTAAATGGGGTAAAAGAAATCGTGTGGAGTTTAATGCTTCGAAAGTTCAATACTGTATATTGTCGTTGAAGCTAAATTTACCCCTTTTGTCATTGTTCTTGAATGGCACTTGAATCGAAGAAGCCGAATAACGCTCAGTGATCAGTATGTACATAATGACAATCTTTGTTGGAAAGACCACAATCTCGATTTCGCCAAAAAAAACTGCTAAATGCTTAGGTTTAAGACTTGTGTTAAACATATGATTCATGTCTTTCCTTGTTTTATCGCTTCTTTTACAAGTAATGCTCACTCGAAGTAGCCGATTGCTCGAAAAAGTCATTAGTTTACCTTCGAGAATTATTTCGAACGTACCGCCAAATACAAGCAACACGATTATGGACACAGTTTTCACCATTTTAATTTTCAAACATTCAAGGCAAATGTTCATCTATATCGCAAGTGCTGTTTTTAACATTCGGGAGTAGCCGTGGGGCGATGGATGTGTGCTCGCCTGTGAACCTCATGATCATAGGTTCGATCCCTGCCGTCGTCTATGTCGTTTTAATTCCATTAAAAACCTTCTAAAATTGTCATCAATGGGTTGCTGGTTTACTCATTACATGTTGTACAGGCATAACACTAACAACATGTAATTGAGTTAAACTACTCGTAGTATGCCCAACAAGGATGAACACGAATAAAATAATGCGACATAGAAATAAGACACGGCCTTCTCCGCTTTAGTTCAGCCGCCATCCCTGGAGATAAAATATCTGAGACAACAACCTTCTGTCTCAGAACATCGTGTCACACATCTTTCC
This sequence comes from Chrysotoxum bicinctum, assembly GCA_911387755.1. NCBI lineage: Eukaryota > Metazoa > Arthropoda > Insecta > Diptera > Syrphidae > Chrysotoxum > Chrysotoxum bicinctum. The sequence goes on from OU426987.1 coordinate 1,960,491, forward strand.
TATCCTTTTTTCTCTTCCTTAACTTCACGCCCGCGCTGTGTTGAAACATTTAAAGGGTAATCATAATCCCTTGAGCGCGTGTAGATTATAAAGAAAAAAAAGGACCTCAATATACCTTTGAGTCCGTGTGAATTTAAAAAAAAAAATATTTTTTAAATCAAGAATTTGAACTAACTTCTCATTTCAAATCCAACTGATATATCTTAATCCGATTGTAAGTTTTGGGGAAAAATTGGACAATACGAATTTTGGTTTATTATTTTGTGTGAGGTACAGCAATAATATTAAACCTTTCGCACACTTAACAAAGGCTTAGAAAAACTAATATTTACTGTAACAAGGTGTAAATATTTGTCAATTCCTCTGAAAAACCATTAACCCTTAGAATTTATGCCATTTGCTCGAAGCTATGTGCTGCTTAATTATTTAGAATTTCAGTTAATTAAAATACATGTTTTCCTAATAATACAATACATATATTATAATATCCCACCGTTGTATCCATAACTGTTCATCTAACTCATTTGGTCTAATATATTCAGACTGCAGTATTTTTAAAACAAGATAGCCGATTTATAGCACTTTTAATAGTATAATCAGCTTAGGTTCAATATCGACTAAACGTAGATACATTTCCACGATATTTCATAAATGTCCGTAAAATAAAAGAGCTTTGAGCAATTTAATCAGCTGTGGAGCACTCATTAATTAAATAAAACCGACAAATTTTAAATCGTAAATAATGAAGGCACCCCCTTCTCAGCCTAATGCGAGTGATACCAGCAGCTTACATTATTGTAGATTTAAATTTATTACTGAACGAATGAGTAACTCACTTAATACCAGTTCGAACGATGCCCAATAATATCGAAATTCCGAACTAAGAAGGGAGGATTATACATTTGTAATGTGCAGGCTAAACCAAAACCAATATGATTATATCTACTGCGAGTTCTGAAAATTCTAATAATCATTTAAACGGCAATTATCACGATTTTGAGGCGCCATGCGAACTATTCATCGATACAATTAAAATTTTGTTTATTTTTATTTTAAATATTTAAACTGAAAATTTTTAATCAGCGTCCAAAAATGTTAGAAGAATATTTTACCTCAAAAAACCTCACACACGGCAAATAGTTTCAAAATGTTTTATTTCCATGACTTATTGAGGTCAAAGCACAATTATTCCGAAATGGGGATTAATGGAGCCAATTTCTACACTGATACAAAAAAAAATCTTATTCGAGTACATACACTGCCAATTAATAGAATGAGGCCATAAAAGGTGAAAAAGTACGTATTTTCCCAACAGAAATTCATAAAATTAAAGGGTAAATAAGAAATGACCGTGGGAATGAACTAAACTACTTGAAAGGCGTATAAAAAGGTGCAGCACTTGGATAAGGCTATTACGAATATTTCATTGCAGGAGTTCACATGAGCGATTTTTTAAAAACTTTTGTTTAGAATATTTAAAAAAGAACTGTTTTTATTTAATTTAAAACACAAACGGGTTCCGATTTCCGAAATAACGTTGACAGCAACAAAAATAGGAAAAATGAATGCTTTCAAGGATTTAGGACTGTCAGGCCGAGATATAGCAAGGAAGCTTAACAGAAGTAAGACTATTGTAAACAGACTTTTTTGCGGATCCACAAAAATGTAAAAAAAAATGAAAAAGGACGTGCAGCAGGAGCAAGAACATCACAAAAAAAGCGACCACTGTCTTCGATTCTCCAACAAGACAATACTCGCATGCACACTTCCAGGATAGTAAGAAGTTGGATTCAACAGAAAACGTGGCAATTTTGGCATGGCCACCCTATTCATTTGGTCATGGGTATCTCGTACAGTTTATAAAGGCGCCAGAAAATTCAAAGACAAGTACACTTTATTCGAAGCTATTAGTGGTGATGCCTGGAACCAAATTTCCTATAACTTAAACTTGGTGGTGCAACAGCCCGGAGTGAACCAGGACCTACTGACTTACAACTCTCAACCATTCCTATGTGCGTGTTACCAGGAACGGAGGGGAGGGGGCTGATGACCAGCACTTTCTATGACAAGAGATTGTTAGATGATGGTTAGTGCGTTGGATTGTCATGCGGAAGGTTTCGAGTTCGGTTCTCAGCCGCTGCAAGCAAGTTATTTTCAGGGATGTACTGCCTCTTGCCAGGAATTGACAAATTCTCCAAGAGTATCTCTTGTCATGGAAAGTGCTGCTGATTAGACGTTCGGAACCGGCAGAAAATTGTAGGTCCCCTCCGTTCCTGGTAACACGCAGTCACGCACACAGGAATGGTTGAGAGTTGAAAGTCAATAATAGGTCCGGTTCACTAAGTGCTGTTGCACTACCAAATTTAATTTAATTTAATTTTAATATCGATTTATGTTGAAAAATTTATCAAAATAGAAAACACATACTCTCCATGCGTACTTGTAGTAAAATTCTTCATTTGGAAAAACACTACGTAGTCAAATGCGTTCCACAGTCGCAGATGTTTAAAAACAAAATCTATCAAATAAACATCTTTCTCATTCTTACGTCTAGTTATGAAGTTTTCATCCGAAGAAAAATGGACTTATTTCAAAACAAAATAACGTAGGAAGATTATTGAGCCAATCCTGAGCAAGGATAAGTAGAAATGGCGCCCACGAGTAGGCTTGATCAGTGACACAATTGAACTGTGGATTTAATGGGAAATGATTTATAAGCTCCCATCTCCCTAAAGTTCGCCAGCTTGTGTTCGATATGGAGGAGTAACTATTATAGAAGTCCTCGATGTTCGCCTGAGAGTCTGGGCTTCCATATATCTAAATTTTCATGACTCATTTATGGTGGGATACATCTTATTAAATATGTTTCGGTTTGTTGAAACTGCCCAACTACGGTTGGATTTTGCGAGAAAAATTGAGAAGATTTTGGCCTTTATAACATCGCAAAGGAGCTATAAAGGGCAGATAATTCCTTATCGGTTAGTTCTCCAGCCCGTTCATCACCCTGTATTCCATTGTGACGCAAAACCCAGAAAAGAGTGCTAAGAATTAAAAACAAAAATTTTTGAAAGCCACAGCCTTTATTTCTCTATTGCTCTCCTTTTTTACTCACAAATTCACCCTCCCAATTACAAGCTTTCAAGGAACTCGGCTACAATATCACTCCGAGATTAAGTTCCAACTAAACCCTCTCTCATCCATACAACCACTGAATTCTTCAAGTTGTTGTTGCCATCCCAAAACTTGGCGAATCCAAGGCCATATCTAGACATATTCACATTAGTTTTTGAGATATTTGATATTTGATATTTATTTTATTAATAACATAAGTATATTAAAAACACAATGTTTTTTTAAGTAATACTTAGTACAAGGTGGTTAACATGTTTTAATTGATATATTTGTAATATTAAATTGGATTTGAAATTTTAAATTAAATGAGATAAGATCACTCATGTTAATATACAAATTAATATACAGAATTTTACTTTAAAAAGGAAAAGAAAGAGATAGTTTATATTACAAAGAAGTTTTTTTTTTTTTTTTTTTTTTTTTTTATTTTTTTTTATTTTTAAGAAACGGAAATAATTGAATTTAGCACTTCAAATGATCTTCTAGAGCCGTTTTAAATCTATCACAGTTGTTGATTCCCCTCAACTCGGCAGGTAATGAGTTCCACAGACCTACGGAGTACACAAAGAACTGGCGCTTGGAAACGTTGTACCTATGTGTTGGGACAATAAGTACTCGGCTTCTTTGCAACTGAGGTAAAACAAGTTTTTCGTATAAGTATGCAGGAGTTTTCTTTTGCATCAAATTGAATAAAAATAATAAAACTTTGCTGTCAAGATGATTTTGAAATGACATTCCATAGAAGCCATTCGCGTAGTCGGAGACATGGTCAAATCGACGAAGAGAATAAACGAAGCGTATAACGTTGTTAAATGCAACTCTTAGTTTTCTCTGGCTCACACTGTCGACACTACAGAAAATTAAACTACCATAGGTTAAAATTGGTAAAACCAGGGTTTTAACCAAGATAGATTTTACTTTAGTGGGTAGGCAGCCACCAGTGAGGTAAAGAACTCTGAGTGCACCGTAAGTTTTTCCAAGAGCGCGTGATATATGATCATCCCAAGTTAAGGTTTGATTGAAAATTATGCCTAAGTTTTTGACCTTATCAACGTACGGAAGCGTTGAGCTACCAAGCTCAATGGTAGGATAATAAGACGTGTCAACCGGGTTTTTGTTTATGACAATTGCTTGGCTTTTTTTAGGGTTTAGTTGTAAGAGATTTACTTCGGCCCACTGGAAAATCCTGGTCAAATCAGAATTAATTCGGTAAGTAGCATCTTCGACCATACCTATTGGATAACTTAAGTATATCTGCACATCATCAGCATACATCAATATCTTACAAAACTTGAGAATCTCAGGAAGATCATTAATAAAAATACAGAAAAGCAATGGTCCAAGGATAGACCCCTGAGGGACACCAGCATTCGTTGAAAGAAAGTTTGAAAGGTGGGAGTTAATACACACTGCCTGAGTTCTTCCGGATAGATATTTATGAATGAGAGTCACTGCAGTTCTATCAAAGAGAAAATTATTCCTTAATTTATTCAGTAAAATACCGTGCGGAACTGAGTCGAAAGCCTTTGAAAAATCAAGTAGCACCAGTGTGGAAGCGTATTCCCTGTCAATTTCTTGACGAATGTCATCAACAAGTTTTAATAGAGCTGTGGAGCAACTATGCTGTGGTCTAAAACCAGCTTGTACCGAAGAGAGTAACTTGTTGGCTGATAAAAAAGATGACATCTGTTGACTCATTATTCTTTCAAAGACTTTCGAGGTAAAAGGCAGAATGGAGATCGGGCGATATTCTTTAACTGAAGAGCTAGAATTCTTTGGAATTGGGATTATTATGGAAATTTTCCATATTTTAGGGTAAGAAGATGTGGTTAAAATTGAATTAAAAATGTAAGTAAAATATGGAATAATTAGCGGCAAAATAATTTTGAAGAACTTAGGGTGCATATTATCCAGCCCAATAGCTTCAGACTTAATTCTCTTGGCTGCCTCAAGTACATCCATCTCATTAACTCTGCAGAAACTGAATTGGTTCGAGGATACGGATTCACTATTGTTTTCACTATTGTTGTGGTCTGCAATAATTGATGTAACCGAAGAAGGGCCGACAAACATTTTGTTGAGCTCATTAGCATCACATTCCTCACCTAAATTATTTGACTTTTTGGTTATGCCAAGAGATTTGATGTTTCGCCAAAGTTTTTGTGATGAAGTATTTTGAAATTTTGTACTATAGTAGTGAAATTTTGCTTTCTTGATCTCCTTATTGACTAAGTTCCGAAGAATTTTGTAAGAACTGAAAAAAGATTGTAGCCTGAAACGTTTCCATCTGATATAGGCTGAGTTTCTTTTAGCAATAAGAATTTCAATCTTACGATTGAACCACTCGCATCTATAATTACGAACGGTAACCGATTTCATTGGGACAAATGTATTAAACAGGTGGTTAACTCCGTCGGTAAAAAATTCAATTTGGTCATCAACTTCGGGAAGAGAGTAAATTGTTTCCCAGTTGACGTTTGCAACCTCAGCGAATAGGGTTTCAAAGTTAATAACCTTGAAATCTCGATACTGGAAAGTACGTACATCTGTGTTTCGACTAACGTTAATATTATAAAAAGTTAGAATCAGATCATGTCTTGAAAAACCAGGAGTTTCCAACTGGTTATAACAATTTACCTTGCTTTGTTGGTTCACAAGAAAATAAAATGCACGACTGGATCGCACGAACTTGCTCTTATGTAAAAGTACTTTGGAATTTAAGATACATTTTATAAATATAAAACATGGATTTAATGAGATAATAATGTTCAAATGCATAAAATTGCCGTCTGGTTTCCGGAAAAGTATGAATTTATGCAAATAAACCTTAAAAATCGTTTTATTATTAAATACATTTTTTATATAAGAAATTTCTCTAAAATTTTTCAAGAAAAAAATGTGGGATGCGAATTTTAAGTATTTAATAATATTGGTTTTAGGAAATAATTTCAAAAAATAATCGTTCATAGGTTTTGAAGATATTGATTTAAAAATTTTTTTTTTCTTAAAAAAAACCCAATAAATATTTTTTCGAATATTTTTATATACAATATTATTTTAAACTTAAGGGGACTCCTGCTAAAAATTTTGGGTTAAAATCCTTAGAGCCGTTAATGAGAAAGTCGAAAATCAAAAAAACGGGTCTATGGCAGGTACCCCTAATAACATTTTGCCCCAAAATTTTTTTGACCAAAATGTAGTCCATGTCCATAATATCACACTTAATTTTTTTTATCAAAATCGTTAGAGCCGTTTTCGAGATAAATAAGATTTTGCATTACGGGTGTATGGGGGGTACCCTTAGTTTTGGAGCTAAAAAAAAAATTTCAATTTTTCCTCTAGGGAATCACCGAAAACCCTTAACTACCGAGTTTGAAAGAAATAGGTCCAGTGGTTTAGGCTGTAGTTCGAGATACAGACATACAGACACACTGAAACATGTTTTTTGTGTACTAAATTTTCCTTAAAATTTTTATAAAAAAAATTGATATGCAAATTGTTAGTATTTAATTAAATACATTTTAAAACGTAATTTAAAAATTTAATCTTGTATCGGTTTTCAAGATATTGAATTTTCAAAAAAAAAATTGTATTATTTTTTTAAAAATCCAAAAACTATTTTTTCGAAAAAATTTTTAGTTTATATTTTTTTAAATGCAAAGCAGCTCCTGCATAAAAATTTTGGTTAAAATCGTTGGAGCCGTTGGTGAGAAATTCGAAAATCAAAAAAACCGTTCTATGACAGGTACCCCTAATAACATTTCCCCCCAAATTTTTTTTTCACCAAAATATAGTCCATGTCCATAATATCACACTTAATTTTTTTTATCAAAATCGTTAGAGCCGTTTTCGAGATAAATAAGATTTTGCATTACGGGTGTATGGGGGGTACCCTTAGTTTTGGAGCTAAAAAAAAAATTTCAATTTCTCCTCTAGGGAATCACCGAAGACCCTTAACTACCGAGTTTGAAGAAAATACGTCCGGTAGTTTAGGCTGTAGTTCGAGGTACAGACATACAGACATACAGACATACAGACATACAGACATACAGACAGACAGACGGAATTGTCAGACCCACTTTTTTCGTCTTCGCTATCATCGTAATGTCAACTTTGATCAAAATCTCGAGTTCGATTTTTTTTCCAAATGCAGAACTTGCCCTATAGTACCTATATCGCAAGTAAAAATCAATAAGTGTTGAGCTCGATTCCGAAAAATGAGTAGGCATTAAGACGTTTACTGGGAAAAGGTTTAAGGAATTTAAACTACTCCAAAATCTGGCAACATTACTATTCCGTTTGTCTAAGAGATTAGTGTTAAAGTCCCCAGCAATGAGAATGTGGATATAATACGGGGTTATATCTTCAAACACGTTAGTTATGCAACCAGAATCATAAATATGTGGAGGTTTATATACAACACCTAACAAGCATTTCCCATCATCACACAAAACTTCGACAAAAACAAACTCTATATCACTACTATTTGACTTTTTAACAAACTTTGGGTTAAATTTTTTTTTGATAAAAATTGCAACACCACCCCCTCTTGTATCGCGATCGCATCTAAAGAGAAGATAAAAAGAAACTATAAAAAGTTGAAAATACTATTCCGCTTCAACTTCTCAGATCTAATGTTCTACTATCATCCCAATCGGATGTTATCTAGTACTAATTAAATTGGAAGCCCCTTTTTTTAAGCGTATCCATGTTCATGCTCAATAAAGATTCTCAGGACAAAAAACAAGGGACTTCTTAGTAGAACAAATTCAATAAAACAGTGAGGTAAATGTGCCAAGTAAAATCTAAAAATTATTGGTTTCGACAGCTGGAGTTCGAAGACCTTTAAATGGCGGGGGTTCTCATGATTGTATTATAAGAAAAAAAGCCAAGAAAACAGTTTTTCCCTATGTTTTTCTATCAGTGTATAGATATTCATTGGAACCGAATACTCATTTGCGTACTTGTATATCTAGTTTGTTTCTAATTATGACCATTCTCTGTGTCCTGACACACAGGACACAGAAATCAATACTCCTACAGTCCATCCGTTTGTCTGATAATTGGAATGAAACTTTTCAAATTTGCCGAGCAGCACCAATGATGTACTAGGTATTATTGGAAGCTGTGCATAAGCCGAAACAGAAGCACTACAAATCGAGTTTCAGTATACGAGTCACCCTCAAGTTATCCATAAGCTTGGCGTTCTTATGCTTAAATAAATAGTATGGGATTACATAGGAGCGTTGTATGAAGTAGGAGCTTTCAATCGAGAGTCGACAATGAAGGGTCGTTCATTTGTTAGCTTTTTTGTCGGTTTGATTAACATCGCCTTCCACCACCGCACCGGCCACCACTGTCAATAAATTGCATACCAAATATTTAATCAATATCCACAGAAAAATTCAATTATCGATGGCTTTCCCACACGTGACTAGTTAACGTTTATAGGTGTTGGATGAGGGACAACACACAAGAGCTTCCCTTACCATGGCAGTTGCTTTCGTCCATCGAAGTCAAAGCAAAACCACATCCCCATCATGGTTTACGATGGACCTGCTGGAACTGGGTGTCCTCCCCTTTCCTACTGGCAGTGCCATCGCACAGGACACCATCATCGGCTGCAAAATCCCGATAAACTAAATGCAATTCATATTTTGTGAGTTTTTGCTTTTTTTTCCCGTTTTCACAATTCGCTTGGCCAGAACAGATCCTGATGCTGTTGCTGGTGCTTCTTCTGCGAGCCCTGAGTGCTGTGTCGATGTGTGTCCTTCCATGGCAAGTCGTATTTTTCAATTTTATTTCAATTTTTTCCGGCGTTTCACACAGTTTCGACTTCATAAATTTCAATTTGTATTAAATTCAATGAATACAAAGAAAAAAAAAACAATAGTTAACCCCTTCAATCGGTATTGGACAATGCCAGCAAGTGAACTGTCCACCGAACATTTGAGAGCACAAAAGATTTTCGAGTCTTCGAGTCGGGATATAGTTTAATTATTTTTCAAATTTATAGATGGGTAACGTTGTTAAGAACCACTGATTTTATTGTTTGCATAAGTGAAGTGAGAGGGAAACACTAATTAAATATTTTCCGTTGCAAGATTTAATCCATTTTGTATACCTTGTGAGTACTCCTTGGCATAATTGTTGGACTGTCATGCAGAAGATCTTGGGTTCGATTTTCAGCCGCTTGCAATGTTGTTAAACGCTTATTGAAGCTTGGGCTTGCTAACACTATCCAAGCAGAAAAATATCGAGTTTCTATATAAAAGGGTTAGTAGTACAAGATTTTTAGTAATTGTCATTTTCGTTGAGACGAGAAGACACTTCCCAGAAAGGAGCAAGACCCGCAAAGCTGCATTAACTCAATCAACAGTTCATACCAAATGGTTGTCCTTTCATATGATTTGGTAATAAATGACTTAACATTTTTTGACTGTTTCAAAGTAGTTTTACGTTGTGCTATGAAGCTCGATACTTGACAGATATGATATATCAAAAGCAATGTTACCAATCCCAATTGCCTAGCATTTTAATGAATCAGGTCTTGGATGATTTTCTTGAGCCTACTGTCCTACTCGCATAAAATCTTTATTTATTATAGATCTTCTACCACACCCATTCGATGAATTTGTACATCGTCTGCAAATGTACATATGTACGAATTTTGCAATGCTTGAGTATCGATTGTAAGTCAATGTTGAACAACGTGAATATAAGTGAACCTATAATTGATCCCTGTGCCACACCAACATAAGTAGAGAGAAAATCAGCTAGCTAAGAAAAGTGGCTGAGTTGTATGTCTAAGCTATTGTTCAACAACGAACAGTACTGAGTGTTCAAAGAAGAAAAAATTCTTCAGCTTGTTTGGAAGAATTCCGTGGGAAACAGTATCGAAGGCTTTGGAGAAGTCCAGTAAGACCAATGTTGTTTAATGATCATTATCAATGTAGTCGATTATTTTGATAAGCGCTGTTGTGAATCTGTGTTTTGCTCTTTACCTCGATTGCACATATGTTCAAAGTCTATGCGTGTCTAAAAACTTCATGATCTCATACACATTTCGAGATTGATTTCCTTAGTATTGAAATCATTTTTGAAGCTTTCTATAGTTTTGTGTAACAAGAATTTTTTAGAATAGTATTAAAAATATGCGTTATAAAAGGAAATATAATGATGATTTCAACAAATTTGGGATGCATAGGTAGTGTGAAGACCAATAGCTTCCGATTCAATTCAAAAACTCTTTTAAGACTGAAGCTGGGAAAGAAACTCAAGACTTAAACAAATTTATCTCAACCTCAACACCAACGTATATGTTGTTGAACTCATTTACATTTTAATCGTCTTCAGCATTATTTTTCGGCTTCGATATAACAAGAGATTTGATATTTTCCAAGAGTTTTTTTGAGGATCACTTAAGGAATTAAAAAAAAATCTACATTTACGGCATTATTCTTTGTTTTGCACTGCCAAAAAATTGTGGTAGCCTGAAACTTTTCCAACACCCAAATGCAATATTTCTTTTGATGATAAGTTCTTCAATATGGCTAGTATACCATCCTATATCAGAATTTTTGATCCGGATTGTTTTAATGGGTGCACACCAGTGGTACCACTTTACTTCAATTGAAGTAGATCTACTTCTTTTTTTTCAAAATATTTTAAAATCTACTTCCTGAAATCTACTTAATTCTCAATCTACTACTTTGTCTTTATTTCACTCTAGGTAGTATGAAGAAAGAGAATTACAAAATAAATGTACGTACATATGTCAACACAATAAAAATACATACTAAATGAATTTTAAAAGCATAGAAACACGAATCTTATGACAATTTCTTTTGCGTGTGTTTTATTAATAAATTAATTCTTTATAGCTATACAAATTTCTTTAAAATTAAGAAATGTGTTGAAAATTTTAAATATTTAATAATAAATAAAATAAAAAAATGTTTTGTATACAATATTATTTCAAAATCAAAAAGGTTCCTATATGAACATTTTGATCGAAATCGGTAGAGTCAGAAATGAGACAGTAGAAAACCTAAAAAAGAATCTATGACAGGTATCGTTAATAACATTTTTTTTACCAAAATGTGGACTGCATTGTTGGTATGTAGTAGTAGTAGCATTTTATTTATTCATTTCATACTTAAAAACTATATTATAAAAGTTTATATGATAGAAATATATATAGAATAATAGTGTTCATTCTGTAACTTTGGAAGGTAGTGTTGAATGAAACATAATTTTTTTTTTAAAAACCATTAAAGCCGTCTTCGAATTAAATACAGTAAAACCTGCTTAAGAGAAATAAGCGGGTTTTTCATCCCCAAGTATTATCCGACAAAAATTTGCTAGTTTTCGTTTTTCAATAAATTATTTTTGTGTTATTTAATCGTTGTTTTATTTAACTTCTTTCAAGGCAATTCCGAAAGATAAAAACAATACTGTTTCTAGCATTAAATCTCCGCTTAATGGAATTTTTAAATCCGCTTAAGTGAAATTTTTTTTTTTACTTATCCGAACTCCGCTCAAGTGAAATTATTTTTCACTTAAGCGGGGTTCGTTTAAGTGAAAAACCCGCTTAAGTGAAAGAAAGACTGTGACATTTTGCCGTTTCTCTTAAGCGGGTTTTACTGTATAATATTTCATAATGGCTGTATGTAAGGATTTGAGCTAAGAAAAAAAAAAACATCTCAATTTCTCATTTAGGCTGCAGGTTTGGGTAGGTACGGACCCGCAGACAGACGGAATATCTACTTTTTCGTATTGTAATGTCAATTGATGAAAATCTCGAGTTCTATTTTTTTAAAAAGCAAGTAAAAAATAATTTTTGCATCTACTTCAATTTTTCTCAATTTACTTCACTTTTTTCATCAAATCTACTTCGACTTTTTTTCCGGAAGTGGTAACGCTGGTGCACACGTTTAAAATAGGTAATTTATTGTATCAGTAACCAATTGAACGTCGTCATCAAATTTTGTGTATATTTTCTAGGTTAGAGCTATGAAAACATGATATTGGTAACTGCATGTAAATGGCCTTGGAATTTTTAAAAGAAATGCTTTCAGTAAGGATTTATATTTATTTTATAAAAAGCGATAGTTAATTCGCAGACGAACCAGAGACATTAAGCTGCCTATAGAAATTAATATAGTCGAGTATTTTGACCAAGAACAGATCAAAGAATGTAGTGATAAAAGATGTAAAATGTGTGGGTTGATCGCTGTTAAAAAGAAAAAGGTTAAGAGAAAACATCCTACTATTTTGTTTATCTAGAAGGTAAACGTTTGTGTCTGCGATAATAATATGAGAGAAGTAATATCTAATTACTTCTCTTAGGGTACCTAAATGGTAGTTAAGTCTTTAATTTTTATTATTATTGGGTCTTAAAATTGGCAAAATTTAAAAAAAAAATTACAGGTTTATGTACAAAAAAACTAAATTTTAAAAAATGTCTCATTAATGTATTTAATTTTGTTCCAATGATATCTCTCTCATATTACTTTTTATAAATTTAAAACTTAAAACTACACTAAACCTAATCAAAAGTATTTAAGATAACACAAATATGCTTATTAATAGAACAGCCAAAGCAGCTTTTTTTGTTGTTTTACTTTTGGTAACACCCTAACTGTCCCTTTCTAAAATTAATTAAATCATAAAATTTATGATGTAAGTCAGCCAAGGCACATACATATCCTGGACAAGTTTGAATATCAATTAGTTAACCACTAAAATAGATTTTTTTTTATTTCCTCCGTTCCAGATCGGTAACAATCCTTCTGAACCAAAGGTGCTCTGCTCCGCCTTGTGCGAGGACTTCTCGACTATAAATGAGCCACTTATCCACATTTCCACTGCCGACGTGGTAGATTAATGGAATTGCCAATCTATCCAGCTCTTGACTGTCTAAGTAAAGAAATGCATAGGGCCGGATTAGGCAGCTAAGACGAACAGGTAAGACGAACAACAAATTTTCCACCATTGAGCATGTCATAGAGAACCTCTTACCATTTGGTGTCGAAAGCCTTCTCCAAATCATAAGACAAACACCAGTACACTGTCTTTTAGTTTTGTTCCATTGACAGAGACCAGTTTAGATGCGAACTGAATTGCATCATGTCGCGCGGTTAAGCCGCACTGAGTATCCTGTATGATATTGTTGTCCTCCGCTCATTTGGGCAGATCTCCATTAATTACTTTTTCGAATATTTTACTTAAACACAAAAAATGACTTGTCGATCGGAGATTCACCAGATTGGAGTTGTTATTTCCCATTTTCGGGAAATGATGTTCCACAGATATTTTCCATCGCTCTAGATAATATACATTATTCAGTATGTTGTTAGACAGTGATGTGGTAAAATGTCCACTATCTCTGAAGGTAGCAGTCGTAGCAGAACGTTGGATATACCATCGACTCCTGCTGACTTTTCTTTCTTTAATTAGTCAAACAATCTCCTACCTAAGATATCAGGTAATTGGTGCTGTTTCGATCAGCGTTAATGACATTTGTCAAATAATCATCATTGAACCCGGCGAAATCACGGATCTCCCATCACCATTGCGTCATTTCATCTCGAATGTGGAAATGGTGAAGCATCTGAGCTCTGTTTTCCAGGTCATGATTAGGACCAATGCTAGCATTCATGTTCTACACTTCCTGCAAAGCAGCCCCCACTATTTCCACTTTCTCTTGCGGGTATTCGACAATAAGGAGATCATAGTACAATACGACGTCTCTGCTTTCCGTCGTCCTCTGAAGCTTAAGATATGGAAGATCGTTTCGGTCATTCCTTTTGAAGAACTTATTAATCTGTGGAAACATATTCAGGTCGCTAAAATGAATGCCCCGTACTCTGCTATCCTAAAACAAATTAATTGACAACCGATAGTTAGGTTAGGTTAGGTTAAAGTGGCTGCTGACCGGAAAAGGACAGCACACTTAGACCAATATTTGGTCCGTTGTGATACCACAAGGATTTCAAAAATCCCCCTTACTCGTTAAACCATTTTGAGCTAATAATGAAGCGTTTGAGACAGTGAATGTCGGAATTATTTAGATCACTAGGATCGTTATAGTAGTAGTCTCCCAAGTGGAGTCTACGTCTTTGCGCTAGGGCAGGACAAGAGCATAGAAGGTGGGGAATTGACTCCTCTTCTTCTTCATCCATGCAGCTTCTGCAAAAGTCATTTGCAGGAACTCCAAGACGAGAAGCATGCCTTCCTATTAGGCAGTGCCCAGTAAGGACACCTATAATGGAGCTAATATGCAATCTACCAATAGAAATTAGTTGTTTTGAGCGTTTAGCATCAAACAATGGCCAAATCAGTTTAGTAGACCGGCAAGTTGGGGTGCTGGTCCACCTGTGGTTGGCTTTCTTTATGGTATCTTGCTTTAGCATAAGTTTACAAGTAGCTAGGGGTATACCGATGTTAGATTTGCTATCCAACAAAGGTAATATTGTTCCGTTTTTTGCAAGTTCGTCAGCTTTACAATTTCCTGGAATGTCTCTATGCCCCGGCACCCATGTAAGGTGAATGTTAAACTGTTTTGACATCTCCACCAGAGATGATCGACAATTTTGGGCTGTTTGTGAGTTAATGGAGACAGAGTCCAGTGACTTTAAGGCAGCTTGACTGTCTGAGAAGATACGTATATCGGTTGTCGATATAACGTTTTCTTTTAGCCAAGAGAGGACTTCTTTTATTGCTAAAAGCTCTGCCTGGAACACGCTACAGTGATTGGGAAGACGAAAAGATAGACAAAGATTTAATTTTTCGGAGTATACGCCTCCACCGACCCCGTCATCGGTTTTAGATCCATCTGTATAGAAATGAATTGCTTCGTCTATCAAAAACGACTCATTTTCCCATGAAGACCTGGAAGGGATGGATACTTGAAAATTTTTATCAAATTTTGGATGAGGGGTGGTGTAATCGACGTTACTAGGTAGACTACTGAACGAGTTCAGTATAGTAGAGTGACCAATATCATTATTGATCCACTGCGAGGAGGCTTTAAGTCGAATGGCTGTGTTAGCGGCCGATTGTTTGCTAAAAATATCTAGCGGTATGAGATGAAAAAGAACATCAAGTGCAGCAGAAGGAGTTGAGCGGAGAGTTCCACCCATGATTAAACAGGCTGTTCGTTGGACTTTGCTGAGCTTATCGCGGTTAGTTGCTGTTTCCAGCGCAGTCCACCATACTGTCACTCCATATGTAAGTATCGGTCTAATGACTGAGATGTATAGCCAGTGTGTTATATGAGTTTGTAGACCCCATTTATTACCTACGGCTTTTTTGCAAGAGAAAAGAGCTATGTTGGCTTTGTTGACTCTCTCTTGGATATTGGGCTTCCAGCTTAATTTCTTGTCCAAAATAAGACCCAGATATTTTGCTTTGTCTGAGAATTTAAGCGGTATACCTTTGATGAGGGGAGGGTCTATGTGTGGGATTTTATATTTCCTGGTAAATAGGACAAGTTCAGTTTTGTGGGGGTTGACACCGAGTCCACATTGATCTGCCCAGTTAGTAAGCTTGTTTAGAGCATTTTGTAGGAGTTCCTTCAGAGTATTAGGATGCTTACCAGATATCGCTATCGCAACATCGTCCGCATAGGCAATCACCCTGTGCCCCTCCCCTTCAAGAATCACTAGTAGTTCATTTACGACTAGGTTCCAAAGGAGAGGAGAGAGGACGCCGCCTTGCGGCGTACCCCTACTGACAGTCCTTCGAGTAGTAAAATCGCCCAGTTTTGAATTAATAATCCTGCTTATCAGCATATGATTTATCAAATTACTGATTGACTTATCCACCTTTAGAGATGACAGCGCAGATGTGATTGCGGATGCGTCGACATTGTTAAAAGCTCCTTCTATATCCAGGAAAGCAACTAAGGTGAACTCCTTATGATGAAGGGAGTGTTCGATAGTACGAACCAGCGTATGTAGAGCGGTTTCTACAGATTTCCCTTTGTTATAAGCATGTTGAGCATTGGATAGTAAGGACTTATCAATGTTTGCCCTCAAATGGATTTCAATCAGACGTTCAAATGTTTTAAGTAGGAATTATGAAAGGCTAATAGGTCTTAGATCTTTAGGATTAACATGGCTAGGTTTGCCAGCTTTGGGGATGAAAATAACATTTACTTCTCTCCATGACAAAGGAATGTGAGCCAGAGCGATACAACCATTTAAGATGTTTACCAGAATGGGTATCAGAATATCGGAATTTTCCTGTAATTCCGCTGGAATTATTCCTTCTGGCCCAGGAGATTTGTATGGATTGAAGCTGTTTATTGCCCATTTTAATTTTTCCTCTGTAATCAGACCTTGTGGAGGAGTTATGCTACTGAGTATGTTGTTAGGATCAGGATCAGTGCTATTAACGTAAGGAGAGCTGTCTGGAAAATGTACATCCAGGAGCAGATTGAGCGATTCTTCGCTTGAGTTTGTCCAGGAACCGTCATTGTTTTTTAGGCAACTTGGCATTACTGGATTTTTGGAGAGGATTTTTCTTAACCTTGATGCCTCTGAGTTGCCTTCTATATTGTTACAGAAAGTTCTCCAGGACATACGCTTGGTTTTCCTCAGTTCTTTTTTATATAACTTGAGGGAGTCTTTATATGAATCCCAATCAGAAGCTTCTCTGGAGGTTTTCGCTCTATTAAAGAGTTTCCTGCATTCTTTTCTTAGTGGATCCAGCCCCGAGTACCACCAGTGTGGTTTCTTTTTACCTCTTATTTGTATAAGAGGGCAGGCAGTTTCCAGAGATTTGTTGAGGGCTGCTGTGAGGTCATTGACTTTAATATCAAGATCCTCAGTGTTGTAGGGTATGCTGTATAACTCAGGCCTGATTGACCTTAATAGAGTTGCCCTATATAGAAGCCAATCTGTTTTCCGATGGTTACGGAAGGAAGGTTGGCTAGGAGGTTCGTCCATTATTTCGAATTGTATGTATCTATGATCAGAGAGAGAATGATCATTTGATACTTTCCAATTCGAGATAGTATGATAAATTTTATCTGAGACAAGAGTTATGTCAAGTACTTCCTGTCTGTTTTTAGTAACAAATGTGGGTTCATTTCCAACGTTACATATTGTTAGGTTAGTGTTCAAAATATAATCGAAAAGAGACTCACCTCTGTCGTTTATATTCGTGCTACCCCACACTGTATGATGGGCGTTAGCATCACTTCCAATAATGAGGTCAGTCTTCTGCCTATCTGCATCAGTGATAAGCCTCCTCAGAGTGTCTCCTGGGAGGGGGCCAAGGTGGTCATGGCCTAGATATGCCGACGCCAGCCAGAAAGTTCCTTTGGCTGTTTCCAGTCTTGCGACGGTTACATCTCGATCACTGAAATTAGGTAGTAAAAATACATTTAGGCTACTTTTAACTAGTATGCAAGATCTGGGTTCACCTTTATCTAATGCATACAGCAAGTAGTAGTTTGGAGTCCTTAGTCCCCGAACGATGGATTTCACAATCCAGGGTTCTTGGATTAGGACGATGTCTTCTCCGCTGCTGGATAGACGAAGAAGCAGGGAGGCCGAGGCCTTGATAGAGTGTTGGAGATTAATCTGAAGAAATCGCAGCATCTTTGCTACAACCCTCCCGATCAACCTCCAACACGGTGACGTTGGAGTCTTCCGATTCCGAGGTTGAGCCCAGAAGAGCGTCCTCACTCAGAAGATCTTCATTGTTGTGGTCATCGATCTCCATGTCGCTGACTGTTTTTATTGTCTCCACTGTTGCCGAAGATGACCTGGATGCCTCTTCCTCTTCCAGTGATGGGAAGGTGATAGATGCACCAGGGTCTGCAGCAGCAGTTTCGACTACGTTGGAGGAAGTGGATGCACCAGTAACATCCGCGTCCTTTTTATACACCTTCAGTGTGATGGTCTCAAACCCAAACCTAATCACACCTTTGGTCTGCGCCAGAGGAGCAAGGGACTCCTTATTTAGTACAATAATTGCACCTCTGTAGGGTCCCTTTTTCTCCTCCAGTTTCGCAACTTTCCAGTTGTGAGTAGGAAGGGATGGGTTCGATAGCCGGATCATCTGGAGTATTACATCCATGCTGGAGAGTTCGGCTGTAACCATGGCGCGAGCTCTTGGTCTGCACGGGATTTTCTCCTTAGCAACAACCTCGAGCTTAGCACCAGGCCAGACTTCCCCTAACCGGCTAACGGCCAACGATAGAAGATCACACGATCTCTGATCGTCACAAACCATGAGCTTAACATGTCCTTGATGCCAGCCTCCATCGTTTGTGATTGGAGGTGGTCCAGGGTTCTCCATCATGATACTCATGAAGCTCAACTGGAGCTTCCCCTTGACCACCTGCCAATTTTCCGCAGAGATCGTGCCATCGACGTCGTTCCCGTCAATGATCGCGACCACGATTTTGTTTTTAACCACATCACTGAAGGTCTTATTCCCTCCACAGGGATGTGATGGAGCGCTGATGTTGTGCACTTTGGGGCGTTTGGGTACTGAAATTGTGCCCTCCATAGACCTTTGACGCTTCGACGTGGAGTCTCCGCTGGCCTGGACGCTATTATTAGCTAAAAAGCTTTTAGCCCACTTGATTTTTGCATCATGCTGAGAGTTCCCCCCGGCGCCAGGTTGTTCACCAAACACCCTGAGTATTCTCTTAGCATTGCGAATGTCCTTGTAGAGTGTCCTAGAAGGTTTGGGCTTACGTCCGCTCCCCCTAGGGCCTTCTTTAGGATTTGTGGAGTTGTTAGAGGTGGAGGGACCATGCTTCACAGTCCTACCACCGCTGGAATGAGGCAAAGAAGTTCGGGGAGGTTTACTCTCCTTAGTGGTAGCAGGACCATGCTTCACAATCTTACTACCACTGAACCGCGGTGTCGAAGTTTGGAGAGGTTTACTCTCTGAAGTAGTAATAGAAGGGCCATGCTTCACAGCCCCCCTGTTACTGGAAGGAGGTATTTCTACCATTTTACTCCTGCTTTTGCTTTCGGCAATAGGACTGTGAGAATCCACAGTACTACTACTTCCAGCGCAAGCCGGAGAAACAGCAGACGGCTTTTCAGTCGCACTGCTGGCCTGTCTCAAAGACCAGGACTTTCCACCATCTTTTGTGTTTAAATTTTCCATAAAAGATCCCACGAGTAACGGAGAAAGGGTGGTCCATCTGCACAGAGATCCGTATATGCAGATAAGGCTAGTTAATCCGGAGGTCGCCTGGTATCCGGATACTCCGTTAGCGACTGAGCTAGTTTTTTGATTGGGCCCTCAGCCAGGCTGATCATCGGCACGGGTCGTATAACACCTTGAATCCAGCCCAATTGGGAAGTTGCAAGAATAGGAAGAGGAGAGAGTGGGCGGGGAATCAGACAGTAAGCACCGTTCTGAAAGAAAAGAAGGACGTTAAGGGTAATAGAGGAGCTGGTAACTTTGGATAGCTTTTCGCATTTCCAATGTGGGAGAGGGAGGGATACAAGGATGTGTAAGAGGATGATGAGCGTCCTTTGGTTTCAGGACTCTTCTGGAGATGACATCTCGAGAATCATTGACCCTACTCAGCTTCTACAACTCGACAAGTTCGACGCTCAGGTAGAAGCTAATCGACAATAAGGAGATCATAGTACAATACGACGTCTCTGCTTTCCGTCGTCCTCTGAAGCTTAAGATATGGAAGATCGTTTCGGTCATTCCTTTTGAAGAACTTATTAATCTGTGGAAACATATTCAGGTCGCTAAAATGAATGCCCCGTACTCTGCTATCCTAAAACAAATTAATTGACAACCGATAGTTCTCTTTGATCAATTGGTTGATATTTTTGATTGACGACTTCTGTTTCCTTATCTGCAGATAGTATGTTATTGAACCACGTCGGTACAAGCATTTAAATCTTGTCAGTAGCCTTTTCTTGTTTATGTAGTTCGTGAAAGGTTGCGTTACGGTACATGTCGATTATATCACGTTCTTCGTTTTTTGGTATTGTTTCGTTCATTGTTCGTTTGATTGCATCTTCCATTTTTTTTAATAAGTCAATATTTGTTAGGTTCCTGTTATTTGGTGAGGATATATTGTTCGAACGTATTTTCCTTGATAAGGCATTGGTAAAGTGTGGCCATCGCTATAGTTTCCATGATAGTTCTTAGAATGAACAGGGACATATTCCTCTAACTCCAGAAGCTCGTTTCGAAGCGATATTACGGCATCAAGTCGGCACTGATAACTGTCGTACTCGATCGTTCGTAAACAATGTCTGTAATTTTTAACTTTTGTCTTTTAGCAGTTAATTCAGACGGGCACCTCTTCTTGGAAACGATGGCCTTTTCGTAGGGAGAAGGTCGATCCTATATTCAGCGCTGTACCGACCCATCCATCTATCGTATTTTGTTTTTGATTTCCCCAATTAACATAGTTGTTTGGCATTCAAATCAACCATGAGTTAATCAAATCTAACCCACTAACCATCGTAATTCGCTAGCGGAATACGTACTTTTTACTGAAAAAATCAAGAAAAGATTTTAATCCTCTAATTGCTCGACACAGGACATGTTTTTGAATTTCGAAAAAAAAAATCGATCTACCCTAATGTATAAAGATGTTTTTGGTCCTTCCAATTTCTTTCTGCGAAGATCCGAAAACTAACCTTATCATTTCTCCTCTAGTTAGTTCATTTAGCGTTTCATAAGAATTGGATTTGATAGCTTATTTCTTCGTTCAACTACGACCAAAGGACATTATTCCAATATCTATATATTTAGAAAATCAACATTACTTACATGATATTAGTTCCAAGTCTTTGTGAACAATTTCGGTCTCTTCTCTGACAAATAAATGATTGCAACAAGTTTGTATAAAATGTTTTTGATCTTTCCATCTTCAAGTTATTTTCTTGAAAAAAAAAAAACAAAAAAACAAGCGATCTGGAAAGTCAACTAATTTATTTCTGTTTACCTACATACTTTTTAGCCAGTAATGAGTTTCCTTATATTGCACAAGATGGCTTTCCGAATGAATTAACACAATTAATAAAGTTTTCCAACCTTAAGTTAAGTCATTCGGGTGTTTGGGTTCGTTCAATGGGTTGAGGATGATGAAAGCTTGACTCTCTGACCGTTTGGTTTTCATGGCGAAGCAGGAACGCCTATGAAGTTTAGTTTTTCTCAAAGGCTGAAACGTTCTCCATCTTTGAATTATATTTGTTGTTGATATTTATTACTTTGGTTCAACGTTTAAGTTAACCCTCTGACGACTGAAATGAGGCGGAGACAAAGAAAGAAATTTTCTTTCATCTTTCTTTCCATTTTCCACTTGGGTTAAGGTGCTTCACAATTTTCTTGTATATATATGTTTGTTGCTGTAGTCCTTCTTCGGCAAATGAAAGCAACCGCTAGTTACTGAAGCCCTAATTTAGCTTTTGTTTTCTGAAGTTGCAATAATTTTCTTTAGTCAGTCGAAGATAAAATAATTATTTTGGAGAACATAGATTCTAAAAGTCATGTACTGCTAGTATACAAAAATGCACGAACTTGCTCTTATAGTTTCAATTAGAACTTAAGAGAATGTCTAGATAAGACTTTGATGTAAAAAGAAAATGTCTGAAAAGCATGGAATTTAATCTGAATCTGATCAACTCAAATATAAAAAGAAATCATGTGATTTCTTGAGGAAATGTGAATTAAAAAACTGGATTTAGAAATGCTTTCATCTTAAGTAACTATTTGGTAAGCTTTAATGATATGAACAGTACACCCAGCCAAAATTTGTCTGTTTTTAATAAAAACGGAAATTGAATACATTTTAAATTAAGTGCCTAGATGTGAAATGTTGGCTAAGTGGTTAAAAACCTTATTTCAAATATGACCTGATTTTCTTTATTTTGAAGTTCTCAAATTTTTGAAAAAAAATTCTGTTCTGCCTATTTGCTTTGAAATTGGATGATATATTTTCTTAAAATTTTCCCGAAACATTATTTTCTCTTCTTTTTTTTAAGGCCGCAACTAATGCTATGGAGATCTTAGAAAATAGTTTTGTTCTCAAAATCTATTCTACAGAATAAAAAAAAATCCAAAAATCTCATTTAGAAAAACTTAGATAGTGGTTGAAAAAAATTTTCCAAGAAATGGTTAGATATCAATGGACAAATTTTTTTGGTTTTCAATTTTCTCAACAACTCATAAGGGGATATTGATCAGTTTTTTGTTTTTCATTTTTTTCAAAAAAAATGTTCGTTTTTAAAAACTCAATATTTTGAAAACTACATGCTTTTCTTAGAAACTTGATAAACAATAGTTTTTCGAAACTATCTTCAAGATGTATTCAAACATTTTTATTTTATTTATAAAAAAAGATTCCATACAAATGTTAAAATATGATTTTCGAAAATTGGTTTTTTTTTTTAAATTTAATAAAATAATTTCTGTTTCGCTTAATTTTTACGATCTCTAAGGAATTAAAACAAAATTTGAAATCAAAATAACACCGAGAGTACCTCCCACAGAAGCATTTTTTCGATTTTTGTCTTTCTCTTTATCAAAATATCGGAATTTAAGCTTGTAAAAAGTTTTAAAAACATTGAATTTTAAAACTTTAAGAAAAATAATTTTTGAATTTGGGGATATGTAATTTAAAATTTTTTCTCTGAAAATTCGATATCTCAATTAATTAATAATTTTTTGAAATTAAATTTTTATTTGCACGATAGTAAAAATTTAAAATTGGCATACCATAAAGGGTGGGTTGCGTACGATATCCCGCTTTTTATAAACCCATTTTTTTAAAATCCCGCTTTTTAAAATCCCGTCTCTTATAATCCCGTTTTTTATAATCCCCTTTCTTATTACGACGTGAAAGCAGTGAGGTATGTAAAGGGGGGCATGCTGCCAACCTGCTTGGGCACACTATAGGATTTGGGGTGGGTGCGAGGTTCGGTGTATGCAAAGTTTCTTTAGCATTTTAAAAAGCGGAATAATAATAGATCGGGTTTTTGAATAAGCGGGAATTTAGAAGACGGGATTTTAAAAATGCGGTATTTTTTTAGCAGACGGGAATTTAATACTTTTTTTCGGGATTTTTGAAAAGCGGCATTTCAAAAAGCGGGATTCCGATACGCTGCCATAAAGGGTTTTTGCAATAAAGACGTGTAGATGTTGAAATGGTATAAGAAAAGCTGCATATAAGGTCTTAACAAAATTCTTTTATGCCATTATGGATGGATGACATCGTTCAAAAGCCCGCCTCAGCTTCTTACGGTGCCACGGATCCGAGTGGTCCGATTTTTCGCATAGGTCCAGCTGCATTTAGGCGAAGGCCTGTGTTATATTCATCACAAGGACATCCGAGAGATAACCTTAGTCTCAAATCGTTCACGCAATGTCAGTCGTGGCGTTTACTGTGTCACACGGATCGCCGCACCCGCCGTCCTGCCGAAACTACATGTCGCCTAGGTCTATATGGATTAATTTGGGCCATAATAAATTGGTTATCATCGTTCTGTAGCGCTCGCCTTTGACGGTGACCGCCTCAACAACGTCGTTTGCGAAAAAGTAGGGACTAATAACGCCAACGGCCCAAAGTCCACACAAAGCTGATTTTTTTCAGTAGTATAGAGTTTGTATTATAAAAAAATTCTGAAATATAAGTTTGATCTTTCAGTTGTGGATGCCGTAAACATTTTTTCCGAATTTAATTTTTTGTATTTATTTTTTTTTCAACAGCCCCTGACTTATCCTCGGCATGAAAAGTTTAAATTTGGAATTGTGTGGATTCAGTACTTAAGCGGTACTTCAATATAATTTTCAAAAATACTAAGAAAGGTTTTGTAAGCCACTGAAGAATGAAATAACGTTTTTCAATACTGCTAAACTCTTAATCAATTTATTTCGGGGTCCTTATTATTCCTAACACGGTATTTCATATAATTTTGATTAACAATATTATTTCTTTTCTTAACATAAATCAGACCAAAAACATAAATGTTAAAAAAAGAGCCAAGTTCCTCTATACAAAAACCTTTGTGTAACAAGTCAGCCGTGAAAAGTACTGAGATCTAAAAGTACGCCAAATTATTACTTCATGAAGGTTTAATATCGAATATTTAAAGTAGAATAATATTGAAACAGCTACAATGTAATAGAGAAATTTTATTATTTAATGACTACTGACTAAAATTTGATGGGTTCTGTAATGGTTGACGAGGCAGTCTTCAGTTCTTACGAACAAAATTTCTTAGCCCAAAAAGGCCGCTTATATCTCCGAGCATCAAAATGCACGATTTTAAAATTGATTGAGTCGTGGTTAAGGTTTTAACTGGACTAATTTTTATTTTCCAAATTTTCTTCTATTTATACTTACAACTAGTTTTACAAAATCTCATTTTTATACAAATTCTTATCCTACTTCTTTATTGATTTGTTTTGCCTATGACCTACACTACACTGTCCCATATGACGTAAGAATTAAATGTCTACTTGACAAAATACACCTTCGGTTGTATTTCCTCAAAGGCATTCCGAATGCTCAGTCAATGTGTCGCATATAATTGTAGTCATAAGCAAAAATCGATCTATGCACTTGGCGCATAGTGACCGAACATGCTTAGTATGTAATACGATCAGTTCAATGCACGATGGTATCGCTTGGTGACGGCCGATGATTAAACACAATTACAAGTAGGTCGATATGCGTCGAGTTCATGAATGTTTACATTATTGTTTACAATTTTCTTTATTAATTGTTTTGGTTCTATTTTTATTGTTTACATTTATTAATTGTTTTGGTTTTTGGGTGTTACACACAACAGTTCACTTGTCAAGTTTTTAAAACCTTTCGAATTTGGGCATAAAGTGCTGCATATAAATTAAACATTTTCTCAGAAAGTGGGTGGATACCACGCCCCCCGAATCGAAAACTCCAATTTTTATTTTTGGTCCTTTATATGCAATTTGAGCTCTACCGTTCTACCAAATTTCATTGTTCTACTGCAATCGGAAGTGCGCCATGTATAATTTACATCAGTTCTGGGGAAGTGGGCGGTTACCACGCCCCTGAATGGAAAACTTCAAATTTTATATTTTTTTCGTAGTATGCAATTTAAGTCCTACCACTTTACCAAATTTCATCGTTTTACAACAGTTGGAAGTGCTCCATTCAACCAATACTAATTCAGAGAAAGTGGGCGGATACCACGCCCCTGCATGGAAAACCTCGATTTTTATTTATGGTCCTTTATATGCGATTTGAGCTCTACCGTTCTACCAAATTTCATTGTTCTACTGCAATCGGAAGTGCGCCATATATAATTTACATCAGTTCTGAGGAAGTGGGCGGACACCACACCCCTGAATGGAAAACCTCAAATTTTATATTTTTTTCTTAGTATACAATTTAAGCCCTGTAACTTTACTAAATTTCATCTTTTTACAGCAGTCGGAAGTGCTTCATTCAACCAAAACCAATTCGGAGAAAGTGGGCGGTTACGACGCCGCCTGAAAGGAAAATTTCAAATTTTCGATTTTTTCCCTTGCTTGCATGACAAGACCTACCGTTGTGCAAAATGACAAGATTCTACGATGTCGGGAAGTGCTCCATAATTTTGATGATCTGTCAGTCAGTGAGTGAGTGAGTCAGTCAGTTACGGTTTTTGTGATTTTTGAGGCCTTATATCTCAGGAACCGCTTATAATAGAAAACTGAAATTTGGTGAGGCGCCTGTGCTTGACTAGCTTAGCAAATATTCGGAATTTCAAGTTTCTAACTTCATTGGTACTGAAGATAGGGAGGGGTCAAAAGTCGCCTGAGTTTGTTCCTGTAAAAAGGGTGTAGTGCCAGAACTTGGCTGGGCACTACCGTGCCCTTTGATAACACGGTATAATACAATATTTAAAAAACCTAAATATCTAACACGGTTTTTCATATAAAGTGTCCCTAGCACGCAATCTAGAGAAATAAATGGCTGGAACTCTAAAAAGAGAACCTGTCCAATGAACTACCTTGAAGAGGAGATCAGAGGAACGAAACGGTCGGAAACTTTATCGGAAGCCCTGTGTCCCTAGCACACAATATAGAGAAATAAACAGGTGGAACTCTAAAGAGAGAACCTGTCCAATAAGCTACCTTGAAGAGGTGATCAGAGGAAAGACCCGGGTTAGTTTACTCTAATACTCCTAATAATACTAAAGCTTGCTTGCCCTACTCTAGATAATATAGTACCCTGCTATTTTATAAAAAATTTAGATCAGCTTCACCATTACGGCAATGCCTCTCTGTCACCGAAACGCCTTATCAAAGGTTTTTGTTTGCGCTCCGGTCTTAAACTCTCTATACACTAGGTTGGTATCCACACTGGACCAAAATAAAAAACAATATTGTCAAGGTTTTCAAGGGTTTTCAAGGTTTTTTTTTATTGAACATTAATATATACAACTGTAAAACTTAAACTTAAGGATACGTATAAGGTGGAAATTTGTTGGCACATAGGGGGCCTAACTTATAAGATGACTTAAACTCAAACAAATTTATAACATTTATAATGTACATGGTAAACAAATTTAGGATTAAGATAAATTGGCTTGGTTTTCAATCTTTACCATGCCGTCCACACTTCAGTGTCTCATATAAAACGTAATTTACTGATTGACATCAAAAATACCTTACCTTGGGGAGGTGTCATTTCTTAGGAGGAAATTTTAGTCCAATCAGTACGATTTTAAAACTGTTTTAGTGAGATACTATTTTAAAGAGACGATATTGCAAAATTTTAATTAAATTTATGATCATACTATCGCTAAAATTTTATTGAAATTTAAATTAAGGAATACTAACATTATTTCTTAAATAAGACTTTCGTTGATATATAAATTTTTTTTACTTGAGAAAAACAACTCTTCCCATTTAACCCATTTTAAATCAAATCCTGAGAAAGATGTTTTGATTCAGTCGAACAATCTTAAACTAGTGTCTTGCCAAATTCAGTCGCCAAACTACATTTTGTGGTATCAGATTTCAAAAGTTTGTTTCTTTAATGTTGAACTAGTTCACTTGAAGCAAAACACAATGTGCCTGTGCCTGCTAAGACTTAATGCTCGTAATTCCCACCGACGGAATCCTGCAGTAAATTTCGGAGAATAGTTGAGGGTGGTGGAAGCAGTAGCAACAACTAACGCATTATCCGGAAAAATTAAGCAATTTTTAACCTTAATTACAAGAATTGAGTAAAGCATCGTGAACCCTGTTTTCGTTGGAGCTTTTGGGGTAAAATAACAATGAATGAACGGAAAAGAAGCACTCCGCAATGCGGGAACCCTTTCGTTGTTCCATTTAGATTTGCAGGTGAACATAAAAAATAAGTACTTATACCCTTACCTCTCAGTCTACTTAATGCGAAATGTACGCAGGAACTTCCTTGTTCCTAATTGTTTTTTTGTTAAATAGTTTTTACTGGCACAAATAACATAATCCCCGATTTAGGACACTATTATCTGATTTCAGTTCAACAAAGGGCTTTATAAACAAGAAAAAAGAAAAGGGAAGTCAGATATCTCCTTTTATTTTTTTTTCTAATTTCCTTGTTCATAAAAAAGGTTAAAAATGAAATGAGAAAAAAAATATAATCTCGTGAAACGTTGATTAATTAAAAATGTTTCCACCCAAACCGACGCGATTTTGACGCTGACGACAACGACAAGGAAAGTCCTTTAAACGAGTCATTAGGAAAATTTTAATTAGAGAGTCCTACCCAGCGCAGAATAATAGCTAGGAACTGGGCGGTAGCGGTAAAAAAAGAAGAAGAATGGAATTTAGATTCCTTGTTTCTGGAAACCAGGAGTGTACGGCAAAAATAAACTTCTTGGCTTTCTCTGCATTTTTCTCATATTCACGTCCTATCAGTTCTCCTTAGTCGTTAATACGGTTCGTTAACTTTGCCTTTTGCAGCACCCTGTTGTCCTAGCCCCCGGTTATATGGAGATGCTGGACTACTTGAGCCGACATTTTGATCGATTGTTATTGCTTCAAAGGAAAAAGAGGCAAAACAAAATGGAACATATAAATTATTTAGGGAAAAGGATGGACAGCATATAGCTTTGACGGTTCTGGTCCTGATATTGAACTCATTAAGAAATAATTAGAAAATCCTGCTGGTTCGACTGGTTTGATTGGAAAAAAATATCAGCAAATTGGTGTGACGTCTGTAGCCTATTTAATAGGATTAAATAAAGAAATGAAGAATTTATTACCTCACATTAAATGTGAAGCAAAATCAGGACCTGGTAAATTTTCCTAAGAGTAAAGTAAATTGAAATTAGGTCTTTCTTTTAGATGTTTACTATTTTCATATCCCATTAAGGCTGAACAACTTCAATAATATAAGCTGCGATTTTTCAGTGCATGTACATATATAAATTGGCTTGACCGGTGGAAACAGAATTGACAACAATAATGGTCAGAGTCCGAAATATCCATATTTTACTCTGGAGTTTATTTAACTCGTACTTACGATTGGTGATTATCTCAGTGTAAACGTACAATCTGCGAATTATTAAATTATACTCCGTACCAGTGCCATCAAAAGTGGTGTGTATTAAAGTAAAAATGCTCTAAAATTAGCAAAAATCAATTACAATTAAAAATTCAAGTACATTTTTGAATTTCAATGCAGGGATCGGAAAGCAAGTTTGCCAGTCACGAACTAGAAATTTTGGCTATCGTTGAGACCCTGGAACTATACCAGATATATCTTCTGAAAACGAGATTTTGAGTCATCACAGATTGCTATGAGTTTAATTGCCACCGCGAATAGCAAGATGGTGGTTAAGACTTCAGGAGTGTGATTCCGACCAGAAGTCGGTGCAGACGCTTGTACTGATCAAAACGAACAGATCAAATAGCCTAGTTCAAACATTAGAAACTAAAAAATTGAATTCTGTTTTTATGAGCTTTGCGAACTGTAAAATTAATATGATGTCTGTGATTGGAAAAAGTAAAACGTCGTGCTCTTTAAATTAAAAAAACAAAAAAACAAAAAACAAAAAGTAAATTGCTTTTCGAAAATTGTGATCAATTTATGTTACAAAAATAAAAAGTAAAATAAATATACAATTAATTTCGTGTTAAAACAAAAAGATTGTTGTTTCATTCGCCATAGGCAACAATACGCTCACGTGCAACAGCACGTTCACGGGATGAGCCAGACCCAAACTCTCCCTCTAAAAAGCCAGCAACAATAGCGGACAACGTTTTAAATAAAATACACGACTGGGTCGCACGAACTTGCTCATATGTAATATACTATAGGGATTTTAAAAACGTATGTTATTAGGGAAAACTGTTCATAAGGATAAAATTAACTTTTTAAATTCTTTTATTAGTAAGAGACAAAAACAGAATGTTACGTAAACATGAATTTATGCAAGAACAAAAATTATAAGTCGTTGTAGTGGTTTCTTAAGAAAATAAGCTTTTATGTACAAAAATTTTTTTTCAACCATTTACCTAGTTTTAACTAAATTAAATTTTTTATGTATTTTGATTTTTTAAATCTGTCGAACAGTTTTTGAGAAAAAAAAATATTTATAAAATTTATAAAAAAATTGTATGGTAGGTTCCGTTATTTTTGGTCTTAAAAAAAAAGAAAAAAACGTGTGGGGGGAAAAATTAAAAATGATATCTACCAAGTTTAAAGAAAATCGGCCGAGTCGTTTAGGCTGTAGTCGAACCGACAGACAGACCGACAGACATACATACAGAATTGCGAGACCCACTTTTTTAGTCTTCGCTATCATCGTAATGTCAACTTTGATCAAAATCTCGAGTTCGATTTTTTTTACGAATGCATAACTTGCCTTATAGTACCTATAAGTCGCAAGTAAAAATAGCAGCAGGGACAGTTATTTGCCTTTTAGACGAAATCATATGAAGAGAGTGAACAAAAGAGTGAACAAAACGCGTCTAGCAGCACTTAGATACTCAACCAGAAGCCATGAAGAATGGGGCTCAGCAAAATGCAGTTGGCAGCATCATAGAAGAAAGACGTAAATGGAAAGACATCAGATGCCATATATACGAAGTACGGCATCTAGTGGTTTCTTTTTGAGTCATAGGTTATTTTGACACTGACAGCTGTATTATACACAGTATCATACCTCCGCGGAACGAAATGAGTCGTTTTACGCTTGCACAGTGTTGGGAAATATTGAAAACTTTTTTCCAAAGTGAGTGCTATGTAGCCCAAACGAAGTTCTGATTGAAATGAAGCACCCACCGTGGCTCTTGTACGCAAGTGGTTCCCGTCGTCGTATGGTGTGCTGAAGCCGAGAGTGTGACATTCAATTCACGAAAATCACGCGTTATTGCCGAAATACAACCTGATTTATTGCAAGAAATGTGTGAAAATTGGACTTTCAGATCACAATTCGGACACATGCCCCAAATCATATTCAAACATAATTGACAGACAAAAAATTATCTTTCCAATAAAACGAATTTTATGGATACTTAAATCAATTTTCTGTCTGTTCTTTTAAATTAAAGTTATACGCCTCTAAAAAAACACCCCTAGCAAGGAAAAATAAGTATACTTCATTGTTTTGAATTGTCTAGACAAACTACCTACTGAAATATCCTTAAAAAACAAATTTGTTTTTATGTTAAAGAAGATAAATAAAGATAAATTATTATTCATATTCACATACAAACATAACTTTTAAGTTTATTGAGAAGACTTCGTGGTTCACTGGGCCACACCAACAATCAAATTAAGAGATGACTTAAATATTTTAGTGGAATCTAAGCAATAAACCATACCAAAAATCAATTTAATAGGCAGTTTAACGCCAAATGTCAAGTTAAATTTTAAAGTGAAGAAACAAGCCTTGAATTTCACGGTTAAGTGCACGAACAGGCCTAACTCTTCACCCATGGTGTCTACACTCTATATCTGAACGCCACCCATTATCCCAGTATTCTTAAATACCAGTTATTTGGTTCCGTCTATGTATGTAGAAGCCATTTGTTTTTTTTTTGCCAGAGATCATTCTCGATTCAACTTTCAAAGCTTCGAGTCACTTTTTTCTACTCTCACTCAGTGTGCTATTATTTTTTAATAAAGTTAATTTTATAAATTCAAGTGTGAATTTTTTTCAATTCTTTTGACCATTATTGTGCCGAAACATAATCAATTTCGTCTTGAACGCCAGAAGTCATTATTATTACTAAAACAAAATAGAATTATTTGCTTTTCAATATAACACAAATGTCATTGCAATGTAGTGGATTTTGTAATAGAGCGCTGTTTAGTAAAAGGCGTGTTTAACTTGGTCATTGGTAAACGCGCAAATGATTTCATCTTTAAAGCTTACATAAAATCGAGTTTAGCAAATAATAATTGAGGCCCACTGTGCACTGCTTTTTTGCTGTTCAACGCATCACTTTAGGTAGATACATGAAAAGCTCAATATCCGTAAACTAAATTTGAAACGCAAGAGTTGTTGGAGTTTGAATTTCCAAGAACCCATTGTCCTCTAGAACTCCCCCCCGTGCCGCCTTTCTTAACATAATAGCATTACCAAAACTATACGAGATATCAATGCATCTCTTACCAAATTAAGTTAAGCGAGGATTACTATCCACAGATTCTTTAGGCTCAGAATCATTTTATCTACTTGTTGGTATGTGGGTTCATCCAACTGCCTAAACACATGCAAAATGTGTACACATTGAAAAATAAACAATTTCATCCGTCTCCCAAGGATATGTACGTGCTTAGCAAGCTAATTGCACCTATAATCAATATATCACTCCGAGTTATACATTATACATTATGTACTCGTACATACCCACAAACATTTATAATAATATTCTCCAAGACGGCATTTAATTCAGTCGAATCGAAACAAAGCTGATGGTAAATTCATCCCAAGGATGTCCTTACTTCTCCTTCTTCCTCTTGATTGTACGAGCTGGCTTATTTCATGGCATCTGGTTTGTTGGAATTCGTTCAAACGTGACAAATATACCACAAGCTGAAGAACATCTGTTCATGACTCTTCTTCCGTAGTTTTGTGAGCTGTATCGTATGGGTGCGATAGTGATAGTACTTTTGCCAAACATTGATCTCGTTCGGATGAAAAAGCAAGCATATTCCAAGCTATAAATAGGTATATTTATACAAAAATGTTTGCAAAGAAAGAATGGCTTAAAGGAAGGAAGTTGCACAGTGCACAGAAATCGCGGTATGAACTTCCTCCACCGGATACAAGTTAAATGAACCTTTTTCCCTGTGTTTTATCCTTTGAGAACTATTCCGGGATCTTCGCTGAAGACGGTTGATTTCTGCTCTCGAAAATAACCACTAAGGTAAATTAAGTATACACGGGACATGTGAACCATCAATCGTTGGAACTGCTGTTTGGAATTTGAAAAATCTAAAGAGCGTTGGGCGCCACCCACCATTGTTGAAAACCATTTATTCTTTGAGTGGTATCTTTCGGTGCCAGTGCAACTGGCCAAAATGATTTATCTCTTTGTCAAGCCAGGCGCTGACTTAATCGCCGCACCACAATAGGACAATTTCAGCACTCTTTATTTTTTTGTTCCTCATTCTTTTGGTTGTTATCCTTGTTCTTATCGTTTTGTGTCTACAAAATGATATATGTATTAAACAAGAGGCTCTCTGTTGTAGTTGGTTGTGTAGAACGATGACAGAAATCGTATGTATGTGCTCATACAAACGGAGTAGCTAACAAAGAACTAAGTGGTGGTGTGGGTGTAGTAAAAATGAAAGAGAAATAGGACTTTCAAAATACAAGTGAATGCTCGGATTTGGTACACATGCCGTTGTTGAAGAAAGTCGAACAAAACACAAATTTTACGAAGAAAAAGAAATTGGAGAGGCAGACCAGGGACATTAGCTTTGGAGATGATTAATTTTGTCAGAAATTTATCTAATGTCAAACGAAAGATACAAACGAGCTGTTTTCATATAATCACCATACAAGCGTAAGTCGTTAAGGGCCCCATGGAATAATTAGATCCTCCAACAAATAGGTAGATTTTCTAATCACGACCATTTTCCTTTTTGACTTTTGATTTAAGCTCAATTTCAAACGTCACAATGGGGCAAAACGTAAAAAAAATTATGAAGTTGAGCTTTGTCTTAAATAACTGTTCTATTTCTCTTCCAAATATGATAGAGAATTAGAAATGAGAGAGAAAAAGTTTATTTGAATCACGTAATCTTCTGCAGATCGTCTGAAATGAAGAGTAAGTTCACGTTTTGAGTCGATCGCAGACCTCTTTTTATCATTTCGAGTTGGTTAAATTGTGTACAGTTTGTTATTTATTGCGTGTATAAAATTAAATTAAATTGCAATTGAATCAGTAAGCTCAGGAGCATTTTTGTATGTTTTTTCTTTTTATAAAAAATAAACTCTTTTTATTTTAATTCGTAGTTGAATATAAAAAAAAAGTTAAAAATTGCTTGTTTTTTTGCATTTCTCTGAAATCCTTAGACGTTTAGTTGTGTTCGCCTTAAGGTGCCAATAAGTTTTATACATATGTCATTTTGTTAAGTGTACATTCTCCTTTCAGAATGTGCAAAATTTTCTTGCTCCAATCTGCTCCCCTGTGTGTTGTGTACATTTTTGTTGGTGACGTCACTTTCTAGAAAAAGATATTTTTCGTCAATATTATTTTATTTTTGACATTTCTTACGCCCAACAAAATCAAAAATACTACCAATAACCAGGCAATATCTTTTTAATATAAAGAAGAAGTCAAGTTGCCAAGGATTTAAAAGCCAGATGGCAAACTCAATACTTGGGTAACTTTTGAAATGACATACATTCTTTCTGAAGTCAAACAGTGTAGGAAAGCTTTAAGAGAGTCCATTTAACCTACTTCGATGAATAGTGAAGAAGCTTTTGCGTTAATTTTCGAAGCAGGCTTATCTAAATTTCAATATGAAATAATCAGATCAAAAGCTTCTTGAATTTCCTTCGTATAAAATAGTTCAGTAGTGTTAAAAAAATTGCTATCCCGATCCTGAACATATATCATTGTTTCGAAAACTTCTGTGGGTACAAGTTTACAAAGTTTGTTAAACTTAACAGTTAAAGGCTTAATTATTCTCCAAAAAGACGAGATTAATTCACTTCACTAAGAATTGATAAATATATGCTTGTACTCTAAATGGGACTTTGATAGGAGTTTTGGTCACTATTCAAATAAGCAAGCATTTTATGAATTGAACCAGGTAGAATCGACTGTTTTTCTTACTTGCCTTGTTCCACTTCGCTTAGTTTCTGGTGTTAAAATAATATACAAAAATTCACGTCCAAGCTCAAATAGATATTGTAGACCTTTTAAAACTGAATTTTTAAAAGTGTACATGTAGCTGAAAAGCAAAGAATTTATTTCTATTGAAGAAAGGATACTAAGTTTAGCAAACAAAAATTAGTAATACAAAATATCCCGAAATGGTAACCCTATAATTTTTTTTTTATTTTTTTACAAATGTAGTTGTATTATAATCACGAAGGATGCAATACACGCAGAGTTTCATTTAAATCGTTTGAGCCGTTTTTGAGTAGTTTCGTAAACGAATGAAATTTGTATGGGTTGTAACCCTAGAAATGGGCGTGGCCATTAGAAACTTTGGCCATGTATTAACATTGGTATTAGTAGTATTTGTGCCAAATTTCAAGTTTCTAGACCTGTTAGTTGATTTAATGCCATCTTTTCGCCATTTTACCCAACTGTGGCGTCTGTTCTACTTTCTTACTTTCCTTATCCAATTTTATGTTTCGCTTAAAATTTAAGTGACTTGATTTTTGTTTAGCGAGATTAAGTCAACTTTATTAATTTATTGAAATTTGAGAAAAAAGACTTCAACATCAGTAGGAAGTAAATATAAAGATTGACCAGGGGGTATTTTTAAAGTTTAATATTAAGCTAAAAAACACTACAGCGTTATTTTAATATTTAACTATCAAAAAATGGAGTTCTGCAGTGAAATACGAGGTCACCCTAAAAAAGACGATGTAGGGTCCTTTGAGCGAGGTGCTTTGGTATATATCTAGACTTTCTGAGTATTATAAAGGGTGGTCCAACCATAATGCACGATGTTAATTGTGAGTCACACCTTAAAGTCAAGCTTTTTGCGCAACTTAATTTGACATTACCTTGTTTCAGTGTTTGACAAATTCAACTATGGAGAGGTACACAGTTCAGCAGCGCGTTAAGATTGCTGAAGCCTTTTACGAAAATGGGCGTTCAAATCAAAATGCATTTCGTGCACTTCGTGACGACGCCATCCAGTTGCGCACCCCAAGTCTTCGGGCGTCCTGGTCTACGCCATCTCTTCAGCGCAAGCATGGTCTACCACGGTGTCGTCTACCATAGAATGTACCACAAAGAACTTTCCGAGTAGGTTCCTCTTCGCTCATGCGAGCTAGGTACCCTGCCCACCGGAGTATACCGAGATTAATTTTTGTCACGATATCTGCTTCAAGGTAGATTGCGTACAGTTCATGATTGTACCGTCTCCGGAATCGTCCTTCCTCACATATGGGGCCAACAATTCTCCTTAAGACTTTTCTCTCGAACGCAGCTAAGAGGTCGGAGTGCCTTTTGCTAAGCACCCAAGTCTCGGATCCATATGTGAGTACTGCGTATTTCTTCTTCTATATTGTTATCGGCTGCTACTATTGACCCAAGTTATTTAAAGGATTGCACCACTTCAAATTCGTGCTCCGCAACCATGATTGTTTGACCAACTGTTCCACTCGCATTCGACGCCACCATGTACTTTGTTTTACCTTCACTAATGTGCAGCCCCAGATTTTGTGACGCCTGCTCGATCTGGATGAAGGAATCGTGTACAGCTTGTTCTGTTCTGCCGATGATGTCGATGTCGTCTGCGTAAGCCAGTAACTGGCTGGACCTGTTGACGATGGTCTCTCTTGTTGCCGTGCCAGAGTCACGGATTGCTTTCTCCAACGCCAGGTTGAAGAGGAGGCAGGCCAGACCGTCCCCTTGTCGGAGTCCATTAAGGATGTTGATTGGTCTGGATAGCAAACCGGCTATTTTTACTTGGCTTGTTACGTTGGGCATGGTCAACCTACATAGTCGTGTCAATTTATTTGCGATGCCGAATTCTCTCATGGCTTTGTAAAGTTCTACCCTGGCTATGCTATCATAGGCGGCCTTAAAGTCTATAAACAGATGGTATGTTGGGATGTTAAATTCTAGACATTTTTCCATCGCCTGCCTAACGGTAAAGATCTGATCAGTTGTTGATTTGCCTGGAATGAAACCACACTGATATTGTCCGATGACGGTTTTAGCGTATGGGGTTATCCGGTCTTGTAGGATAGAGGAGAGTATCTTATAGGCGGTACTCAACAACGTGATACCTCTATAATTGCTGCACGTTGTGACATCTCCCTTCTTATATATGGGGCATATTATGCCTTTTCGCCAGTCTTCTGGCATTTCTTCCTGCTCCCATACGTGCACTATAATATCATAAATTGCTTGACGTAAGGCTGGCCCGCCGTGATGAAATAATTCGGCTGGTATGCCATCGGCTCCCGGGGATTTGTTCTGTTTAAGCCGGCCTATAGCCTTCT
This sequence comes from Chrysotoxum bicinctum, assembly GCA_911387755.1. Taxonomy (NCBI): domain Eukaryota; kingdom Metazoa; phylum Arthropoda; class Insecta; order Diptera; family Syrphidae; genus Chrysotoxum; species Chrysotoxum bicinctum. Next base: position 1,997,249 of record OU426987.1, read on the forward strand.
CAACCTCTTCTATGCTTGGTGGCGGCAACATAGGGTATTCTTCTTGAAGTAGTGGAGCCTCCACTTCTGTAGTGAGCTGGCCAATTAGCAATTCATTAAAGTACACTTCCCATCGCTCCAGTATGCTTTCAGGATCGATGATCAGATTTCCCTCTCCGTCCTTGCAGTATGTGCAGCGTGGTGTGTACTGCGTCATGTTTCGGACGGATTGGTAGAACTTTCGCGCCTGGTGCGTACCTCGCTCTCGGCTATTTTCTATTTCACAGATTAGGTTCTTCTCCCAGGCTAATTTTTTTTGTCTGTGAAGCCGTTTTTCTATTCTTCTAAGCTCTTTATATTCCTCTTCGCGTGCCCGCGTTCTATGAGATTGTTGCATTGCTCGGTACGCAACATTCTTACGTTTAGTCGCTAGCTTGCATTCATCATCAAACCAGTCGTTCCGATTTTTACGACTGCTGCCTAACTGGCTGAACACAATGGAGACGGAGCTGCAACTGGAACTGTAACTGGAATAGCTGTCAAAATATTCAATACACGTAAATTCAATGTTACGAACACAACACAACGCAACTGCAGTCGGTGCTGCAGACGGTGCTGCAAGAGTTAGCGAACTTTTAACTTTTTCGTCAGTGCTTTTAAGTGTTGTTTTGTTTTATTGTGATTTCGTGGTTAAATTTTAATTAAAATAATGGACGAAAATCTTCAATTTCAGTGTCCATTTTATAGTTTCAATTACTTAAAATATTTACAATTTGCCAAAGATTCAACACCTGACCCAACAAATGACAACAAAACATGAAAGCTGTACAGCCTCTTTGTGGGCGCATAAAAAAAAATACGTACGACACTTTTTGACAGCTCTTCCAGTTGCAGCTGCAGCTCCAGTTGCAGCATTCTATTGTGTTCAGCCAGTAAGATGGAGTTGGTAGTACTAATGACAATATTCTTAAGGCGTGTCCACTTCTCATTTGGCTCTTATAGTGCCACTTAATTGGTGTGTGAGTGAGCAGATAACCAGTTTTCTTGTATCACACCCGTAACGTTAATGAAAATGGGCCCTATAGCCTTACCCCATATTTTTGAAATTAATACATACATATATTTATTTATAAAACATAATGTGTTGAATTGGATAGATTGTTTTTTATTAATTTTAAAATCATTTGATAGAGCTCTCTTATCTAAAATACAGGCAGTTGGTATTGATGAATTTCTTCTCCGTTGAATTACCTTTCGAACCGATCAATAAAAGTACATATTGGATAGTCTTATATCTGATATACATGTGCCCCAAGACTCCGTTTTGTCTTCAACTCTCTTCCTCATAATTATCATCAATGATCTGTTGTCTGAAACTTTTAATCCATTAAATTGAGTTAAACTAGTATGCCCAACAAGGATGAATACGAATAAAAATAATGTGAATTATAAGTGACATTAAAATAAGACACGGCATTTCTCCGCTTTAGTTCAGTCGCCATCCCTGGAGATAAAAAATCTGAGACAACCAACTTCAGTCTCAGAACATCGTGCCACACATCTTTCCTATCCTTCTTTCTCTTCATTAACTTCACGCCCGCGCTGTGTTGAAACATTTAAAGGGTAATCATAATCCCTTGAGCGCGGGTAGATTATAAAAAAAAAAAAAAAAAAAAATTGATTTGCTGCCGACTGTAATCTCAGCTTTTCAAATGATCGATTCCAGAAGCAAGTTCTTTGTCTTTATTGAATTCTGATCTGGATAGCATTGTCTAATCGGAAACCATAAACGACGTAAAATTTTATGTTTCAAAACCACAATGCTGTCTCCTGTCGTTGAAGCGGAAGCAACCCCCTTTGCTGCTATCCATGAGCGGCACTTGCATTGAGGAAACTGTAGAGCTTTTAAGTACTCGGCATGTGTATCAAAGACCAATTCGTTTTGGAATGATCACAGACATACCTGAAGTCTCAAAATTGATTTGCTTAGTGTTTAAGTTTCCTTCGACGATGGAAGAAGTTATTCACACTTTCTGAAGTAGCTGTAATCTATTTAGCTTATATTCGTCCACACTTTGAGTAAAATTCCCATATATGGATAGGTACTCTAATAACCCATTTGACGACTAGGTGATTGAACCTTTTCAGAAACATTCGCTTTTGTCCAACACCGACACAATTTGTTATATTTGCCTTATAAGAAATGCCCATCAGTTGAACACAATTTCGGACGAACTGTTAAGTACGGATATTCCTTACTTAGCTACGCAACACGAATGGGAAGTTTTTACCCAGTTCTATTTTTACCTCCCATTTTAATATCCAGAACTTCAAAACCAATCAGCATCGGTACCTCTCATATCTTTTCCCATTTGCCTAACGCTCACATTGTGTTTAACATTTTAAGGGAAGCCAAGACTCTTTTAGTGAAATATAAAACCAACATAAGAATTGTGTTCAAAACAGTCATCTTGTTCTTTCATCGTTGATGAGAATAAACGGACTTAGCCAATAAATTATAAGACCTTGATCTACAAACAACTATGGGGAGAAGTGCTCAGCTTCAGCTTTCCAGTTAAGTACACTATCTCCAAAACGTCCATGAGTGTGTTTTCAAGTTGTCGAAAAAAAAATGCTTAAGATCAGCATTGTGCTTCACTTGCTTGATTATCCTGCTGGTCAAGTCCTTACCGCATTTGTAGCAAACATGGCGTACCTCTGCAATAAGCTAATTAGAAAGATTACAACACATCCTACAATTTTCTCAGAAGCCCTTAGCTAAGATGAGAAGCACTGTTCATGACAGGTGAAATTCTGCGAAGAATATTCAATTCATCGCAAGAGGAAAACACCTTAATTTTTTTTTTTTGGTTTGTTAATTTAACCATCTAATAGATTTTACAATACACAATATCCCTGATGCTTTTAGTTGTTGATGAAAGATTATACATTAATTGTTTAGTCCCCTGAAAGAACTAAACAAATTCTCAGCGTGGATAAAGGCAACTCAAGTGGCACTAATAATAACCTTACAACAAACTCGTGTAAATCCTTATCAAATCTTTTCGCATGCCTAGGAAACAATTTTGTACGGTTCACCCGCTCACACGAAAGACACTTGTTGCACAGAATATTTTATTTCCAAGTCTTACACACGCTCCACTTATACCGTTTCATTGTTTCTCTCTAAGACATTTTCGACCACACCGTGCCAGCATCACTCAAAAAGCCTACAAAATAAACGAAGTGTGGAAACGGTGTCTAAGCCGTTTCAGCAAAATAAACACTGGGTATTACTCAACAAGGAAAGTGCTTCTCATCCCCGTAAAGACGTCAAGAGTGTCCTAATCAATTGGGGCAGTCGTCTTCGTTAGAATTCACAAGTATTTGCGCTCTTCACTTTGCTGTCGTTGGCGAACAATTTCAGACGATGGCGTTTTCGACTTCCTTTTCTGTTTACACTGCATCTTGGTATAGAAGTAGTGGTGCCATTGGACCAGTCCCATGCACCTAGCCACCCTTCAAAACCGTTCGTCTGGGCGAATGGCCATTTCAACAAAAACCCCGGAGAGATAGAGAGCAGTGCTAAACAAACTGATTTTGTGACAAAAACAGGATTTCTCTTTCAATTTACCCCCAACGCAGTTATGCACAGCACAATCACATACTCGTAAGCACACGATGCGTGCAAATAATTTAGGATGCATTGACACTCCACCGAGCCGAACAGGCACAGGGTTTTCAGGTTTTCACATTTTGCGCAGCATGAGGTAGTCGGGTAGACCTGGTTCCTTTTAATGGCCATATTCAATGATGGACATACTATGGTGAATCATTTAGCAGCGCGTCATCTGCACCAATCGGAAGATACCGCCGAAATTACAATTTGCATGAACAGACACATCAGCAGCACACCGGCCCGTCTGGCGAGGTACTCGTATGCTTTTAGTCGAGCGACATGCTAAATCAATTGAAAAAAAGCAAACATTTTCAATATCCGAGCTATACGTGGAGTGATAATAAAGTTTGTGCGACCGGAAGGGGACATTGTTTGTTTGTTTAAACGAAAAACGACTGTGCATTCTCCTCTTATTACCTACTCGTACATGCATATAGAAAGGATGCTGTAGTCAGTGCAGTGACATTTGGTATTTGCACAAAACAGGTATGCAACGGATTGCATTTTCTAGTGGATTCTAATTCGGACTTGAATTTCCTCATTTAACGTGGAATCACAATTCCACTGAAATCGAATTATGCCAAAGTGGGGGCTTTCTTTTCGTCATTAAGGCGCACTGATGTGCGAAGAAGAAAGAACATTTCACGCTCTGGATGGGTTTCGGCTAAATGTGTCACCTTCACCAACCATACATAGCTTGATTAGCCCTTAACATTCTTAAACTTTTTTGGGCAATGCTGAACCATTCGGAACTTTGGTATTAGCAAATCTGGTGCTCGTTATTTTTGCCAATCGGGTTTTTAGTCGTTCGGGATTTTAGCCATTCGGGACAGTCACACATTGCTCTTCGTCATTTACTAAAAACTAATACAGTTTAGGGGATCTTAACATTTATATTTTTTTGTGCATTGCTTAGGCCCAAATACACTTTGAAAATTCTTAAAATATTTCAAAAATGGATGCCAAAATCCCAAATTGACAAAATCCCGACCCAAGATACCGAATGTCAGAATCACGCGTATTTTAAACACCAAAACAATTACTGTTCTATTTATGCATACCGGACAACCACACATTGGAATTCTGGTATCAGGGATTTAATAGGCTATTTTGGATTTTGAACATTCCGGACAACTGTTTCTCTTTCTCATTTACTGAAACTTAATAAAATACTTATATGACTTTGTGCATTGCTTAAGAGTAAAGCGTTGAAAAAAAAGTTGATGCCGAAATCCCGAATGCCAGAATCGCGAATTATTTTAAATACCAAAAAAAGTACTAAGCCACTTGGTATTTTAGCATTCAGGATTTAATCTTTCCACGGCATTGTACATTCCGGACAACCACACATTGGTATTTTAGTATTCGGGATTTAGTAAGATACTGAGCCTAAGAGCTAAGCTGAGCTAAGCGTACTGAATCTTTCGCGATCTTAACATTAGGGATTTTAGCCAGTCGGGACTTTAACCATTCGGGATTTTAGCTATTCAGGATAACCACACATTGTTGTCTGCCATTTACTGAAAACTAATAAATTTGATTAGACCTAAACATTCTTAAATATTTTTGTGCCATGTTAAGGCCAGTCTATACTCGGAAAAATTTTAAAAGTGATGCCAAATCCCGAATGTCAGAATCCCAAATTGGGAAAATCCCGAAGCCAAAACACAAAATACCAGAATTGAGCCCGATTTTAAATACCAAAAAATGTACTAAACCATTTGGAATTTTGATTCCCGTTTCTGGCGCTCGAGATTTTGGCATTTGGGATTTTTTCCATTCGGGATGTTTGCATTCGGGATTTTGACATTCGGGTTTGCGTACCCAACCCCTTTCGATGTAATTCAGTGATAGGTAACCTCAGGTACATCGTTCTAAAAACCAACGAACTTTAAGGGACAGGCTGAAAATGTAGTCAGTGTTTTTGAATCCCTTACCTTTATCTACAGTTTGTATGTTAAACATTCAAACCTTATGAAAAATGTCAGAGTTTTCCCCACTTTGGATTATTTCTTGCATATCCTTTTACTTCCTTTACTGATTGTACTAGATACTCTATTAAATGAAGAAAAACAAATCCTCAACATTGTTGCTGGCGTACTAAGAATAAAAGTCTATTTAAGAGCTTAGGTAATAACGTACTATTTTATGATTATCACAAGTTAAATGAGCCACTCGGTTTGCTGCCTCTTGGGGTATTGTGTGTATAGCAAGTCTGCTACACAATCCATACTATTTACCATTCGGAGCCGCAGGAGATTATCCTTGGATATTTTTTATCGCACATAATGTTGGTACGTCGTTTGGACGGTATATAGTGTAAGCCACGCTTCAGACACTTTAACGGCGATTTTACGGATTAATGGTCTTCCATTTGCTAATTGATTATTATTATTACAACAAACTTTATGATAGAATGGGTGTTTTGGGGTGGATTTTATATGTCAGTTGTCGGCATGGCTAAGAAGGGAATATTGATTGCGAATGTAGTAAGTGAAATGACATTGTAACAAATGATAACTGCCTACGAAACGTAGAATTTCTCAATTCCTATTAATAACAAAGCAAACCGTGTGTTTTTGCACTTCAGAGTAATTTGTTATATTATATTATATATTAGTTATATTTGTAAAGAAAAAATTACTTGGAATTCAACAAATCGCCTTTCTGACCAGAGCAGAAATCAATTCAACTTAAACTCAAACAGATTAAACCCAAACACAAATCGATTTAAACTACAAGAAAATCAGTCAATTATGTCGATTACAAAATTCGAAGAATTTTACTCCCGGTGGGTCAACTCGATTAATTGACCTTTCGCATCCGCTGTAAAACTTAATATGAAACTCGCCGGATGAACTACATTGTCGATTCCTAAAATTGCCTTATCACTTATGAACTTTCATATCGACACTATCAAAGGGCACCAAGCCAAGTTCTGGCACTACACCCTTTTTACAGGAACAAACTAAGGCGATTTTTGACTCCTTCCTATCTTCAGTACCAATGAAGTCAGAAACTTAAAACTCCGAATATATACTAAGCTAGTCAGGCACAGGCGCCTCACCAAATATCACTTTTCTAGCATAAGCGGTTCCTGAGATATAAGGCCTCAAAAATCACAAAAACCGTAACTGACTGACTCACTCACTCACTGATTGACAGATCATCAAAATTATGGAGCACTTCCCGACATCGTAGAATCTTGTAATTTTGCACAACGGTAGGTCTTGTCATGCACCCAGAGGAAAAAATCGAAAATTTGAAATTTTCCATTCAGGGGCGTGGTATCCGCCCACTTTCTCCGAATTGGTGTTGGTTGAATGGAGCACTTCCGACTACTGTAAAACGATGAAATTTAGTAAAGTGGTAGGGCTTAAATTGCATTCAAGGGCGTGGTATCCGCCCACTTCCTCAGAACTGATGTAAATTATATGGCACACTTCAGTATGTAGTAGAACAATGAAATTTAGTAGAACGGTAGGGCTCAAATTGCATATAAAGGACCAAAAATAAAAATTGGGGTTTTCCATTCAGGGGGCCTGGTATCCACCCACTTTCTGAGAAAATGTTTAATTTATATGGAGCACTTCTGGTTGCCGTAATTAAGGTAGGTATGTTAGTGTTAGGTATCTTGACAGGACAAGAAGAAATAATTGAAGCGCAAATCAAAACAACCAATAACAAAAAGAAAATATACCAAAAGAAATAGGAAGCTTTAAACTTTTAGTAGGTAGGTATCTTTCCGTATCTTTCGACATTTTGACATGGCAAAATATTAAAATCTTCGCAAAAAGGAGTGAGATCAGACCAAAAAACATAAATGTTAAAAAAGAGCCAAGTTCTTCTATACAAAAACCTTGGTGTAACAAGTCAGCCGTGAAAAGTAGTGAGATCTAAAAGTACGCCAAGTTCTTACTTCATGAAGGTTTAATACCGAATATTTAAAGTAGAATAATTATAATATTGAAAAAGCTACAATGCAATAGAGAAATTTTATTATTTAATGGTTACTGACTAAAATTTGATGGGCTTACTTGGCAAGTTTTTTTTGTGCCCAATTCGTTAGCCGTTCGGAATCGGCAGAAAATTGTAGGTCCCCTCCGTTCCTGGTAATACGCACCCAGGAATGATTGAGAGTTGTAAGTCACAAGGTCCTGGTTCACTCCGAGCTGTTGCACCACCAAATTTAAATTTAAATTCTTTTTATCTATGAGGGTTACTTGAAATTTTTTTTAAAATTGGCTTTCTTGAGTAAAGAAAATGCGTTTTTCATCACATGGATCGAAAATGGGCTGACAAAAGGGTCTAATCAGATAGCTTCCGCTGTTTTCAAGAGTTTGTGCAGCCTCAATGTAAGCCATGCTGAGACAGTACGCTTAGTTTGTGATGGATTCGGTGGCTTAAACAAAAACTCTACCATGATTGGTATGACTTCTTATTAGCTTTTTAAAAAAGCTACACAAAATGTTGAAAGCCTAGAAATAATTTTTCCTCTACCTGGACATTCGAATATTTCACCTGACCGGGCTTTTGCACTTGTTAAAATGCAGAAAATTTTATAGTTAAGTGTATAAGAAGACAAAAGGATACCGGGAAATTCACGAAGACTGCGCCACTGTTATTCACTTAGGAGATGAAAGCTGTCCCGTATTCGCCTGGAAAAATACAATGCATCTAAGAGATTCATTTTATCTAGAGACAATAGCGGGGCCATTTTAGTCCGCGGTGAACCATATTACCTATCCGCCATATAGGAGCTCCGAGATCAGTTTAAAAAAAAAAAAATGAATTTCAAGGATGGAGCCATTCAATATAGAAGTGGGAGTACAACTTAAAGAGGAAAAGTTGAGAGATGTGTTCAATTTGCTAACCATACACTGTGGATAAGGTTGGAGGTCCATCGACGAACTTAAGTTCTATAAAAATATAGAGTTAATGTGCTTAGGGCACATACTGGACAATGACGATCCCTTATGTGAACCTCAATCAGTTTTCAATGAAATTTGAGTTTAAAAAATTTAATAATTTTGCATTCCAATCCACAGTGGCCCTTACCAGTGTTACCAGTGTTGTTTTGTTCGTAACTTAAATAAAAAAAAAATAAAAAT